>PVLA01001769.1:8509-26079 GCA_004027455.1 Hydrochoerus hydrochaeris | reverse complement strand
TATTTCACTAATTAGTATATTCTCAAGGTGCATCCATTTATCTTTAAAAGTGTCCAGTTTATCATTCTTTGTGGCTGAGTAGTACTCCATGGTATAAAAATACCACCTCTTTTTTTATCCATCCCTCAGTCGGTAGGCATTTAGGTTGTTTCCATAAACATGGGTGCACATATATCATTGTGGTATGATGTTTTTAATTCTTTTGGGAAGATACCCAAAAGGGGAATTCACTATGTAGTTTAGGCTGGCCTTGAATACAATATGTAGCAAAAACTGGCCTTGAACTCACAATGATCCTCCTGGCTCAGCCTTCTGAGCTCTGAATTACAGGTGGAATTACACCACACCTTGCTTCATTATTCTTTTTTGTTTGTTTGTTTGTTTTTAGGCACTATCTCATTATGTAGCCCAGGCTGACCTTGAACTTGCAGCAATCTTCTTGCCTTGGCCTCCCAAATGCTAGGATTACAGGTGTGTATCACAATGATCCACAGCCTCATTATTCTTGTCTCTAAAATGAACCTAGCTAGACATGGTGGCAATGCCTATAATCCCATCCCTTTGGGAGGCTGAAGCAGCAGGATTGCAACTTCAAACCCAAACTGGCCAATTTAGCAAGATTCTCTCTAAATAAAATAAACAAATAAAAAGGGCTGGAGATCCACTTCAGTAGAAGAACGCCCCTGGATTCAACCCCTAGTACAGCAAAATGAACAAACAAAAATGCAACAGGAGTACAGCACTATCTCCCTTGCAGGATGTCATAAGAATCCAGTGAAGCTATACCACGCTCTAGGGTCCTACGCCAAAACCTGTCACTGTTACTGTACTCTCAGCAACCATCACTCCCTTCTTGTTTTACTTATTGATTTGGTGAATATTTCATGTGTATTAACTATGTGCCAGGTATAGGGACATAAAGCTGAACCAAAGAAGCGAGCCCTTATGTGTATGTAATGCTTTGTAAAGTCTCAGTATTTCTAGATTTTTCCTCTCTGAAGGATTATGAGTTCCTTAAAGGCTGTGTTGAGGGTGTGTGGCTTTTCTGTGTCTCTCCTTGGTACCTAGCTAAAGCCCTAATATACAGAAGGTGTTTAAGCATTGTACCTATTCCTGGTATGGGTTGGTTGCTGTGTTGAGCCCTTGCATTACTAAGGAACCATGAATTCATCTCTGAGACCCTCTATTCCCAGCTTCCTGGTCTGCCAAACTAGAATTACTTCAAAAAGAACACTTAGAGCACAAAACGTGATGAGTAGGTCCTAGTTGTTGGCTCAGGGGACATCTACAGAAAAGGAAGCAGGAAGTTATGACATCCTCAAAGAAGACATACAGGCACTAGGTGAGCATGGCTTGGGTTATTAGCAGAATCAGTGGGATAATACATATTAGATAGAGCAGCTGATGCTTTTCTAATATGATAATACATATTAGATGGAGGTTGAATCCAAAGTGGGACTCTGCGCTGAGTGCTTTACACATTTAGTTATCATAATTCTACCAGATAGGCACGATTATGATGAACTCATTTACCAAGAGGAAGGTGTTAGAGTTCGGAGAGATTAGATCAGGTAAACTTGTCCACACTCACCCAGCTTTTCACAGCAGACTTTCTCGGATTAGGGAGATGACAGGTGGTGCTGAGTCCTCTTCCTCTGTGTCTCCGAAATTGGATGAGGCCATGTGTACAGATCATGGGCGTAGATTGAGTCCCACGATTGGAACAGCACCTCAAGAATGGCCTCATTTCAGAAATTCACATAGTAAAGTCAAGGTGTGTCCCAAATCCCAGGCTCCGAGCAGCAGGCCACATTCTGTTAGAGGAGTCCCACAGGGTTTAGAGCAGAGAGAGGACTGGGGAGTTGCTGAGGATAGCTGAGAGTGATGAGGATGGCTGGCCTTCCTCTGCCTCTGGGACTTATCTCCATTTCCTGTGTCCACCCTGACTATCTGAGCGTTACTCATGCCCAGAGCTCGGAAAGCCACACTCTGTCCTCCACCCTCGACCATACGGTCTCCATGGGCCTGTTTTCCACCATGTGACCCACCCCAGACACTTTGTGGCCCCTCTGTTCCCTGGGCAAAGCAAGGATTGTGACTGGTATCCCCAGTGGCTTAGGCCTGACCAGGAATTCATCTACTGACCCAGTTTTCCTCTGGGTCCCAGACACTGGGCTTCTGAGTGGCTGTCGCAGTTGCTTGCTGGGGAGGCCAGCCTGGATCTGTAGGGCTCCTACCCCGGCTTCCACCTCAGCCTGACAGAGAGGCACCCAAGCCTTAGAAGAAGTTGGGAAAGTTGCTAAAAAACTTCTCCACTGGCCAGAGGGCCCCAAAGGCTCTGGCCTCAATTCTGTTCCAGTCCATTTGCAAGGCAGCTGAGCCACTGTCTTGAGGGTCTGCATTGCATGCTGAGGTCGGGATTCCTGGAGGGGAGGAGAGAGGGAGGGTGATGTCTGCAGCATACCCTTTGTGACCACCCAGAGCCTTCTGCCTAGTTAAGGCCAGCTGCCAGCCCTGAGACCCTGTGCCCGAAGACTTTCTCTGATTATCAGAGCCAGCTCAGCTCACATGGCAGACAGAAGCCTGGAGTGGTGCCTCTGCTCTCCACAGCCCCCAAGTCTGTCTTTGGGTGGACCCTGCAGCTCACCTAACCTCGGGTGCCTCCAGGGCAGGCTCTGTACTGGCTTGGGGCTCCTCTGCAGGGTCAGCTCTGGCTGCCCATGAGCTTATTCACACACCCTCTTGTGGGTTTCTGCCTACCTCCCACCTCCCCTGCCAGGACCATCGGGCATCACCTCTGGGAGGAATGCCTAGAAATGCCTTGCATCTGAACACTGGACTCAGGGACCTATGGGGGACCCAAAATAAGGCAGGATCTCTTTTTAAAGCATTCCATGTTGCTAGGGAGAGAGCCCAGACCCTCGGGCAGTTAGCCAAGCACTGTGCAATGGAGCCCCACTCCAAACCTAGCACAGTACCACTGCCAACCTCTGCCCATTGCTTCCACTGGGCTTCACACTTCCTAGTCTCTACTGAATCCTGTGACAGCCCAGGGTGCTGTGAGTAGGGACTGTTTGCCACCTGCATTTCCCAGACCTGCTCCCTTGGCTACTGCACTGTCCTGCTCAGTCTCAGCCTGACCTCTGCCCTCTGCAGTACAGGGACATCAAAGCTTTAGTTGCACCAATTAAAGGCTGAACTATCCTGGTTCTAGAGCAGCCCTCTGGCTTACAGTGTGCACATCTGACCCCTGTAGTAGGCAGAATGGAATCCCTTCAAAATATCCTGGTCTTGGTCCTGGCAGGGCATGCCTGGAATCCCAGCACTTTGGGAGGCTGAGGTAGGATTGTGAGTTCAAACCCAGCCTGGGCAATTCAGTGACTTAATAAGACCTCCTCTCAAAAAATGAAAAATTAAAAATGGACTGGAGATGTAGCTCAGGGAGAAGATCCTGGTTCAACCCTCCATCCCAAAACAATCAAGAAGGATATTACTTATAGACCAGGTGTGGTGATCCTGGCACTTGGGAGGCAGGAAGATCACCATGAGATTGAGGCCGACAGAACTACTTAGGGAGTTCAAGACCAGCCTGAATGACCTTGACTCAAAAAAAAAAAAAAAGAAAGATAGCATTGATAAATAAACAAGTAAAAGAAGGGGATGGTGCTGACCAAAGGGAACAGCTAGTGTGGAGGAAGCCCACCTTGTCCTTTGAGGAACTGAGAGATATTCAGTGTGGCAGATGGTGAAATGCTAGGCACTGGGAAACTAGGCTAGGAAGGAGGGCTCCATTATATGTGCTTGAGTTAGGGGCCCAGCCTTGCTCTTTCCCCACTGTGTGATTTGAGGCAAGTAACTTGATCCTTCTGTGCCTGTTTTCCCACCTGCCTGACAGGGAGAACAGGATTTTGGGAGGCTTAAATATACCTGGAGCCCTCAGAACAGTGTCTGGGGTACGGTTCGGCATGTTGGCCATGTATGACGCCCCATAGCAGCAGCCAAGAGCTGGCTGCCCCCTTGTGTTGGCTGACGTTTGAGCTGGAGCTGGCTGATGAGAAGCTGTCTCCTTCTGACTGTGGCTGGCCAGGCCACCAGAGCCAGTAGCAGCAGCCCTGGACTGGCTGCTGAGGGCTTGGCCTGGCCTGGCTGGTCCTTGTCTCTGTCACCACAGGGGAAGGGCCTGCCTCAGATGGGAGCCAACAGAGCAGGGGCAGAGCTGAGGGTGCAGTGAGCAGATGGGGTAGGTGCTACCTAGGACACTGGAGCCAGACGTGTCTGAACCAGCCCAAAAAGTCCCCCACGCTTTGTGGTCTAGGGAATGAATGAATTCAGGGCTTTCAACCTTTATTTTATTTTGTTTTATTAGTTTTTATATAAAGTTTTGCTAAATTGTTTAGGCCACCCAAACTTGCAATCCTCCTGCTTCATCCTCCCAGAGTTCTGGAATGACAGACCTGTACCAACACACCTGACTTTCACCCTCTTTTTACTTTAGGAGTTTAATCTAGGTTTTTGTTGCTACCCACCAGGCGCGTCCTAAATGACAGATGGCCCTCAGTGAATACTTGTAGACCGAGGGACTGAGTGAGCATTGAGGCTGCAGCACTGTCACTCTCAGGAGCCCTTTCGGTTTTGGGTAACATGGTAAGTGTCCTGCTCCCCTGCAGGAGCACAGGGACTGCAGGGATTTTAGTTGGCCTGGGACAGTGCTCTCTCTACACAGCTGGTGCCAAAGTCAAGTTCCTCCAAGAGCAGGGTGTGGCCCCTGCCTGTGTGGCCCAGGAGGCTGAAGCCCTGTTCTTCTCCCCCAGCCAAACATCCTTCTGGGGCAGGGAGGATGGAGAGGGAAGGGTTAGCACTGCTGCAGGAGTGAGAGCCCACACCCAGGATCTTCATCAGGCTCCTTCCACAGCAGACAGTACTGTGTCCAGAGAGCCTGCATCCCATGTCCTCGAAGCCAGGGCCCATCAAATGGAACTCAGAATTCTACTCTTGTCTCCAGATCACTGCTTCTTCCTCATTAGCCATTTTCTTCATGGCATTGGCAGTTTTTTCCTGGCTTTCTTGCCCTCTCAAATCTGGGCATTCTGGTTTCTTAAAATTGCTCATTCCTTGCTCTTAGGTCAGAAAGAACAGTGCCTAGGAAGTGTTTAGACTTGGTTTCTATCTAGGTTTTTGTTTGGCTCTGATTTCCCTGTGTGTAAAATAAGGCTGCTGGTGGGCACTGGCTTGTAAGGGTAGCATGGATCAGTGCAGAGTACTTAGCTAGGTCCATAGTAGCTCAGAACTGTGGCTGGGGCTGCTCTTGTGGCCACATCCATCTCCAGCTAGGTTACAGCTCCTAGAGGGCAGGAGCCTTCCGATACATGCTGGCACCCTTCTGTGCCTGGCATCCCACCTGGCACGGAGTAGACCCTCTGAAAGTTTCCAGAGCATTAGTCGGCTTTTCATCACCATGATAAATCACTGTAGGGGAAGAAAGATTATCTCAGCTAATGATTTCAGAGGTTTCTGTCCATGATCAGCTGGCTCCATTGCTTCAAGCCGGTGATGAGGCCAGGACATCGTGGTGGGAGAGAGGGGCCGAGGAGAGCTGCTCACCTCATGGCAGTTGGAAGCAGAGGGTGAGAGGGAGGGCCCAAGAGGAGGGGCTGAGGACCAAGCACAGCACCCAGGCAACGGCTCCCATCATCGAGTTACCACCTCATCAGTGGATGGAGGGAGAGCCCGCTCTGTGCAGTCCTTCCTCCCCATCCCTCGAGCAGCCAGCCCTTAGCACGGTTCATCTTCCTGGGACATTGGACGCAAACCATAATGAAGGTGGAAGGTGGCTCTTTCTCTGCATGGCCATGCTTCCGTCTTAGGCTCTGCTGGTGACCTAAGGAGTACAAATGCTATGGCTCTTTTTTTACTACCTAGGCACTTGAAGCCTCAGTGGTTGCATAACACAAGGAAAATCACAAGATTAAGAAGAAGCAAAGTGGTCTGGGGTTTAGCTTAGCTGGCTAAGGGCCTGCCCTGGTAACTGTGAGGTTGTGAGTTCAATCCCAGGTGAAAAAAAGAAAAAAGAAGAAGCAAGGCTTCACTTCCATCCTGAAACCTCCAGCAAGGGTTCATTCATTTCAGGTATTTACCTAGCACTTGCTGCATGCCAGGCACGGGTTCTAGGCAGTGCTATCTTCCTCGAGCTGTTTGTAAAGGGAGAATATAAACAAGATAAATTATATCACATGCATAGCTGATACACTACACACAGGGAAGGGATGTGTGCCAAGCAGAAAAAGGAGGTGGGAAGGAGGAGATAATGGGATTGTAATGGTCAAGATATGGTGAATGCATAGGGGTAGGGGAAGTGTCTTTTGGAGACTGGGGCTCATTATGTAGTTCAGGCTGGCCTCAAACTTGCAGTGATCCTCCTGAATGCTGGAATTACAGGCATGAGCTGCTATGCCCCGCCCATATACCTATTTTCCAAAACAAACCTCACTATTTCTGTATTGCTAACATGCATTATAAAACGGGACAAAAAAAGATATATATGTATAGAAGCTGGTGTAGGGATGTGCACCTGTAACCCTAGCACTCTGGGAGACTGAGGTGGGAAAATCACAGTTTTGAGCCCAGTGACAGCAATCTAATGACTAAGTAAGACCCTGTCTCAAAATCAAAAATTTAGAACAGCTCAGTGTAAAGGGGCTCTGGGTTCATCTATAGTATCACAAAAAAGCAAACATACCCATCACCCCAAAAAGTATAGGGGGCAAAAATCAAGCCTTTCCTCTGGTGTACAGACGACTCACCAAAACATCCTGAAGGCTTGGCCAGCCGCTGTCTAATTGTTTTCTTGTTGCTTGTCAATGAGTTTCCGGTAGCCAGGAGTGGTCCTAAGTTTGTTTGTTGGCTGTGTGTTTTTGAGTCAGGGTTTGTTATGCAGCCCAAGCTAGCCCAAGAGGTAGCCATGCTCCTGCCTTGGGCTCCTGAGTGCTGGTATTGTAGGCATGTGGCCCCTGCGCTGGAGCATCCCAGTTTTGCCTCCAGGCAAACTCAAGAAAAAATGTTCTTTAGCCCCTCCCCTCCCTCTCTGTTAGAGAAGCCTGAGCATTTGGAGGAAGGGCTGAGCTCCAGCTATTTTGGACTGGCCTGACTCCTATGGGGTGATTCTGGCCTGAATGAGAATGTATTTACTGGCCAAAGCTAGCTCCAAAGTAAACGTGTCATCACATTCCTTGCAGCCTGTAGCCCGTGGGGGAGATGCTGGGGCCTTCCTAGAGCAAAGGAGATAAGGAAACCACATCTGACCCAGTGGGATCCTGCCTCATTTGCTTTTCATGAGGGGAAAAGAGGGAGAAAGGAACAGACAATCTAAGTACAGAAAGAGCACACTTGATGCGCTCTGCATCCTCTGAAATGACGGGAAATGAGGTTTGGAAGGCAAATGTATTAAGCAGTCAGAGAGCACAGGTTTCTGTCGTGCCTTTGCATTTATCTTTATTGCTTCGCTTACCTCTTTCTTTCTTTTTCTTCTTTTTCTTTCTTTCTTTCTTCTCTCCTCTCTTTTCTTTCTTTCTTTCCTCTCTCCTCTCTTTTCTTTCTTTCTTTTTTCTTTCTTTCTTGGCACTGGGAATTGAACTCAGAGCCTCGTGCTTGACAGGCAAGTGCTGTACCAGTGAGCTATATCCCCAGCTCTCCTTATTGCCTTACTACCCACAAAAGAACAACAGACTTGGCCGGGGATTTAGCTCAGTGGTGTAAGCATCTGCCTTACAAGCGTGCAGTTGTGAGTTTGATCCCCAGTATTAAAAAAAAAAAAAAAAAAAAAGACTTGCTTTCTTTTCCTTTCTGTTTTTCTCTTCTCTCTCCCTCCATCTCTCTCTACTCCCTTCCTTTTATGATTGACAAATAGTAAACCTGACATGAAGTGTACAATTTGGTGTTCTGACACCCACCCATGTGTGTTCCTACCATCTATGGAGGTGTGTGTGACTACAGTGAAAATGGTGAACGCGTCCACCATCCCAAAACATTTCCTCAGACCTTCTGTGATCACCTCCCAGCCCTCCTTGCCTGCCTCTACATCCCCAGAGCAACACTAATCTTTCTGTCACTACAGATTAGTTTGTACTTTCCAGAATTTTATGTAAAATAGAAACATAAAGTATGTACCTTTGTTTTTCTGCTTGAATCTTCATTCAGTGTAATTACTTTGGGATTTATCTATGCCATTGTGTGCACCAGCGCTTCCTTTCCATTACATGGACATCCATTGTTGGATGTTCTAGTATGTTCATCCATTCATTTGTTAGAGGATCTGTGTGTTATTTTCAGATTTAGGCAATTTTAAATAAACATGGCCAACCACGGTAGTGTGTACCTGTAATCCCAGCATTTGGGAGGCTGAGGTAGGAGGATCGCCATGAGTTCCAGACCAGCCTGAGCTATATGGTGAGTTCAAGGCCAGCCTGAATTAGACAATGAGACCCTGCCTCAAACAAACAAACAGTGAAGTTGGTATGAATGCACCAGTCTTTTTATAGATACTTGCTTTTATTTTTCTTCGGTAATTGCCTATGAGTGAAGGAGTTGGATGAAGTGATAGGTATATGTTTAACTTTTTAAGAAATCATTTTGAAGTGGATATGCCCCTTTACATTCTTCCCCCACAGTGGTGTATTTTGTATTTTGTTTTTTCTTTTTGAGACACTATGCAGTTCATGCTGGCCTTGGGCTCACTTTGTAACCCAGGCTGGTCTTGAACTCGCAGTTATCCTCCTGCCTCAGCCTCCCAAGTGCTGCATTTACAGGAGTGCACCATCATGGCCGGCTTCACAGCGTATGTTTAAAAAATGCTGGATGACCAGGTATAGTGGCTATCTTAGTTACTTTTTACTTGTTGTTGAGACAAAATACCTGGTGCCCAAAGTTAAGGAAGGAAAGGCTTATTTCTTACAGTTCTTGGAGGTTTCAGTCCATACTCAGTTGTCTCTAAGTGTCAGGATGGCATGGCGAGGGTGCCATTCATGGCTGGCTGCAAACAGCAAGACATGAACTGGCAAGAGAGAAAGACAGCACTTCCTCCCACCACTACATCATTTCCTGGCTCCACCCTTAGGTGAGTGTAGCACTCACACCACCAATCTGAGTGCTAGACAATTAACCAATCACAAATGCTAGATTTGGTTGAGTTCATAATGAGTCTTGGGGACCACTGACATAAACCATGACATTCTACCCCTGGCCCCCAAAGGCTCATGCACATCCTTTATACAAAAGATATTTAGTCCATCTCTAAGAGTTGCCAGAGTCCTAACAGTTTCAGCATTGCTGAAAAGTCAAAGTCCCAAGTCTCCTCAAGATCTATGGCAAACTCTTAACTGTAACCCCCTGTACAAAAGAAACAAGGTTAAACATTTCCAAAATGCAAAGGCACAGGATAAACATTACCATTCCAAAAGTTACAAACAGGGGAATACAAAGGATTGGAAACAAAGCAAGTCCTACATCCAGCAAGGTGAACATTAAGTCCTGGAGTTCTATACTCAGCATTTGAAGTAATCTGGTTGCGAGCTCCAAAAGGCTTGGGTGATTCCACCTCCACGGAGCTTTCAGCTCCCGCAGCTTCTCTCTTAAGCCCCCTTTGCTTGGTTTTTGCAGCTTTCCTTGGATGATCCACGTTTCTGGCTTTTCCAAACTTCTGGGGCTCCCACTGCACCTTTGGCTTCACCCTTATATCTTCATATATTGCCCTCTTAGGGGTACACTGCTTGGCCTCCCAGGCCTTTTGCAATCAAGATGGAAGCCATCTTACCCTCAGAATTTGTGCATTTTCCTTGTACCTAAAACCTAAAAGCGCCATGTAGATGCTGCCAGGGTTTGCTGCCAGCTGGAGCAGTAGCCAGGCTTTTCTCTCTCTTGGCTGTAGGTGTCGAGTGCCTGGATCGCTGGGCTCTGTGAACCTGATTCTGAGGAAAAGTTTCTCTATGTCAACGCCATTCTGGAACCTGGTATGGCTACCACCATTTTGGAACCTCATGTGGCTGCTGCCATTTTGGAATCTCATGTGGCCTCCGTCACAATTCTAGAGCATGGTCCTCTGCAGCTTTCTCCTCTGAGCAAAATCTTTCATATTTTCAGTTTTGAGGCTGCAAAGAATGGAGACCCATTGCTTCCTGGGATGGTCCCTGGCCATCTTTTTTATTTCTCTGTTCTTTCTCAGCAATCAAAGTCTCAGTTCTATCTTTACAATCCACAGCTTTATTGGAGTTCTCCTTCTGGTCAAACTCACAGCATTTTAAATTATCCTGCTGGGTTCTTTGCTCTTGATTTGCAACATAAATCTGGCTAAAACCCCCCAACAATAGCCATGCCATAGACTCAACAGTTGGCTGCCTTGAAATTTCTTCTCCCGGAGCTGGGGGTTTAGCTCAGTGGCATAAGCGCCTGCCTTGCAAGCCTGCCGCCGCCGTGAGTTTGATCCCTGGTGTCAATTAAAAAAAAAAGAAAGAAATTTCTTCTCCCAGATTAATCTATTCCACTGACCTTAATCTTAGTCTCAGGCAAAGTCTCTGGACATGAGCAAAGTGCAGACAAACTTTCTGCCAAGCTGTAACATACTTCAACTGGAGTCTAACAACCAATGCAGTCCTTCTTTACAGTAGAAACCTCCTGAGCCTGGTCTTTACCAGCAAGCTTTTTATCCTCTTTCTGGTTTCCTGAGCTCTGACCAGAATCTCCTCTACAGAACAGCCTAAGGTGTTCCAGCTCTATGGATTCCGGCAACATTTCTGAACCTTTCCAAACTCTGCCAACAAGCAATTTCCAAAGGCTCTCAAACCACATGGTCAGGTATAGTCACAGCAACGGCCCCTCTGCCAGTACCAAATTCTGTCTTAGTTACTTTTTACTCATCACTGAGACAAACTACCTAATGCCCAAAGTTAAGGAAGGAAAGGCTTATTTCTTACAGTTCTTGGAGGTTTCAGTCCATACTCAGTTGTCTCCAAGCGGCAGGGTAGCATGATGGGCCACCATCCATGGCTGGCTGCAAACAGCAAGACATGAGCTGGCAAGAGAGAAAGACAGGGCTGGGGATTTAGCTCAGGGGCATAAGCACCTGCCTAGCAAGTGTGAGGTCGTGAGTTCGATCCCCGGTACCAAAAAAACAAATAAACAAATAAAAAACAAAACAGAAAGACACCCCTTCTTCCCGCCATTACATTATATCCTGACTCCACCCCTAGGAGCACTCACACCAGTCCCAGTGCTAGACAATTAACCAGTCACAGATGCTAGATTTGGTTGAATTCATAATGAGGCTTGGGGGCCACTGACATAAACCATGACAGTGGCACACACCTCTAATCCCAGCATTTGGGGAGGCGGAGAAACAGGCTTATCATGAGTTTGAGGCCAGCAGGGCTACATGTGAGCTCTTTGCCAGCCTGAATTATGTAGTGAGACATTGCCTCAAAAGCAAAAAAAAACCAAAATCAAACCAAAACAAAACACTGGAGATACAGGCACAGCAAGGTGGTACATGCTATAATCCCAGTTATTGGAGAGGCTGAGGCAGGAGGACCTGAAGTTTAAGGTCAACCTAGACAATTTAGCAAGATCTTGTCTCAAAATAAAAAATAAAAAATGTAACTCAGTGATAGCATCTGGATTTGACCCCACCAGTTTAAAATAAATAAATAAATAAATAAATACTAACTAGAGAAGTATTTAAGGTAGAAGTAAGGTCCTTAAGGTAGAAAGTAAAAGCTTTTTTTTTTTTTTCAGTACTGGGGATTGAACTCAGGTCCTTCACTCTGGGTTAAAACCCTGGCCCCTTTTTATTTTTTGAAAGAGGCCCTTGCTAAAACTGCCCAGGCTGGGCTCAAAACTTTTTTTTTTTTTATAAGTACCAGGGATCGAACTCACGACCAAGCGCTTGCAAGGCAGGTGTTTATGCCGCTGAGCTAAATCCCCAGCCCCTGGGCTCAAATTTTTAATCCTCCTGCCTCAGCCTCTCACACTGGTAGGATTATAGACATATGCCACCATGTGGCAATAATTTTACCCCCTAATGATTACCCCTGTTTATTGCTATGGGTCCTTCCAGGATTTCTCTCTCTCTCTCTCTCTCTTTTTTTTTTTTTTTATCTTTTTGAGATGGTCTCACTATGCAGTTCAGGCTGGCCTTGAGCTCACTTTGTAGCCCAGGTTGGTCTTGAATTTGCAAGGATCCTCCTGCCTCAGTTTCCTGAGTGCTGGGATTGTAGGTGTGACCCACCATGCCCTGCTCTTTTCTTTTTTTTAGTCCCTGTACAGAACACAGTGGGGGTGTTAGTGTCACTGACAGGCTAATTTATCATCCTTCCAACTGAATATCTTAAAAGTAGTTATTGAAAATTTAAAAAGAATTTGGAGAAACTGAGTTTCTGTTAATAAAAAATGACATTCTCCCTTTTCAAAATAACTATTGCTTTTTTTTTTGATTTATTACATTTATTACAGGTTTGTAAGCTATCCTTTGACATTCTCTGGAACCATCCTGAGATTGCAATTCTCCAAACCCATCTGTCTCAGAGTCACACAGTTCAGGGACTGCACTAACAAATCTTGAGGCCCTGGGGACAGCACCATGGACTGGAATCTCAGGACCAGAGACCTGAGAGCCTGCGGCCCTGCTGGACTCTGGCTTGGTGCTCAGCTGAGCCTGGACTTGGCGCTGGGGAAGGAAAGCATCATAGCCCTTGGAGCGTGAAGCTCATTTTGTCATCAAGGAGCATAAGCATGGGTCTGTCAGACAGATGTTTATTCTTTAGAATCTTTCTTTGTTTTTTTTTTTTTTTTTTTTGGTACTAGGGATTGAACTCACGACCTTGTACTTGCCAGGCAGGTGCTTGTGTCATGGAGCTATATCCTGGGCCCTTCTTTAGAATATTTCTTTTGGTGAATTCTTAATTTTAATTTTATGAGTTTATATTAAACAGTGTACTTAATGGGGAAAAATCACAAAAATAAATTATTGTTTAATATTTATTAAGTAAAATATTGTTTAATATTTATTATTTATAAAAAAAGGAATGAAAATTTCAACATCAACTGGTTTTTGGTGTACAAAGTCTAAAAAAGATCACCAGAAATAAATTCCCATGTGAACTACAATGAAAATAGCACTCTACAAAAACAAAAAACCCCTTTACTTCACTTATCACACCGAGGAAGTCTGCGCACACCCCCCACATGCACACTGCGCACGCCGGCGGCACGTGTGGGTGCCCAGCTCTCAATAAAATAAAATTTCAAATATGTAATGAGTACTTAGAATAGACATCAACATTTTCATATCCAGTGTTTGTTGTCTTTTCCTCTTTTTTCTTTTGTCTTTTTTTTGTTTGTTTATTTATTTGTTTTTTTGAGACAGAGTCTTGTATCTCAGGATGGCCTTAAGCTCACTTTGTAGCCCAGGCTGGTCTCAAACTTTCGAGGATCCTCCTGCCTCAGCCTCCAGTGTGCCAGGATTACAGTCATATGCTGCCAATGGTGTTTCAAATCAGGTGTTCACTTGCTTACAAAACCTAAAAGATAACATCAAAAGTAAAAACTTATGTGAGCTACTTTAAACACAGACAAAAATCTGCCACAGAAATAAGCTTTGTTTCAACTGTCACATGCATGTCACACATGACAGCTGCATATACAACTAATGCTTATGCTGATAGCACATGTTTTGTTTTCCTGTCCTTTCTTGTAGGGCACAGTTGACATCTTTTTTATTTTCCTGTTGTCATAGTAGGTCTTTGTGATGCTATGTCTGTCAGCTCACCAGTGTGCTCCACAATTGTTTTGTGTAGTTCCCTGGGCAGAAACATTTTTCTTTTTCTCTGCTGTAAATAAATTCTTGCAAGCTCCAGTCCTGATCCTCTAAGAAAATTCTCCATGATATTTTGCACTCATTATTTTCTTTGTAAATTATCAAAATATTTATTCCAGGCCGGAGATTTAGCTCAGTGGCATAAGTGCCTGCCTGGCAAGTGCAAGGTCATGAGTTTGATCCTCAGTACTGCAAAAAAATAAAATAAAATAAAATAAAATAATAAAAATTATTCCATACATGTTTAGAGTAAAACAGCCATTGTCCAATGCTTTGTGTTTGAAATGACATCATAGTTGCTCATAATTCATCAACACATCTACTCCACCTTTGGTTTTATTATAGAAAGTTTCCATTTCAGGCTTTCATTTTGTTGAGATTTCTCTATTAATATTTACATCATGGTGAAATGCTGACATCAGCAGTAGTCTGTTTTTCTTTACCATATATAAGACCAATGTTAAATCTTTCTGAAATTTAAAGATGGAGCTATATAATTCTATTTTGAAATTGCAACATTTCATTTAGAATTTCAGCTTTGTTCTTGCCTACAGTTTGTGTGCTGGTCAACCTGCGCTCTGTTAGCAAATTAGCATCAATTGGAAACCAGCAAACCAATTGTCAAATGTCAGATTCCGATTAATTTGGGAGATGGGAGCAGTGAGGCTGTTCACAACATCATTGGGTTTATTACTATGCAAATAAGGGCCTGGTGGCTGAATGCCAGGACAGATGTCTAAGTGGAAAGCATGAGTCTTCACATCTCCAAGGGCATAAATTTTTACGCCATATTTTGACCCATTGTTTTTTTTTTTAAGCAAATCCATTTTATTTCAAATAGAAAAAAAAGAAGGAGAAAAAATTAAAACAAAATTTCAAAACACATCATTTGGGGCAACAATGGTACATGCATTGCATATTATCATCCCCAAATCATTCATCCAGAGCACAAGACATCTACCTTCAATTGTTTGAACACCAGCACAAATCTTTCTCCTCAGTGAATTCAGAGAAACTGGTAGTATAACTATCCTAATTATCTTTTTTGTACATATATATATATAAAATTACATACATACATGTATACATATGTTTTTTTTCTTTCATCTTCTTACACTAGTGAGACAATGCAATGTTTACACACATGTGTCTTATTTATTTCACTTATGAGTATGGTCTCAGGTTGCATCCCTTTACTTTTAAGTCTCCAGTCTATGCTTCTTTATGACTGAGTAGTGCTCCACTGTATAAAAACACCACATCTTTTTTTTTTTTTTTTTTTGTACTGGGGAATGGAACTCATGACCTCGTGCTTGCCAGGCAGGTGCTTACACCACTGAGCTAAATCCCTGGCCCAAATACCACATCTTTTTTTATCCATCCCTCAGTTGATGGGCATTTGGGTTGTTTCCAAGATCTGGCTATTACAAATTGTACTTCTATAAACATGGGTGCACATGTATCACTGTGGTATGTCTTTGATTCTTTTGTGACCCACCATTTTTCCATAAGTGTTTTACATTCCTGTTATAAGAAATGTGTGCTAAACACAGTGGACCTATGAATGCTTTCGGTTCAGCTATGAGGCAAATACAAGGATAAATACGTTTTTGAATGTGGCTATTGGTGCATGCAGAACATTTTATTTACATTTCAGCTTTGTGTATTTCACAGTATCTTGTATCATTTTGTCTGTCACAGTTTCCAACACTTTTGCTGAGGACTTAGCTCAGTGGCTCTGTGCCTGCTTAGCAAGTGAGAGGTCATAAGTTTGACCCCCAGTACCTAAAAACAAACAAACAAACAAACAAACAACCCAGAAGAAACAATTTCCAATGTTGAATGGCAGGGTGAGCATTCTGTCAAATACATTTTACCCCTGCCAAGACCTTCACTATATTTTTGGACCTGGTTCTAACATTGGATCATTCCATTTGGTTGAGTGGCCATTTTGCAACATTTCAACTAGTCAAATACATACTCACAGTGTTGTTTTCTTCATCATCTGAATCAAAGAAGTCTGCATTCCCTGTGTCTGTTATCAGTAGACTCTTACCCTGTTCACTGTCACAGGAACTTTGGTTCACATGGTCAACATCAAAGTTGCCATCATCAGCATCGTCATCCTGCACCCACACCACTCTTCTGTCAGGAAAGCACGTATTTTATCGTCTACCACCCATGCATGAGTAACCTGATGATTCATTTCTGACCTACTTCAATACTTGCAAATCTGTTTTTTTCATGTGCCATTGTGCTGAATTGGGCTACTTCTACCAGAAAAATCCAAAGAAAACTCTTTAAAAGAAAAAGCAAATCCTGGTGTGGTGTGGGTCTATTGGACCCTCTGTGATGCTCAGGTAAACATATACAAAACCTATTCTGTGGGGCATTGGGTGGGTTCAAATTCCATTTTGCCACTTTTGCACACATCCACACTCCTTGACATTTGTCATACCTAGTGAGTAAACAGAGTACTAGTTGCTGTATACCTCAGAGAAAGGCATTGAGATACACAGGTGGCTACTATAATGCTAAAGTATGAATTTATAGTAGAAAAGTAAGGGATGAGCCTGCTGGACCCAGGCCAAAGCCTTGTTAACATTTAATCTTCCCAGAGTGTGGGATTCACTCCTACTCACTGGTGTGAAACAGTCTGCCCAGACTGGAAGTCTCACTAACTGGACCTGTGTCCTGTTCATTTTGGTGCTGTTTTGCCTCTGCTTCTAGGCCAATGCCCTGGGAAACTTTCCAACCAAGGGGCAACTAAATCCTGTTCTATGCCTGAATTAACATGTTAGTGCCCTTAGTGCCCTGTTTTGCTTTTGGAGACAGGGTCTCACTTTTTTTTTTTTTGAAACAGAGTCTTGCTATGCAGTTTGGGCTGGCCTTGAGCTCACTTTGTAGCCCACATTGGTCTCGAACTTGCAACGATCTTCCTGCCTCAGCCTCCCAAATGCTGGGATTACAGGTGTGAGCCACCACGCCCGGCTCTAAGTGCTAGAATTACAACAGGCATGTGCCACTATGCCCAGCTGAGGCAGGGTCTCACTTTATGGTGCAGGCTGGCCTTGCACTCACTGTGTCAGACAGGTAATCCTCAAACATGCACCGACCCTCTTGCCTCAGCCACCTAAGTGCTGGGATTACAGCCATGTGCCACCATGTCCAGTTTAGTTATATATATATATATATATATATATATATATATATATATATAAAATGTTTTTGGTAGTAAATAAAAATGTATTTATTTTTTATGGTGCAGCATGTTTTTGTTGTTATTATTGTTGTTGTTAGTGCTATATTTTTAAAGAATGTATATAGGTTGGATTTCACAAATCCAAATTGGTGTGTAACTTGCTGTACACTTTCCTCTTAGCAATAACGTTGCCAGACATGATGGGGCACATCTGTAATCCCAGCACTCGAGAGGCTGAGGCAGGAAGATTGTGGGGAGTTCGAGGCCAGCCTGGACTACATACATTGTGAGCTCAAGGCCAGCCTGAACTGCACAGTGAGACCCTGTCTTAAAAAAAAAAAAAAAAAAAGGTTGTGCCTCAGCCTCCCGAGTGCTGGGATTACAGGTGTGTTTACAGGTGTGTGCCTCTATGTCCGGCTGCCCAGGCTGGCTTTTTTTTTTTTTTTTTTGTGCCAGGGATCAAACTCATGACCTTGCACTTGCCAAGCAGGCACTTACACCGCTGAATAC
>PVLA01001768.1:0-323144 GCA_004027455.1 Hydrochoerus hydrochaeris | reverse complement strand
TCCGTCGCCATCAGATACAGACCCTAAAACCATGCTGACATCGCGTCCTGGATCCACACATCTCACCTCAAGCCAGCACTGCCACCGCTGGAGCCTCAATAGAAATTGGAAAAAGACTAAAAATCCCCTCAAGTTACGGGTTCATAGGGTTACTATTCCTCCTCCTCCTTCCCCTAGGACTTTTCCTTAAGGAGGGGGGAATATGTGCAGTTTTAAAAAAGAACAATGCTGCTTCTATGCAGATCATTCTAGAGTTGTTAAAGACTCCATGGCCAAACTCAGGGAAAGATTAAACCAAAGACAAAAAGAATGAGAAGCCCAACAAGGCTTATTTGAGTCTTGGTTCAGCCAGTCTCCATGGCTCACCACCTTACTGTCAGCCCTAAAGGGACCCTTGATTGTGCTACTCTTAATAATAACTATAGGACACTGCATATTAGATAGAATAACAAATCTACTACAAAGTCAGATTGGCAATGTAAACCTAATGCTCCTCAGACAACAATATGAGATTCTAGATAACCCCAACAATAAACACCCCGATCTCTAAGATTAGAGATTCACAACATGAAAAGGGGGGAATGTAAGAGAAATTTTCTCTTATTAACAGTGCATGGTCTACACTGCTCCATACTTCTCATTTCCTCCCAATATTCCGGGAATTGAGCCATTATAGTTAAAGCTGCCTAGGTTAAATTCAGACAAGGATTAAGCTGACTAGAAAACCTGGGTTGTGAGGTAGAAACAGCCCCCTCCCATGTTTAAGGAATTTATGGAGTGTACCTTCCCTGGGCATCTGCTGCCCATATTAGGAAGCGCCTTCAGCCACCCAACTCTAGACCACCCTATAGTCGCCCCCTCCAATGAATGTAGAAAGCCATTTAAACTAACCAATGCCATCTGCTTCTGTGACCACGCTTGCAAAGACCCCTCCTCCCTTTGTTCGGTAGTTTAAAAGCCATGCTCCAGCACACCTCGTGGCTCTCTGTTCCGGCGTGTTCAGTGGGCCCCACGCATGCTTGGACAATAAAACCCCTTGCCTATTGCATGAGAAGGCATCTGTTGACTTCTTCCTACACGCGGCGGGCGTCTCGACCCTCACAATAATAAGGATACAAAGAAGACGATTCATGAAATTTACCTCACAAATGACTTCCTAGAAGTACTTAAAGAATGTTCATTTCCTATGTGGAAGTATAGAAGTGTGTCAGGTACTGCTAAAGAATAATGATAGAACTTTTAATGCATTACCAGGTGACAAGCTAAATAAAACTTGTAACTTTCATGATAATTTTAATTATCTTGATGTGACAATCTCACACATAACAAAGAGGGGACCTTGAGTTCATACTGTCCTTTAGGGGCTGTAGGGACACATAGTGGAGAAGGGTGAGCTGTTAGTGAGGAGAAGGTGATTAGTGTTGTTGCTTTCAGGATCGTCATATTTGTTACTATTTTTAAAAATGGGATAAGCCCCACATGCTGCTTCAGTTTGATCACAAAAAGTACAATATTATGCCTTAGGACAAAGTGAAGAGATGACTTTCTTTAAAAAAATGTTATTTTAAAAAATTTTGATATTTAATATTTAACTAATAATTTTAATTGATCACTGAATAATAATTGATTGATTTCATTTAGTTATTAATCATAATAGGGTCCACATCCTCTGCTGTCCTGGTAGCATAGCATGGGATGTCACCTGGTTACAGTGACTGGAAGTTATTTCTAATAGGTAAAATCAGTCATTTGCATAGTATGAGAATTTTGGTTTGTATATTCAAATGTTTCATGTCTTTAAAAATACATCAACTTGTGGGCTGTGGTAGCTTACCTCTGTAATTACAGGACTTGGAAGCCTCAGACAGGTTTGAGGACAAAATACTAAAATCATCATCATCATCATCGTGATATTTTACATCTGTCTGAATCTTAAATTTAAGAGCTATCAGCTCACTTGAGCTGATATGAAACATAATTTACAACTTTATGTGCAATTAAATTTGTGAAATGCTCATGTATTACTATGTTGTCAATTTCTTGAACTTCAAAAGAAATGAGGTAACTTCTCAAAGATTTTTTATAAAATTTCAATTAGTAGAAATAATTATGAAAATTCAGATGTATGCCATAATAGTGATGCTTGTTGTTTGAAGGAATTTGTCTTGGTTGAAATTATGTTTGAATTTTTTTAAATCACATTTGTTATCTGTAGAAGTGTCAAACTAATGTCCTTGTTAACATTTACGTATTTATTCACCATTCACTGAATACAAGACTCCAGTAGTAATCTTATTGTATAAAATAATATCACCTATACATTTATATGCAAGGATACTTAGATTAATGGAAAAAGATTTAAAAAAAAGTAAATTTCAACCATTGAAGTATGAAAAGGATACTTAACTAAAATAATTCTTTTTAACTTATGTACCGTAAGGGTCAAAACAGTGCTGACAGTGATAGATGTTTCCTACAAGATTGAAATGAATAATTGGCACTAGTCTTCATATCTTACCTTATCTATTTTTTAGTCTGTACTCCCAACATAGCACAAATCTCTAGAATTAGAAGTATTTTAAATTTCCTTCTATAAAACTGGCATCATTTTTAGAAAACAATTTTTTAAAAAATTCATATTTAGGAATAGATGACATCTTTAAATATATGGGCTCAACAATCTTAAAGCCAAACATCAGTATTTTTTTAAAAAAATTCATATTTAGGAATAGATGACATCTTTAAATATATGGGTTCAATAATCTTAAAGCCAAACATCAGTATAAATGAATATAGGATTAGTATGTGAAGTATTATATTAGTGTGTGAAATATAATTCCTATCTTTAATGGGAAACATGTAAAACATTTTCTGTTATTTAAAAAAAATACTCTTATTCAATTTGAATGATGTGTTTTGTTTTGTTTTGTTTTTTTTACCGGGGATCAAACTCGAAACCTCACACTTGCCAGGCAGGTGCTTATGCTGCTGAGCTAAATCCCCAGCCCCTGAATAATGTTTTTTGCTAAGCAACATTTACGTATATTTAACATTGATATTTCCTAATTTTGTACCTTAACTAATATTGTGATTTTTAAATAATATATTTATTTTATATTAAATATAATTTAAAAATAAACTTCATTATTTTCTTTTACATATCTCACCAAGGTCAGGTACTTAGGAGTAAGACTTATGTTTCCCCCATGGAGAAAAATTGTAGAAGTATTTCCTACTTTAGAATGTTAAAGTGAGAGAAAACTTTTAAAAGCTTGATGAATTTATGTAAATGGATTAGCTAGTATCATGCCATATGCATGCATAAACAAAAAGCACACAATAAATATTAGTTATTAACCCTAAAGATGAATAGTATTTCATCTCTCCATTACAGACTTTTGATTTTTTGAGGGTAAATTCTCTAACCTATCAGTGTTTTTATCTCCTAAATATCAAACACTGGCCAATACATTGCAGCATTCAATAAATATTTCTTAGTCTATATATAACGAATATGATCATAATCATCAGACTTCTTCCTGTTGTTACCTGAAAAAACTATAGTTAGAACAGACTGACCTATCTATGGACTACGGACATGTCCAGAGTGCAGTATTCACTGGGCCACGTGAAAGATCTAATGGATTGGAAGCACTTGATTTAATATCCATTCATTTACTAAGTTAAATAGGCTCCAGAGATGAATCCTTTTGCACGCTTCTGTCTGGTAACTAATAGTCAAAATGTTTTCCTGCTCTCACATTGTCTCATTTTATCCACTGGAAAGCATTAGTTTCAATGTTTTGTACCTCTCTACAAGTCTTAAAGATGCAATTACCTGTGAGAAAATAAAATTATGTATCTGAACAATCAAAAGGTCTTATGAAGTCTGGTTCACTTTAACTTTACAATGCACAACATGACTTTCCTAACCCATCCAAGGGTTGATTCTAATACTATCCTCACCCTGGCTTAGACTTTTCTGCCCTTGCCCCTTGCTGGGTTCACACCAGTCACTCTTGTACCACATGTCTTCAGTCTCTTGCTTCTTCTGTTCTCCTTATTTTCCTATTTTTCTCTTTCTTCCCCACTCTTATGATTCTTAATTTCAAGTCTGTTAAAATATCCTGTATATATCTTTAAAAATACCAGTGTCTTTCTGCTTTACCTCTGCCACTTCCTTGGCCACAGAAATAAATAAATTAAATTCTTTCCTCTGAAGACATTGAAAGCACTTTATATTCCTCACCCATATTCTTTTATCATTCTTATCTTTTATTTATTGTCTTTGATTTTCCTTTTAGAAACAAACTGCTCTTTTAGAACATCTAGACACTTTAGAATGAACATCAACAAGGTCAGATTTATTGAAAGAAGGAAGAGGTGCTGTTCCTGGACCATACTTACAGGCAAACTTGATTCTTAAAACTCAGATTTTAAAGGAAATTTTCTGCAATTTTATACATAAAGGGAAGTTATTTGACATTATTGGCAAAGTGAATAGATGATAAATTTTCAATATTAAAACAATGAATATGGCACTGATCATAGGAACTTTTCTCCTTTCTCCTCTATCTGCTTCTTAAAAAAATAATGTTAGCACAAAACCACCTTCAGTACAAACAGAACATAAAGAGAAAAAATTTACATTTAGCACCAAAACTTTCAAGGAGACAAGATTTGACTGCTCTCATAACACTGTGTAAAAATATTAAAAGAAAAGGTAAAGTGAAAAAGCAGGCATCTCTGGAAATTTTTAAGTCATTCCATGCCTTTGAGGAATCCAAATAACTGAGATTTGGTTACATGTAGGAAAAGCATATTGTTCTTTTCCTTTTCTTGACTAATAAAAATTATGCTATCTTATACAGACAAAGCAAAATTTCACTTTATCAGTCACAAAAGTCTGTCGAAGTTCATCTGTGTTTTCAATAATACTAATTGCTGTACTTGATTTTTGTGACTTTTGTTGTAGTCCATATGCTAGAAGGATTATGCTAATCTATTTTGGAATGTGTATTACGTTGGTTTGGTGCCAATTACCAATCATAACCATAAAATGAGAATGTTTAGACAAAGAGCATCAGAAAAGTCTATCATCTCAGATGGACCAAAATAACTAAATTATTTTAGAAAATATATTTTGATTTCAGAGCTGTGGTATTTTTCATTCAATATGATGGTGTACAGGATAGTTAATACTGGAGACTACGTATGCAAGGGCATTTGCCTTGGACCCAAGGGCACTAGTGCAGGCACCGGCAGCTGAGTCCAGTTGTAACCTTTTAATATGGAAACCGAGTGGCTGTCAAGTAAAGTGAGTCCTTAGTAAAACTTTAAAGCTCTTTTCATTGTCTAAATTTTACTCTTTGTAGTAATTATAGACATTACGCTAAGAGGATTTCCTTTTTCCTTGTTCAAATATTCTCATTCTGTTAAGATTATCCAGGAAAATCTATGAGGAAATTTGAGCTCTTTTTGGACTTCTGCCCTGGAGGGCTGTGCTGTTAATTCTAGATAAGATTGTAGTTCTCTTAAAATAATACCCCAGGCAAAAGAGACAATCTAGGTAAAAGGCCCAATTTGCTATTGTAGGAAAAAGTCTGCCAACCTGTTATGGGAGGATAAATTGGCCTATACATTTGACTGCTCCAGTCTGTTGCTGCTCATCAGAAGTCGAAGTATTGATCCTCAGCTTGAAGACGGGGAGATCCTGGCACTGGCCATGGCTGCTATTGACTGACGTCAGCCTACTGGGGAGGAGAAGACGGGAACCTCAGCTCAAGCATTCTAATGCACAAAATGAACAAGAAAGAACTGTGTTTTACTTTCCAATGCTGACATTATCTTTTATAATCTCTTCTTTAGTATTACACTACTGAAGATCACATTCACTATGCAATTGAATTAAATATAGAACATGCCTGTAAACTAACACAGAAGCTTATCATAAATATCAAGGGATACAGAGAGATTCTCCAGGTGAAACAATGTACAAAGTTACTCCTTTTTTCCTCAAAAACAGTTATATGACTGAAGGACTGACCCTTTGGAGTCAATGAAAAGAAATAACAACAAAAAACCCAAGGTTTCTACAAATTAAAATATTTCCATATAATCATAAAGCCAGTATGAGATTACTCTAGTCTGTAACATAGGTTTATTCAATTCCAAAGTTAGAATTCTTTTGTTATGTTTCATTTTTTCCTCTTATAAATTATTTATTTTATTTTATTTTATTTGGTACTGGATATTGAACTCATAACCTTGTGCTTTCCAGGTAGGCGCTTATGTTGCTGAGCTAAATCCCTGGCCCAAATTATTTATTTTAATTTATAACATTATATGACCAGTTTTATTGCTCATGTCTGGCCTGGTTTGTATAAAAGGAAGAATTAAATTGAAATAAAATTTATTTCTTATCATATCTAAACACACAGATGATACAAACCTTTTAAATGTATATTACAATAAAGCTGAAAGTTTAAACCTGTGACAGAGTGGAATAAAAACAACTGGGACTGTTCCATTTGGAATTATTCAAAGTTAGTGTTTTCTCAGGTTCTAAAAATACAGCTAAAACCATTTGGAAAAAAATTCATCATACTCAGACATTAAGTTAGGAAGTACAGGATAAAAGTAGTAATGATCAGAACTCTTTGCTTAAAAGTAATTGTATCATTGTCTTTAAAACACAGTATTTTAGCCAGGCATGATGGCACATGCCTATAATCCCAGCACTAGGAGGCTGAGGCAGGAGGATCATTGCAAGTTCAAGAGCAACCTGGGCCACAAAGTGAGCCTAAGGTCAGCCTCTACTGCATAGTGACACCCTGTCTCAAAGACAAAAACAAAAAACCCACAATATTTTAGTAATTATATATATATATATGTATATATATATATACACACACACACACACACACAGGATAGATAACTATACTACTAATCTATGTAAGTTCATAAAAAAATAATTTGTGCTCTCACTGTTTGATCATCTTTCATGCCTATATCTTATAATTTGCACTACTACTGTAAAGATAAAAATACACAATATATTAACTTGTGTTAGTGTTCTTTAACTATGTATACTTAAACATATATATATATGTTATAATATATATTATATATATATGTATATATATTAGTGCACTTTTGAACAAAAACAAGGAAAGGGCACATCTAATGGTTATGCTGTGTCAAACCAAAAATTTTAATGGTATCAAATTTGCCATCTTCTATTTCTGTATTTATTTTGCTAGTATGTACAGTGAAGACAACTCAAGAATAGATCTGAGAGGCAACTCATTCTTAAGAGTTATATTTTATCAATTTATCTTATGAAATAAATAGTGCCCTAAGCCCACACTCTCTGAGGTTTTAAAAATAATACTGAGGATTTTTGTATTCATGATTAGCATAATTGAAACATCTGAAATGAAAAATGGCAATCATAAGTTGCTATAGTATGGTTTAATCTATGCTTTTGGAAGAATTGTGTGTGCATGGATGTATATTTTGTGTCATTTCCATAGTAAGGATGATAATTAGGAACTCTCATTTCACATGCCATTAAAAAAAGTCTTAGATGTTCCAGTTAAAAGAAAAAGATAGTTATGCCTTATGTTCAAATCTTGTCCCATCTGTCTGAAACAACTCATTCGAAGGAGAAAACTTCTTGGAAGTTATTTGTTAATGATTCTTTATGGTTTGGGGCTTCCAGGAAGTATCCCCTTAGATGTGGTAAGTGCTCTATGAAGCACATGGTAAAAAATCCGTCATAACACATGGCTAATGATGATTTCTCTCACTGAATGAATCTGTTTTAACTGATCAAAAAGTTTTTTTTTTTCCATAAAGAGAGAAAACTTATTGGAAGTAGGCTTGTTAGTGATTCTTTATAGTTTGGGGCTTTCAGGATGTATCTGCTTAAGATATGTTGTGTTCTGTGAAGAATATGACAAGAATTTAGTTTTAAAACATAGCTAATGATAATCTCTCTCACCAAATGTATTTGTTTTATTGTTCAGAAAAAGTTTTCTTTCCTATGAAGAGCTCCTAATATCTGCTCTTAGTAAATTTCTAGTGTACAATTCATTATTACGAACTGTAGTTAGGGCTTTGTTGGACACATGGTTACGGAGTAACTAGTGCTGAGGAATGAGACCATGACACCAGTGAAGTCTGCAGGAATATCTGCTGGGCAGACAGATATTGCACATTGCTGACTAGAAATAGAGGAGCTATCACGACCAGGACTTTGGAGAAGTAATAGAACAGGGAAAGTGCCATTAAAGGAAAATTTAGAAAATAAGTACCCTTGAGAAAATCTTCACATTTTCAAAGCGGAATTTTTTGTTGTGGGGAAACAAGGTGGGAGACGTTTTCTTTTCTCTTGCTCTGCCTTCCTTCCATCTCACCCTTCTTCCTCCACATCACCTCTCTCTTCCCTGTGTTTTATTTTTAAAACTCATACCACCATAGATGGACTCACAATTTATTTCATACTTAAAAATTTAAAGCTGCTAACACTCTAAATGTTTAGTAGGAGCTTGTAAAGTCTCTTAAGCTTAGAGCCACAGTTAGTGTCTACATTCCCACAGGAAAAGTTTTCAAATTCTAAAGAAGTACACTTTGAGCAAATCTAAATTTTTCCACCTGTAAGTAAACTGCTACTATTACTGTGACAGTTTAAAATTATTTTTGTATAAGAAAAGAGATTTGTTTATCATATTTTGCTATGGTTTTCATATCTTAATAATACTTGGATCAGCTATTTTCTGAAGAAAGACATTTCCTTGAAAAGATACCTTCACAAGGTTATATGCACATGCGCGCACACACACACACACACACACATACGTATTACAATTTTAGAAATATATTAGCACTTATTGTATGTATTATGTTTCTCTACAGTTTTTGTGTTTCTACAGTTTTGTATCCGGTGACACAAAAGAAATAAAAAAATCATGAACCATTAAGTCCGGCGCTTCTTGCTATATGAAATAGCATCTGTCTTATGCGTGGGTATGTTATTGGGAACATGCCTTATGTTCATAGTCTTTAAAAATTGAAGCCAATATTCAGAATTTTAAAAATATTTCTAAAATATTTAAAAGATCTTATGATAGTATGTTAAAATTTCTTTCTTTATTGCCTGGTTGATTAGCATCCAATCTTATGATCATAACTCGTTGCAATCTGTAGTGAAAAACATTGAGCTTAGAATGGGGGGGCAGCTAAAAATTAGAAATTTTGTTTACTAAAGAAGAAACATGGATAATGTCTGGAAAAGTTTCTTCCATAAAAAAGTCATAGGATCTGTGCTTTGTGGTGCATTCCTGTAATCCCAGCACTCTGAGAGTCTGGGGCATGGGGATAGAAAATTTGAGTTCAGCCTGAGTAACCTGGCCACTTGCGATCCTATCTCAAAAAAGGTGGTGGGAACGTAACTCAGTTCAGAAGCCCTGAGTTCAACCCCCAAAACCACACAAAAGACAGTGATGAAGAGAAACTGAAGTTATACATCCTTGTTCTTATCTAGAAGTTCAGATATATTTAATAGCAAAAAGCATAATGAAGGATTAAACAATGGCCAAAAAGGACGAAAATATTGGGATAGAAAATTTGGAAATATATAATTCATGAAAGACAATGCATGGCCTGGACAGAAACAAGGAAAATATAACAAAGGCAGAAAGTAGAAATCCATGTAGGAAATTAATGAATACTTGAGGGAATAAATGGGAATTATTTTTTTCAATTAAGAAGAATGAAAAGTTTGATATGGTCTGGGAGTGACTTTATTATTGGTCTCTTATAAGTTAGACTTGTGCATTATAATACATACATAATTTTACAAGTTGTATTAAAATTATTTTTGAAGATTTTACTCTTAGTGTTCTAAAATGTGATGAAAATGTAATATTAACAGACTTTTAGGGTTACTGTAAGCATCACTTAATTAAAAAATAAAGTAAAAACTCAATTCCATAAAAATCCTCTGAAGTACAAAACCATTTCCAAAGCTTATAGATATTCCTATTAAAGGTAGGACCAACCTCCTACTATGCAGGACAATGATAAGGAAATGTATCTTTAAAAAATTCTTGTTAATCTTTGTGATGGGAATGTAGCCACTGGCATAAATTATAAATGCCAAACAAGGCAAGAACTTATAAATAAAGGAATTAGAAGCAGAATAAACAGAGGAAATCCTCACCTTTCCTTCTCTAGCTGTTCTTACTAGAAAGGAGGATAACAGACATCCCTGAACACAAACCTAGCAATTGCAAAAATGACAAGTGACATGCAGTGTTTTAGATCTGAAATCATAGGCAGTTGCGTGAGGATTCTCTAGATAACCTTTCATTTTTCTTCAGACTGATGACATTTTTCCTCATGAATGTCTGATAATTGCTACTAACTGAATTATCAAGCACTGTTTTCTTTCTAATTGTTGAAGTGATTTAATAGAAGTTCAGCTTTTTTCAAGTACTAAGAAAAACTTTGCAAGCAGGTAAACATTAGAGCCTTCAAAGGTCTATGTGGACTGCAAATCTGGGTGGCAAACTTTTTAACTGGAAATTTACTCTTCACGGTGAGGATACGCTCTTAGTTCTACCAGATTTTCAGAATGTGTACAGCATTCTGTTCTCAATAATTGGTGCTTATCTTGTAAAGGGAAAATGCTAACAGGATGGGAAAAAATTTTAAAAATTCTCGGTCTCTGGAGCAAGGCTACATTAAAAATTTGCTTAGTCTCTTTCAACAACTTGAACCTACATAAATAATGTGGCTCCTTCAAAACTGGGTTAAGGTAGCACCAGAGTTCTGTAAGTGACATCTTTTCAAAGTGTATGGTTCAAATTTTTGTACCTTAAGGTGGCATTGTCAGCACAATCCAAAGCATTACTAGAAGCACTAATTATACAGTTCACCTAAGCAAATATGAATAGTGTAGAAGTGGATGAGCTTTTCTACCTCCATTGTTTGATTTTCTTATCACTGTGTTTTCTTGATATTTACATTTTTGATTCTGATTTTATTTGGTTACAGTTGTCTTAGGGGCTACATATAAATGAGCTTTCAGTGTAATGTCATTACACTTATAATAACAGAGATACTCATGCACAATGAAAATTGTGATGCTTTTTAAGAGTTATCTTTCTTTATAAATTGTGACAATACTAACCCTATAAGACATTTTAATTGTACAGTGCTATTCCAATCTTCTACTTCCTGATGCAATCATCTTCAGACCCTGCTATCCCCCAATTCTATTTTTATTATAATATCTTTATGCTTATATTTGTTCTCAAAAGCATTACTATGTTTTATGACACAAGTTATAAAACATATATAACCTTAAAGAATGTCACATTCTTAAGGGTTCTTTTAAAATGCCCATCTTAATTAATTCTAAAAGATGAATAAATATCTTGTATATATCTCCTTAAATTTTTATTCATCTTCACAAACTATGCAGCTGAGATAAAATAAGATTAAAATATATCTTTTTGTGATTATAGAATATCTCGTTATATCAGGATTACAATTTTCCATTCATTAAACAATTTAACTAGAACTTTATAAAATATATAAAATATGTTGAACTCTATAAAATATGTAAAATATGTTAAACTCTATAAAATATGTTAAATAACAATGTTCCCATAACTGGAAATATCCATAAATTTTCACTCCATGTATTCATAATATTTTAAAAATATTTTTATTTTTCAAACTCTAAAACATTCAATTGGTTAAACATAATGGAATTAAAAACATTAGAATTGTAATGCATATACTGATTTTATGTTTGTGACTTAAAACTCATTTCCTGTTTTTTTTTTTTTTTTCGTAGATTTGTTTGTACTGACTGGGATTTAAGGCATGGGATGAGAAAGGTCACCTTGGGGCCCAGCCCCATCCCCAGAGAATGTCCATTCTAATCTTCCTGGGATGTTCTTTGAAGCTTTTTCTTTTTCTTGGCAGCGCCCTCGCTGGAAGCACCCTCCTCAGGCCAACTGCTGACTGGCTCTTCCTTAGAAGAAAATTTTCTTTTTCTTGGGAACACTCCTGGCTGCCTCTTGGGTTCACTAGTCTTGGGTAAAGACTTCTTCCTGGGAGGACGGGCGCTGACCCCAGCTGATTCTTCCATATCACTATTAGCCAACTCTTCCTTGGAAAAAGATTTCTTTTCCTCTGGTTTGGAGACAGAGACGATTGG
This sequence comes from Hydrochoerus hydrochaeris, assembly GCA_004027455.1. NCBI lineage: Eukaryota > Metazoa > Chordata > Mammalia > Rodentia > Hydrochaeridae > Hydrochoerus > Hydrochoerus hydrochaeris. The sequence goes on along the minus strand of PVLA01001768.1, from coordinate 310,909 downwards.
ATGATGCATTCTGTTCTCCCGAGGCGCCTCTTGGAGCTTTTGCTTTTTGCCTCTCTGGGTTTGTCCTGTGTCTCCTCGCCCTCCTCCGGAGTGCGACTGCTGTTTCCTGAAGATGCCAGAGCAGCCAGTGCCACCAGGCGCTTCTTTTCCTTCTTCAAGAGCTTCCTTCTCCTGTTTCTCCGGCTTCCTGGGGATTTCAGCGGCGGCTTCCTATGCCTGAACCATCGCCTCCTTCATGACGTCCAGATTCTTCTAAGGAGTCTCTCCAGTCTCATAGAAGGACAGGTGCTCCTCAACTGGTTCTCGAAGCTCCCTCAAATACACTGGTGGGCACTTAGAGGAGCAATCAAATCTAGAAGCAGTTCTGCACTTGTTTGCCAGGTACAGGGAGACGCGGCCTTTGCTCTTGGCAGCTGCTCAGCCAATGAAGGTGGGGTGAAAAATGAGTCCACATTCGCTGTGTTACCCCTTGTCTTCAGGGTTTTGGAAACTTCATCCCTATGCTGAACCCTGGGGATCACTCAGACACCAGCACCGGCCACTCGGTTCCTTTCTAAATGTGTATAAATGCAGAAAGAAAAATTTCACTGTAACATTCTTAATTGTTCCCTTCATTCTTTTAGATGTGTTGATAAAAAGCAGAGGGATTAGAGTCACACTGACAAAACAAATCATGTTCTCAGTGTTCTTTCAGATTCTATCATTTATCCGCATTGTTAAATATGTGGCATTTCTTCATTTTCTTTTTTCTGGACAAACCAATGAGATAAAAGCCTTGAAATTATTTATGAAAAGAATGTAAATTATATTCCACAGAGAAAAACACACCACAATAAAATGTTATTACAGAATAAGTAAAATAATAAAACCTATAACAAATAATTATAAAAGTATATGTGAACAAAATGATGTATACATCAAAATTATATTATGTTCCACTTCTAAATGATAAGATGTAGACTTCCAATCATTATTAAAGCATTACTCTAACCATACATCAGGATTAGAAATTTCAAAGAACAATTATCTAAGATGATCCACAGCTATGGAAGTGCCATACTATTGTCTACTTCTCCCATGGGGTGAACACAGATTTATTAACAAGATCAATATTATCTAAATAACAGAATGTAAAATATCTAAATTCTTATTTGCTATGAAAATTATATTAATGGAAAATAATACTGATTCATATGTTATCTATTAATTTAAAATTTATTTCATTTGATTCTCAAAATTATTCATAAAATGCTTTTTAATCAAACAGTAGTATAATTACTTTTGCATATATGACCTTCTAGCTTTCAAACAGATTAAAATGGTCCTTCAACATCATTAGCTATTGGGCAAAGGAAATCAGAAAACTCCACCTTTGATTTGTGGATTGAACTCTGAACTATGGCATTGTGCCAATTGTGTATGGATCTTTCGAAAGCCCAGATTGCTTTCACATGTTGGAAACTTCTGATGATGTATCTAGACATGGATGATGTCTTTGCTTAACTTGCACAAATGTGCTAAGTGTACAGGCCAGACTTATGAGACTTAAGCTTGAAATTGATCTGTATGATACTAAAACTAATTTAATACATTAATACATTGATGAATTGATGCATTAAGTATGCATTTTGACAAACCTAGAATACAACAGGTATGAGGTGGTTTTCTAAGCATTTGTGAATGTGTTTTAAAGTCTGATTGTGAATATTTCTTTAGTAAAAGAGCTTGACATATTCTAATTCAGAGAAAAAGAGAATGAGACAGTAACAAAATAAATCATATATAATAGTTTTTGCAGTTCTGATTTTATTAGTACATATTTGCATTACATAATAATCACATTCTTTGTGGAGAGTTGGTGAATTTACATTATACATCTTGGGGCTGGGATTTAGTACAGCGGCATAAGTGCCTGCCTTACAAGCATGTGGTTGTGAGTTCGATCCCCAGTACCGATAAAAAATAAAAATAAAAATAAAGTACATAACACATCCTAATTTCTTTTTATCCTCTTTTACTCTCCTACCTCTCTACTTTTCAATTCCCTTTCCATTTGAAAGAAAATACTGTATTTCTATTTCCTATTTCTCTTTATCGTGCTCTATATTCATACTTGGGCTTCTGATATAGGAGAAATCATGAAGTATTTAAGTTTTTGTGTACCAGCAGTATTTCACTTAACATTATGGGTTCAAAGTGCCTCCATTTTTCTGCAAATAATTTAAGTTTATCTTTCTTTATCAAAAAGAAATATTCCATTGTGTACGAATGCCACATTTATTTTTATCTATTCATCTGTCTTTTCATACAGAGGCCACTTCCAATATTTAGCTATTATAAATTGTGCTACTATAAATACAGATATGTAAGAATCACTGTAATATGGTATCTTTAACACTTTCAGGAAGGTACCTCTAAGGGAAATTTGGTCAAATTAATTCTTTAATTATAGGTTTTGAGAAGTCCCTTTACTGCTTTCCATACTGGTTGTATCATTTTACATTAATACCAATAATGTAGAAGGGATCTCCTTTCTTCAAAGCCTCTCCAGAATTTGCTACAGTTTGATTTCTCCAAGATAAAGATTCTTTTATGAGTGAGATGAACTTTTAGGGTTGTTTTAATTTGTGTCTCTCTGTTGATCAGCTGTGTTGAACATTTTTTCATACATGTGTTGGCCTTTACAACTTCTTCTGAGAAATGTCTTTTCATTTTGTTTGCTCACAAATTTTTTTCCACGTTGTATAGGTCATCCCTTAACCCCTTTGGTTATTTACTTCGCTTTGCAGAAGCTTTGCAATGGTATATGATTCCATTTGTTCATCTCATTTGTTGTACCACTGTGAATCTGTTAAGACAGTTGTGTTTATGCCTGTGTCTTCATGAGTTTTACCTGTTTGATCTACCAATTGACTGTTTCAGTTTTAACATTTAAATCTTTGATCCATCTTTATTTTAGTTAAGTAGATTATGAGAAACAGGAGTCTACTTTCAAACTTCTGCTTGTAGATAGCCAATTTTTCCAGCACCATGTAAACAGGGCATGTATCCTCCAATCTAAGATTTTGACCACATTTTAAAGATCAAATAGATAAATGTTCCTGGAGTTATTTGAAAATATTTTATTTTGTTCCACTGAGCTACATGTTTGTTTTGTGCCAGTATCGTGTGATTTTTTATCACCGTAGCTTTTTAATAACTTTAAATCAAGAATTGTGACGCCTCCTGACTTGCTCTTGTTACACAGGACTGATTTTGGTAACCTATGTCTGTTCTGATTCCATATGAATTTTAAAATTGTCTTCTCTCATTCTGTGAGAAATGCTGTTGGTGTTATGATTGGGATTATATTAAATCTCCATATCAATTTTGCAAGTATGGGCATTTTATCTATACTGATTCCATGTTAATAGGAACAGGGTAAATTTCTGGTATCTTCCAAATTAAAAAAAATAATTTTCATTGTAGAGGTTTTTCATTTCTTTGGCCAGCTTATTCCTAAGCATTTAATCTTTCTTGATGCTATTTTGAGTGGTATTGTTTTCCCAAATTGTTTCTCAGTGCATTCATTAATTATGTATAGGAATGATACTCATTTTGGGGGTATTGATTTTATATCTTGACACATGGTTGAGTTTGATTACTAATTCCTGGAATCTTCTAGAAATGTTGGAGTTCTGTATAACAGATCATTTCATCTGCACATGGTAATTTGACTTCTTCCTTTCCCTTGTATATTTCTTTCTCTTGTCTCATTGCTTTATTAGAAGATTATCTTACCCTGTGCAGAATGAAGAAGTGCCCTTCACCCTGAATTCTATATGCCTCCCACATAAAATGGCTTTGGAATTTGTGAGTAGGCATGGCTGGGGACAGAATGTGCAAGAGCAGAGTTGGCAAGAGGTGAGTGCCATGCAGGTGGCAAGGGGTGAATACCATGTGGGAGGCCATATGGGAGGAATATAGAACTCAGGGTGATGGGCACTTCTTCATTCTGCACAGGGCAAGATAATCTTCATGAGACTGTAATCTCTTATTTGTCTGGTGCAAAAGGAAATTTTCAGTACTTCATGTAAGGCAAAGCCTCAGAACAATATACTGAAAAAGGTTTTGCTAAGAAGAAACAGAGCAAGGAAAGACTGAAATGATAGATAACTTTATGGTTTCAAGGTACATTCATTTCCTTACAAATCACTAAAGTTTATCTTTCTATATGGCAGGGTAATATTCCACTGTGTATAAACACCATGTAAATTTAAATATCACACAATTTCTTTTTATATGAGAAACCCAGACTAAAATTAAAAAGCAAATAAAAATAGTAGAAAGTAGGGAGATAGATTAGTTTCAAAGTGGGAAGAGATCAAGGGATGAGTGGAGCAGAGTGGAAAGGACAGGTAAAGGGATGAAGAAAGGAAGTGAGATGTCTTATGTACATGCACCAACTTCCTACAAGGAATGTAAACAGCATGTACTACAAACACATACAAATAAGGGAGAATTTTTAAAGACACAAAAAGGCTGGTATATTAAGAAAGACAAAAAATATTGAAGCAATAAAGCAAATCTTATATCAAATCATTTAGCAAACCATATAATCTGATTGAAGTACTTGGATTTGTTAATCTGACATAACCTAAGAGATCAGTGAATTTTAGAAGAGAAAATGACTCAACACGAATCAAGGAGAATCAGATTACTAGATAAACTACCAGAAACTCTGTTCTGTAATAACTGGGTCTTGTTAATTCTCTCTTCCACCACAGGCAATTAGTGGATTTGTACAGATACATCAATGCCATCTGAACAAAATGCCACAGTCACTAATAAATTGCAGAGCACTGATATGCATCAGCAAACCAATCCAATCCCATGCTTTCAGAATCTAGTCACATTCATTAAGGATTCATTGCCTAGACATGAATATTCAAGCAAGAAGTATGAGATATTTGAAGATAACTCCTATGGCTCACATTGAGAATTACTTATTTAAAAATCCATTGAGTCCTCATTTCTTTTGCCTCTTCTAAAAAATAGAAGTTTCCTAAGAAACTCTTGTGCTCAGGTCATATGATGGTTACTTTATTCTAAATTTTTTGAATAGTGATTCAGGAAATTTTTTTTTCATCTCATACCTACTTCAATATTTAAATTTTGACTTTTACTTCTCTGTATCTTCTTGCTTATAATGAAGATAGGCTGAAAATTATGAAGCTGTACAGAGACTGTATGAAAAGAAGATAAATAAGGATGATAGGGAGGCAAGACAAAGCAGTATGGTACCTTCAGTACATTTTGAGTAACTGTAAATGTTCTTTTGTTAAGGTGAGAAAGTGGCTGTATCTTTAAGATAGTAATGGAAAGATTTCTTCTCTTAACATTTTATGACAAAAGCTTAAACATCTAACCAATCTGAATTTTACAATGACTTCATGCATACCTTCCTCCTGAGTTTTATATTACAGATGACTTACACCACATCTAGCTATCTTTTTCCTCTGTCAATGAAATCTCTAAAAATAGGTACACTGCATCACTCTAGAAACTTCCATCTAACCCTATCTCAATCAATAAATTTCCATTTGTGTCCTACAGAGAAAGCAGGACTCCTTCTGATATTTTCCTGTGGATAAACTTAATTGAATCTAGATTTTCAAATAATTGGTTAAGATATAATGCATTCTTTGTGGATGGCTTTTTGCTAACTTAATATAGTTTGCATTTTTCTCATGTTTAGTAAGTTTAAAAAGATTTTCATGTACTATTAATCATTGGAATATCTTCTTTTATAAAGCATTCATTATTTACCATTTCTATTTGCATTTTTTCTCCTTCATATTACATTGCATGAGCTTATATATGCTTTAAATCCCAGTCCTTTGTCAAATACATGTTTTCTGCAGTTTCTTTGAATTTATGGCTTCTCTATTATTTTTCTTTATGGTGTCATTTGATAAATTTTTTTTAACTTTGGTGAAAAATAATTTAAATCTGTTTTATAATTTTTTTCATTTGTACACTCTCTAGGAAACATTTTCCCATCCTCTATGAACATTCTCTAAGATTTTCTCTTGAAAGTTATATAGTTTTGACTTTCATATTTAGGTTTATGGTATGTCTCCCAATAATGCTTCTATCCTATATGCTTCAGAATTAATGTTTGTTTTCCTATACAGATATCCAGTTATTCTAGAAGCATTTGTGCAAAAGGTTCCTATTTCCCCAGTGGATTGATTTGACTCCTTGGTAAAGTATTAAATATTTACACAAATGTGAGTTTACCTTTCAGATTGTTATTCTTTTCCATAATCCATTTGGCAGTCATTAAGCAAATAGTGCACTCACTTGACATGATCTGTTTATAGAAACTATTTATATGAAAATGAGCCATCCAAATTTCTTTTTGAGCTTTCTTTAGATATTTTGGATTCTTTGAATCTTTTGTAAGATTTAAAATATCAGCTTTTACTAAAAGTTTTATATAAAATTGATATTACATTGCATCTATAGATAAATTTTGAGATAATTATGACATTAGAAAATGAAACTTCTAAGCTATGAATATATATATATATATATATATATATATATATATATTCAGGTCTTACTTAATTTTCTTATCACTATTATGCCATTTTTAATGTAGAAATCTTATCTAAATTTTTAATTTTTTTCTAAAAATTTTACATTGACAATGTGGTACATTTGGGTTTTGATTGTTTTTACTACTTGATTTTTGTTGTCAGTATACAAAGATGTATGTTTCATACTGATATTATCTACACATATTGAAAGAAGAAATTCCCTAAAGAATCTGAGCATCCCTGGACATTTTTTTTTTTCTGAATTTGGGAAGAACAGAAGGATCTGAGTTTTCTCTCTCCGAGATAATTCTCAGCATTATGTTTGCAGAAAGCAAAAATTGATTCAGGTATTAATTTTTGACTGTGACTCCTTTTCAAGCTATACACCTTAGCTTTCTCATCATGGAAACTATTACTGAAGAAACAAGTATATAAGATTATTAAGAAGAAACTGATTATTAAGTAAAAATACAGATTAATAATTAACAAATGATACCTTATTATTTTTAAGCAAAATATAGTAAATGTCTGACATATTTAAGACAACTGAAATAACTGAGTCAGGTATATTTTATCTATAATAGTTACTACTGTGTCATTTAAATTAATTGACTATTAAAGGGGAGTCATAAATTTTAGTAAAAACTAATACTCTATCTAGTTCTTGTAAACTTTCAGTTTTTATATTCATGTAATATTGAAATCCTGGTCATTTTTAAAAACTGACATAGTGACTCAGCTATTTTATCATCACCTGTGTTTTTAAATGTATACCAGAAGTACTTTGACTCTGTCCTTTTGTACTGTTTTTGTTACTGTCCTTTTCTAGGTTGAACAGTTCACTGGTTTATACTAAACTGACTGTCTCTGGGTAAAAGTCATTGTCTTTTGAATAGCAGTACCCAAATCAACTTAGAATTTGTCTTGAATTATGAAGGGTTGTTTGTTTTGTTTTGTTTTGTTTTGTTACACCAAACAGTCCTTGGGTAAAGTAAGATTTTTGAAAATTAGACAAAAACAATAGGAAGGAGCCAAAGTCACAGCAGGATTAGGAGTTCAATAGATACTTGAAAAGAAACCTAAAAATATTTCATAGCATTACCACTTTCATCTTGGTGATTTGTTTCATAAATCCTAAAAGAGGTCATAATTAGCAGAGTCATCTGCCTTCAGAGACATTCATTAGGGGGAAAACAACCTTTTTCATAATAATCCTAAAAGTTAGTTGTGATAGATAAATAGATTGCAATAGATGTTGTAGAAACCTGAATAGAGCATAAGTTAGAATGTTTTTAGCTGGAAACTAATAACCCAAGGAAAACATTATACACTATATTCTGTGAACTTCCTGAGTAACATGTAATACTGTGACCTGAAAATTGCATGAACACATAAATAGTGACTCATGTTAAACTACAGTTCAGATTTAAAGTCACAGTGTATAACAGGAAAGTAATAAATTTAATAGTTAAATACTGTCTTTAGCATGAATATTAAAATTTTTATTGAAATATTAAATTTTCACAGTTTTAGTCATCCATAGAAATGAAGTTTGAAAGACTAAAAGTGAAAAGCCATAAATTATGCTTGGCTTCACTAATTTTTGGATATTCATAATATTATGGAAAACTGTACTCTGTTTATGCTTTCAAGTACACATTGGAGTCCTGAAGTTATAATTTTCAAAATGGTTCTGTAAGTATTTAGGTGGTAGAATAAGGGCCACAGGAAGTGATCAAAATGAGAAATATACTCACTTTTCCTGTACAGTTCATGGTACTTTTATAAAAACTATTTTACACATACAACCAGGGCAGCCAGGCCTGCTGAAAGGGGAGCCAGGCCCATGCTGCCTCTGTGAGGTGAATTGCAGCTCGCTGGTGCAGGTCCAGGAAAAGTTTGGGGCCATTGATCCTGCTGGCTAGGTGCCCGCCCAGCCCTCTAGGACACTGGATTAGGCTCCAGAGGTTCTGTGGGCTTGAGTGGACCACACCCAGTGGCTATTCAACCAGGGAAACCAGGGCCACCTCACAAGGGAAGCCAAAGCCTCATGAGTCCCAGTAGTGGAGGGTGCAGGAGGTGATTTCCAACACATCCACAGAAAGCTTTGGAACTTCACTGAAAACACAGAAACATAGGAAAATGACAAAATGAAAGACCAAAATGCAATCTCAAACCTCTAGCCCACCCCAAGAAAGCCTAGGAGCCATGTACATAGAAGAAAATACTCGCCATACACCTGAAATGCCTGAACTGATATCAACTGAAATAAAGAAGCAAGTACGGGAAGCTATGAGGGAACTCAAATCAGAAATATACTACCCAGTAAAAGAAGAAATGATAAAAGTAGCAAAAGAAATACTGAAAGCATCTAATGATAAAAAAGCTAAAAAATTAGAGGAACAAAGCAAAATGAACAGTAAGAAACAAACAGAATACATAAAGCAGATTCAAAGAGATATACAGGAAATCAAAAATTGTATTGAAAGTCGCAAAAACTGCCACTAAGAAAGTGAAGATAGAATTTCAGACCTCAAAGATAAGATTGCAGCTAGTAAACAGGAAAGGAAAGATCTTCTAAGAATAACAAGAAATCAGGAGATAACAATTCAACAGCTGCAAGATGATGCAAAGAAAAACAACATAAGATTAATAGGGATAAAGGAAAAAAAAGGGGAAAACACAAATGATATCAAGAGGCTATTTACAGAAGTAATAGCTGAAAACTTTCTAAACATGAGTATGAAAACTGACATAAAGATTAGTGAAGCATATAGAACTCCAAATAGCCATAACCAAAGCAAAACTACACCCAGACATATAATAATCACCATCCCAGAAATCCAACATAAGAACACAATATTAAAAGCTGATAGAAAAGAAAGATCACCTATAAAGTAAAACCTATCAGAATTACAGTAGACTTAACACAAACAAGGAGTCAAGAAGAGCATGGAGTGAAGTATTTCAGATCCTAAAGGAAAACTACTTCCAACCCAGACTGATGTACCCTGCAAAATTTTCCTTCAAAATGGATGGAGAAATAAGATACGTCCATGACAAAGAACAGCTGAAGAACTTCATGATCACCAAACCAACCCTACAAAGAATACTGAAAGACATTCTAGATACACATAGGAAAAAACCACTAAGCAAGACAGACAATTAAAAAGAATGGAAAGTTAAGATACAACATCAGAAAGATAACATGTCAACAATAAACCAATATATGACAGTTATAACCATTAATGTAAATGGCCTCAATTCATCAATCAAAAGAAAAAGACTGGCAGAATGGATCAAGAAACAATGTCCAACAATATGCTGTCTACAAGAAACCCATCTAACCCAAAAGGAAAGTCATAGACTGAAAGTCAAAGGATGGAAAATATTACTCCATGCAATAGGAACTCAGAAAAAAGCAGGGATAGCTATTCTGTTTGCAGACCATGTGAACTTCAAACCAAGAATGATCTGAAGAGATAAAGAAGGTCACTACGTACTAGTTAGGGGAAAACTTCAAGAGGAAAAGATAACAATCTTAAATATTATATGCACCAATTCCAGAGCACCCAGCTACACAAAGCAAGTATTAACAGAAATGAAATATCAAATAGGCAATAACACAATTATAACAGGAGATGTTAACATGCCATTGACACAAAGGGATAGATCAAGTAGACAGAAAATCAGCAAAGAAATAACAAAACTGAATCACACCTGTGAACAAATGGATTTGATAGATGTATACAGAGTATTCCATCTAACAACATCAGAATATACATTCTTCTCAGAAGTACATGGTACATTCTCTAAAATAGACCATATACTAATCCACAGAACATATTTAAGTAAATGCAAAATAATTGAAATTATCCCATGCATGTTACCAAATCATAGTGCCATAAAACTAGAAATTAATAATAAAAGTAACTGCAAAACCCCCACATATATATGGAAATTGAATAATACACTCTTGAGCAATCAGTGGGTCACAGGGGAAATTAAAGAAGAAATTAAATAATATCTACAAGCAAACAAAAATACAAATACAACATACCAGGAACCTGTGGGATGCAATGAAACTGGTCCTCAGAGGAAAATTTATTACACTGGGTTTCCACATTAGGAAAACAGAATGAACACAAATAAGCAACCTGATATTACACCTAAAATATCTAGAAAAAGAAGACTAAGCCCAGCCCAAAGCCAAAAGAAGGGAGAAAATTATAAAGATGAGAACAGAAATCAATGCAATAGAAACTAAGGAAACAATACACAGAATCAATTAATCAAAGAGTTGGTTCTTTGAAAGAATAAAGAAACTAGATAAGTCACTAGCCAACCTAATTTAAAAAAGGATAGCAAAGACTCAAATTCATGCAATACAGAATGAAAAAAGTGAAATCACTGTCAACCCTGTGGAAATACAGAAGATCATCAATAACTATTTCAAAAACCTCTACTCTCATGGGTTCAATAACACAGAAGAAATGGACAGATTCCTAGAAACATATGAACCACCAAAGCAGGATCAAGAAGATATAAAACTGCTGAATAACCCAGTTTCTATTAATCAAATTGAAAATGTAATCAAGTCCCTACCAACAAAAAAGAGCCCAGGCCCAGACGGATTTACAGCGGAATTCTACAAGAAATACAAAGGAGACTTAATGCCGACACTCCACAAACTCTTCAATGAAATTGAAAGGGAGGCAATTCTCCCTAAGTCATTCCTGCAAGCAAATATCACTCTAGCACCAAAACCTGAGAAAGACTCAGCTGATAAGAGAACTACAGGCCAATCTCCCTAATGAACATAGATGCAAAAATTCTCAATAAAATATTGGCAAACAGGATGTAGCAAATCATTAAGAAGATTATACACCATGACCAAGTGGGATTCACCCCAGGCATGCAGAGATGGTTCAACATAAGTAAATCAATAAATGTAATTCACCATATCAATAGAGCCAAAAGTAAGAATCACATGATCATTTCTATAGATGCAGAAAAAGCTTTTTATAAGATCCAACATCCATTCATGATAAGAACCTTACAGAGAATTGGAATAGGTGGTCTTTACCTCAATATGATAAAGGCCATCCATGACAAACCGACAACCAGTGTCATATTAAATGGCCAAAAACTGAAAGCTTTTACCTTGAAATCAGGCATAAGACAAGGATGTCCCTTATCACCGCTCCTACTCAATATAGTACTGGAAATACTAGTCAGAGCAATTAGACAAGAGAGAGAAATAAAAGAAGTAAAGATAGGAGAAGAGGAAGTTAAATTATCATTATTTGCAGATGACATATTCTACATAGAAGACCCCCAAAACTCTGTTGAAAGACTCCTAGATATAATAAATAAATTCAGCAATGTAGCTGGATACAAAGTCAATACTCAAAAATCAATAGCATTTTTATACACTAACAACAAAATCACTGAGAGAGAAATAAGCAAAGCCACAGTCTTCACACTAGCTTCCAAAAAAAAAAAAAAATGAAATACTTAGGAATTAGTCTAATGAAATAAGTAAAAGAGCTATATAGGGAAAATTATAATACCCTGAAAAAGAAATCAAAGAGGACCTCAGAAAATGGAAAGACACCCCTTGTTCATGGATAGGAAGAATAAATATTGTGAAAATGGCCATTCTCCCAAAATTTCTATACAGATTCAATGCAAGCCCAATGAAAATACCACTAACATACCTCATAGATCTAGAGAAATCATTCCTAAAACTCATCTGGAACCAGAAGAGACCTAGAATAGCAAAGGCAATTCTAAGCAGCAAAGCCAAGGCAGGAGGCACTCTGACTTGAAGTTACACTGCAAAACTAACGTAATAAAATCAACATGGTATTGGAATAAAAACAGACCTTAAGATCAATGGAATAGACTGGAAGATACAACCACAAACACACTCAACCACCTTATCTTTGATAAAGGGACCAAGAATTTCACTATAAGTACGATAGTCTCTTTATTAAATGGTGCTGGAAAAACTGGCTATCCATATACCGAAAACTAAAATTAGACCCAAGCCTGTCACCATGTACTAAATTAAACTCTAAATGGATCAAAGATCTAAATATTAAAACAGAAACACTAAATCTGTTGGAAGATAAAGTAGGTAAAAATCTTAAAGACATAGGGGTAGGTAGAGAATTCACAAACAAGAACCAAACTGCAAGGGAGATACTTCCCAGAATCAATAACTGGGATCACGTCTGCAGGTTGAAAGAAATCTCCAGCAGAGTGAAAAGAAAACCCACAAAATGGGAAAAAATCTTAGTGAACTGTCCCTCAGACAAAGGGCTTCTGTCTAGAACTTATAAAGAAGTAAAATAAATCAGACCCCTGAAATTCAAAGACCCAATCCAAAAATGGGCATCCGAGATGAACACATAGTTCTCAGATGAAGAAATATGAATGGCAAAATAAATACAGGAAAAAATGTTCATTATCATTGTTCATTAGAGAAATGCAAATTAAAATCACACTGAGATCCCATCTCACTGCAGAAAGAATTGCCAGGATCAACAAAACTACCAACAACAAGTGTTGGAGAGGCTGTGGAGAAAAAAGAACTCTTCTTCACTGTTGGTGGGAGTGTAGACTGGTGCAACCACTGTGAAGGTCAGTTGGGAGATTCCTCAAAAACCTGGGATTGGAAGTCCCATTTGACTCAGCTATTCCACTCCTAGGCATATTTCCAGAAGATCTGAAAACATCTTACCACAGTAAAATCTTTTTGGATTTTAATATGTATGATAGTATAAACAACTTTTTATGGAAAATGAGATAATATAGTAGCCATTGTTCATCTTCATTGTTCATCTTCAGTTATTTGGTTCAGAATGCATTGTAATACTTTAATTCTCTTGAGTGGTTTTATTCTGTTATGTTTGACATTATTGTGTGTAAAGCTAAGCTCAACTATTTCAAAGAAAGAGACATTATGATAGCTACTGTTAATACCCAATTGTCTTGTTGTGAAGTGCTGTGTTGCTTACATTGTTCTGTTCTGATCTGCTTAGATCTGTCTTTTGTTTCATTCTCTTTAAAATAAAAAATCTATTTTACTCTTCTCAAGAAATTTGCGTATCTTCCATACCCTCATTTGATAAATGAGAAAAATATATTCTTAAGTATGTAATGCCTAATGTCAAAATTTCAAATTTCCTTTCATTGGGGTATAAAAGGTAATAGGACAGATTTGTTTCACATTCTTTCCTTTTAGTACATATACTTTCTATAAAGTCAGTCCTTTATGATCATAAAAGCATTTCCTATTCTGCCTCCTTCAAAACCAGCTGAAAAAAACTTTCTTTATAAAACATATCATTTAAAATAAGAAAGGAAAATAATAAAACCCAAACCAAACAGAAAGCCTTCTGTGTACGTAGAATTTTATATTGTATCTGAATCAATTGTCAGAACTGGGATAGAGACCATGAATTAGTATAATTATTTTCCATCTATTGTTTCCCACTCAAACTCTCTATATCTATATGCATAGTCAGAAAATAATGGCAAAACTATAATTTATTAGAGCATTTGGCCTGGGTTGAAGTACATAGAGTTGCTAGCTATTAGAATAGTCTGATATGAAGTTTATTTAAATACCCACCTGTAGCCAAGTGGCAGGTGTTATTGCCTGACTTTATTACAGGATCTGATGATTAGAAGAACAGAGAAATGTCACTGGGAAAAAAGATTGAGCATGGTGTATGAATTCCGTTTAAATAAAAATGAAGAGAAAGAGAAAGAAGGAACAACAAAGGACATTCATCTCAAATTTGCAATACTTTATTTAAGCCAAATGCTGTGACAGTTATTGTTGACTGAAAGACTCTCAGGAACCCTAGAGTGGAACCCTTGATCACATGTCAAGTATTATGGTACAAAAATGAAACAGACACAAAAATAATCTTGCAAAATGGAGAACTAAGGTGGTCACAACCCAATGGGGACAGAGACCAAGAGGCTCTGAGCAGTCTATATGCACTGGAATTTAAACATAATGAGCTTGGGGAGGGAAAAAGGGGTGAATAAAATATTGACCTGTGGACACAGGCAGGACTTGTGGATTGAGGAGCAAAGCATTCTGATGTGGTTTTCAGGACAGTAGATAAGAGTTAATGAGTAACTTGCTTAGCCACTACTAAGAACATTGGTCTGGGAAAGTAACTTGGGTCAGAACTGAACAGTTCTCAGCTGCAGTATTTATCTAGGTTTGAGGGTCCACCATGTCATGGATGGTTTGCTGGCCACTGCCCTGGCAGATGGTTTGAGGATGGGTTTTCACCAAGGAACCAAAGGGAGCCTCTCTCCTAGCCCCTTAGGCCTTGGACTTTGTCTCTCATATTAATGTTTTCCAATTTTAGATTAAACACAGCCTCGCTTGCTCAGTCTTACAGTGGTCTCCCACATAAGACAAATGGCATTTTACTGCCATGAAGACAGTATTTCACTATTAAAATATTTTGAACTCTTTTTGAACTCTGAAGATAAAATAAAACCAATGATCTTCAGTTTAAATCTATATCTGGTGTGTACGTGTTCAGTGAGTTTATATTATATAACCTTCATGATCCTCAGGTTTGTTAGCTTTCCCTGGCTAAATTGAGGAGAACATAGGCTACTTCACAAACATTCTATGGCAGGTAAATGAAGGAAACATATGTAAAACAAAATATTCCCGGGAATAAACAAATATGTATTTCTTATTATATTCTATTAAACATATGCCTGGATATGTTCAAAATTGGTTTAGATTGTCTTTTTTAAAAGCATGCTTCTTGTTTCTAATTTTCATGTTAGAATTTCAAACCACTGGAGTTGTTTTGTCAAGGATATTTTCAACAAGGATATAGTGTTCCTTGTTTTGCATGGAGAGAATAAAATAACCCTATATATGTATCAGTTAACTTTTTAACATTGTCAGTGTGAGACTAGTTTATCCATCTTTTGTCCTAACTTCTTAATTGAAATAACTCCTTTGGCTTCTCTCATTAAAAAATTAGTGTTGGTTCACTTTCCCTGACCTGATTTCAATACATAGGTATATTTTTGATATCTATGTGACCCACTCTCATTTCTACTTCTAAGAAGTTTTCTGAGGTAGAGATTGTCTTACCAGTTCAGCAATCAGTTTCACAGGATCCAAGAGATACATATAATAGAAGACTCATGTTAATAACATTCTTCATGTCTGATGCAGAAGGTATTGTATGAAAATGTACGTGGAAGGCGTATTTTGAAGCATCTCCTTTACTGGGAGACATATATTGCAATTTGTGACTTCCACTTTCAGGTAGAAAATGCTACTAACTGAAATTGCTGCTTTGGTAATTAAGTTGTTAGATTCTGGTGATACTTAACCTTGTCATTCTGACAGAAGTAGAACAAGTATAATTCCCCTTTTCATTTCTAGTTTTGACAAGAAGGTAAACAGCCATAATTTAAAATAAAGAGATTGTTAGAGTAGGTTTGGGTTTTAAAATAATTTCATTTATCTTAACATTGTCCTGTGTAATTAACTAGTAAGTGCTACTACAAAGCCATGAAAATATTTTTAAAGATTATTGCTAAATATATTTTATATTCTTTCATGTTAACAAATTATTTGAACTTTCTTGGTTGCATATTTCACACAGGTATAAATATTTGACAAAGATTTCAAGCAGTCTTAAGTGACCAGCATAATACCTGAAATTAGGAAACACTACAGTATAAATTGCATGAGAACTAACATTACCTTGAAGATCCTCTTGCAGGCATAATGAGAAACTTAGTTTCAATTATAGTGAAGAACTGTCCTCTGTAAAACTCAAACCAAAACAAACTACTATAGTAAGGTATAATTGTGCAATTTTCTAATTAACATGTTCAGTATTTCATGCAAATAGTGCCAAAACTTAAAAAATCAGAACTTTTAGGTGAAGCTTGGCAGAACTGGAGCAATGGCAGAGTATAGACATGAGACTAAAGTCATTTCATCTTTGGTTAGATGCATAAAGAAATCAATAATGTTACTCTTATAATATGTTTCATTGATCTATTTATAAACATTGTACTCAATATGAGTGTGCATAATTCATATATAGTAAAATAACATATAATTCAAATTTTAATTAATAAGTCATTTAATGTATTGAATACAGTTATTTAACAGGTCAAATCATGATGGAATGAAATGTTGAGGTCACTTTGTTTAAAATGGGCTCCCAGAATGGGTATTGGCCTCTTATAAATTCTCATAGAAATTACCTTTGGCTGAGTTCATGGTCATCAAGCTTAGGCAGAGGGCTGACAGGAATAGATTCATAATTGGTGATCAGAGTGAGCAACAGCCCAGGACTTGTCTCTGACACCTCATTGTACTAGGAGAGGAGCTAGTGCCTCTTCCAGCATGGGCATAAAAGGGTGAACAAGATCACAGTTTGGTTAGATTTCCAGGACATGATTAACCAGACTTCACTCTTCTCAAATCATAAAATTCTAAGCTTCATTATACCCACTCAGTGCCTATTTTCTGACTCTTTCCTAAATTGTCTATCACAACTTTTATTCTTTAAGCTTGTTGTTACCATTCTCCTGTTTATTCCCACCATCCAGCCTGATGAATAGGCATTAGCCTTCTCCAGATAACATCAAAATGATTTGAACAGTACAGTCCTACCATGTCCCACGATTATTCAAATCAAAGCAAATGTCTAGTATTAAGAAAACTTTTAAGTTTTTAAAGGCTTAATAGTTTTATCATTTTAAAAATAATACTATAAATTAAAAACAATCTAGTACTAATTTGTTGTTTCTATGAAGTCTGTTAAATTGCTTTTGTTTATATTTTTCCTGTATTAGTTTATGGGGAGAAATGGAAAGAAACATTTTCTAGTAGTCTTAAAAACAATTAATTTTTTGCAAAAATAATAGCTCCATGGGTGTTTAAGAAATATTCCCAGAAAGTCTATTGAAAGCCAGGCACAGAGCAATGCACTCAGTATATAAATAGAGTAAGTTCCAGGAATTGGTATGTGTAAATGCATAAATGAATGTAATTACTATGGTGTAAAGAAATGGGTGTGCTAGAAGACACACAAGCCAAATTTCAATATCAGAAAAAAAGATATTCCATAAACTTTCCATTCTAGATCAATTTTGAAGAACTGAGTTTTCTCAAGTAATTTCAGCAAACGTTTTCCGAGCACCTGATATATTCTAGACTTAATCATGTACATTTAAGAAGAATAAAAATGTTAAGCAAGATAATACTCTTACCTTTCCTAATACTGTATTTGCAGGTGTGAAAACTAAATGAATAAATAAATGTCTTACATATAAATATGACTTGATATTATTGTTAAACACTAACACAAAGAAAGTTTTGATGTCATGAAGTAATGTTCCCCAGAGACAAACACCATAACCTGTGAGGTTTTTTTTGTTGTTGTTGTTCTGTTCTGTTCATTTTATTTCTTTTTCTCCAACAAACAATTTCTTTTTTATTTAAAGAAAAAAAAAAAGAAACAGAAAGAGGGTAGAAATAATATATGATTTTAAAAAAAAAGTAAGAAATCACTAGTTGATCATTATATATTTTCCTTTTAGAAGTAGTTGTCCAAGTTACTAAAGGAAAGCCTACGGAGTGGACATTTAAACAGTGAGACTGCAACCAGTTCTGTTCATCTATCCAACAAAAACTTAGTAATATGGTTACCAATCCTACACACTTAAGCACACATGCAATTATGTCCTTTAGAATAGTTTCTTTTCATCTCTCTCTTTTTTTTACAATAAACCTGTGAATTTTAAGAAGTGATACAACCTGCAGTTATAGGAATATAGGTATCCAAGAATGCTGCTGGAAAAGATGTGAGGCAAGGTTTGCAACCAGATTTTTGCAGAAAGTCTATGTCTTTTTCTAGATGGTTGTGATAAGTCCATCTTATTCTAGAGCCATGGAAATCTAGTGAAAATTAGTGATAATAACAAAATCTTAGGTCCTTCTTACTCTATTGACAGTCATCAGTTAAATTCATCTACTGAAACAGTTATCAATAAGTTACACCACTTCATTTATGAGTTCTGGGCAGAATGTGCATTTGAAAATCAAAACAAAATGCATCCATTCTACTAAGATAAACATATCTCCCTGAGTAATCGTTGTTCATTACTGGAATTTTTAATGATGATAGCAAATAAAGACCTGAAATCCATTAAGGCAATTAGAACTTATATTAAAACAATATTCAGAAATTGAACTTTAATTTTGATGCCACTCCAATGGTTCTTAAAAATAGCTATGCAGTGCTTACAATTATGAAAATTGTTGATCTTATTCTTTTAGCCTATAATTACTTTAAATGTCATTAATGTTCCTGAATGGTGACAGCTACCCATCAAATAATACTTATCCCACCTGGAAATCATGACTATCATTGTCTGAGCCCACAGTTTTGTCTTTCTAATATAACACATTAGTTACTGAAGGATCATGGGTTGACTCTCTGAGGAAAGAATTTGAAAAACATATTCAGCAAAGCAGAATCACTAACTGCAGGGTTCAGTGAACAAGAGTTATAAATAGATAAAAATCTTCATCTACTTTAACAAATATTTACATAATAACTAATAACCCTCTTATCCACGTCACTGAATGAAATTTCACTGGGCATGGCTTTTAACTAACATGTCAGACCTTCAGTATAGATATTGGTATACAATCAAGTTGAACAGCAATCAAAAGGTCTAAAAATGGAGAAAAAATACAGTGGAGGTGCGCCTTTGGCAGCAACAGCAGCTTTTCATAATTGTTTCTTTCAGAATTAAATAATCTCATAAAATGAAAAAAAATGTGTTTTATTATATGCATGGAACTGCTTTGAAATATGTACATTGTAAAATGGCTAACTTGATCTAATCAACATATTAATGGCCTCAAATGTTTTTTAAAAGCTGATTATTAAGACTTTAAGAAGACATACACTTTTCTACATTTAATTTCAATTCCACTCCTAACTCAGAAATTTCTAGTAACTAGTTCGTTAACAAAATCCATCTCTTGAGGGCATGACTAACCCTTATTACTAGGTTGAAAAGAATAAGTAAGGAAAATAGTACATTAAAGTTATAGTAACAAAAATGGAGTAATTTTTTATGTAGGAACTGTTTTTAAACACCATTATCTATCGTGTTAAAAGAAATTCAGGTGATAGGTTTGTATATGCCTCAAGTTAAATTTTTCAGTTTTTAAATTCAAATATATTTTTCATCCGCCTTTAGATTTTTTTATATTCATATATAGCCAGTTAAAATTAACAAAATGGATATCTTAAAAGTGTTTATTGATATTGATACTTTCTAGAAAGTGTTATTATATATACTTGGTCTTCACATTTGAAGTTAGATAAAAATCTATTTGAGTATGAATTTTAGATTTTAACACTAGCTCCTCTAGTTTCCAAAATGAGTAATACTCATGAATATTTTAAATTTGGAAAATTACTACTTTCTTCTTATGATTGTATTTCTTTTGCTTCATACAATTTCTGCTTTACAGAAAAAAAACCTTTCAATCATACATGTAGCTGAAAAAAACCTTTCAATCATACATGTAGCTGAAAACTACGGTAAAATGGTATTTTTACTTTGATTTCCCGTTTAATTGTCATAGAACTAATTTAATATGTAGCTCATTTTAAGTTTGATTAGCAGCAGGTTTGAAATTTAGACTGCCTGAAAAGTCAAAACCATTTATTGTTGCATATTTATCTTGGTAAAAAAAAAGAGTGAGGGATTTGTGAAGATAATTGTGAATTTGGCTTTTGTTATTAAATTGCTAAAACTGAAGCCTATGGAGAAGGAAAACAATATGCACCGAACCAATATCTGTAGTTAAGGCAGTAATGGTTCACTTATGACTCCTCTCCCAAGACCCAATGCAGAGTGCTTACCAAAGACAAACACTGAAACCGAACAGAAAACTGCTCGCACCTCTAGTAGGTGGGCTTATGAGCCTCAACTATTTAATTAGTTACAGCAGTCTGTTTTGGGAAAAGGGAAAAGCCATGGAGAGAAGTTTTCCTCTGAACAAGAACCAAGGATAGGGTTAAACAGAATTTGAGACAAAACTCTTTGATAAATCTGTCTTCAATCTAAATACAAAGTATATTAGCCAAATTCGAAGTCAGAAATGACACTGACCAAAGTAATGATAAATCTGAAACTTGAAACTTACCTCAACTCCTCAATAGATGGGCTCAACATTCCACAGTAAAACCTTGGAAAATTATGACTATTTCTAGACACAAAAGGGAATATCTTAGTGTATTTCAATGTTTTTCTTGACATTCAAGACATTCATAAAAGCTTTATAAAACATACTAGCAAAGGAAAAAGAATGCAAATGATAAATCAATCAAGAAATCCAGAGATTGAGAATAAACATGTTGAAATCACAGGAAAATAAAAGTAATAATAGTTAATATCTTAAAAGCTTCAGTGCAAAAGGAAGAAAACATGCATAGTTAAAATGTTAATTTAAGAAAAAAAACAAATATTATAAGGACAAGTCAAATGGAAAAATGTGAAACATTGTGAATGATTTAATAGTATCTCTTAAATCTTATATTATCAGTAGACATGAGACACTAAAGAAAAAAAAACAAAGTTGTAGAAATTTTCTAACTTAACTCTGACATAAAATGATAAATTTGAGTCATTTGTAGGAAAATGGGTGCAATTTAAGATAATAATGTGAAGTAAATCATATACACATTTGCATTATTAAGTGATTGGTATTATATGAGAAACCCAGAGTAAAAGTACTGAGCAAGACAAAAAAGAGACATTAGAAATAGGCAGATAATTCTTCCTCAAAAGATGGAGAGAGACAGGGGAGGAAGGAGCGAGTGAAAGGATAAAGGATGAAAGAAATGGAACTGGTTATGTTAACTACATGAATCAACTCCACATAAGGAATGTAATAACTATTATATACTACACACATGCACTAATAAACTAAAATGAGAAAAATAAAGAATGAAAGGGCAAAATTAGATAAAAAATAAAACATAGCACCTACATGTTATGGAACATTATTAATTTCCAAACATGATTATAGGAGGGATCCAAGAAGAAGAGCAGATGGAAAGAGCAAAATATATACTTAAAGAAATAATGGTTAATGATTTTCAAAATCATTGAGAGGCATAAAGCTACAGATCCAAGAAACTGAAAGAACATCAAACAAAATCAATAATGCATAAAATAACAAAACTAGACATAGTGTAAAAACTATAACCATTAGAAATACCACAAAGTCACTGATAGGGATAATACATAAAACAACTATTATTTTGTCAGAATTGATGTAATTCAGGGAACACTGAAGTGATTTTTTTAAGTGCTGAAAGAAAATAACTGTCAAATCAGAATTACAGTTACATATTAAATATTTCCCACAAAACAAAAGTTAAATATATTCTAACTCCCATAAAAGCTGAAGGAAAGTATTTCCATATAGGAAAGGTAACAAAATTTAGAAATTTGAAAACAAATATAATTTTGAATTTCAAATGAAGGACCTAGAAATGCCACAAACGAAGGTAAACATGAATTGCACTTTTTAATTGCTCTAAGTATAATGATAATTCAAGGACAAAACAGTACAAAGGATTGTATTTATAACATATTTAAAAGTGAATGTTACAACAATAAATAAATTTTCAAAACATTTAAATGTAGCACAAAGGAGGAAGAAGGTTTCCTTTTATATCAATGTATAGCATTTACAGCTGTGAGACTATAGATCAGTGTAGAATTACTATTTTCTGTATATGAGGTTCTGTAATTTATCACTAGCAGTTCATCACTATACACAAGGACACATACATAAAGTTATGGCTATCTATTTTCACTGAAGCAAGGAACATGAATATGCAAAAGAAGGCTTCTAACACAACTTTTTTGAGAGATATTGTATGCAAAATTATAACTGATTTTATGTTGTACTCTGTGCACTACTAGGAAGAGAACAATATTCAATGTATTAATTATTGTGACTCTCCTAACTAACCTGTTTTAAAACTGCTTTATTTTATTTTAATTTTTTTTCTGTTTAAAATAAAAAAATCTGATTTTAATAGTTTGTGAAATATCAGTTTCTTTACTTTAAGCAAGTGATTAGCTCTTTTTATCAATATTACGTAAATACAGTTGCTTCAGCAGTTACAACAGTCAGTATAATCAATTCTCAAAGAATTGCCAAATGATTTCCTCTAAGATAGCAGGTTTGGACAGAGTCAACAATAATTAAGCTAATAGGAGACTAGAGTTCCTCACTGAGTGTGGTTCAGGGAAAGTCATTTAACCTCTTTGGTGTTCATGTTTCTGTGTAATAATGGCATCTGAATTAGAAGATCTCTAATATTTTACATGTAGCTAAAATTCTATAATCAAAAATATAGAATGTAATTGACATTTATAATCGAATACAAGTCAAAACAGTAGTTTTTCACATCAATCTGCAACCCTCGGTTATTTTAAAGAGGTAATTAGAAACTACTTAAAAAAATAAGTGTGCAGTGGTACAAATTATTGGAATCTAAATCAACAAAATTGATTCTCAGTGAAGAGCACATGTGCTTTGCGTTTTCATGGAATATCACAGTTTTTCTGTGAATCTATCTGAAGAGAAAATATACACAACTACTCTGAGATTTAGATGGTGTGAGTGTTACTCATGGCAGAAAGGATCCTTTGGGTATAACAACATATTTGTTCAAAGATGTTTTAACTTATGCTAGGAAAATACATTGACTTCTTTGGTAAAAATTGCTAAAGAATCTATCAGTGCAAAAATAGTTCATCATAATGAAGAGTGTTAATTACGAAGCATAAAAAAGCTACTTCATATTTTACATGAAGACACAGCATAACTTTAACATACCAGGTCTCCAGAGACACCTGCATAACATCCAATAATTTGCCCTCATGTATCCAACACAATTCACTGCTCAGCAGAGTTTATCAATTCTAACTTTTCAGAGCATCTCTTATCTGAATCACTGTTTATTGTCTTTTGGAGGCACATATTATATCTGAATAATTTCTAATGATAGCCTTTCCCAATCCAACAAATATTTACTGTGTACCATTTATTAAGAAGTTTTCTAGGGTCTCAGGATGGAATTATTACCATAAAAATAAATAAGACCATCTTTCTCTTTTAAGACTAAAAAGGAGAAACAGAAGAAATGATAAAATTTTAAAATTCAGACAAATATCAAATTCTAAGGAGAACCATAGCCCAAATTAACAGATGAGTGATCATTTTATATAAGTAGTGAAAAATAAGGACACAGCTCTTCAAAATCTGGGTTAAGGGTGCTATAGAAATAAAAAGCATGGTTCTCAGGGGTTAAAAGCATGACAGGGAATGTAGTGATGGCAGAGATCTCAGACGCTGGCCTGGGACAGACCACGCAGTGCCTGATGGGTTAGATCACAAGGGGTTTTACTTGAAGAATTATAGGAAACCTTTCAATGGTTTCAAGTGGGAAATTAGAAGATATTTCTTTAAAAGTACAAATCATTTAAAGGATGAATCAGTAATGTTAGAAACATTCTTTTCAAGAAATAATAAGGAAATTTTGAATACATATAAAAGAGTGCTTTTTCCTTAAACAAAACAATGCAGAGAAGAAAACAAACAAACAAAAAATCCCACCCTGAAACAGAACCCCCAAAATCAATAACAATAAAAAAGTTATTGGTTTAGTGCCATAAATATGCCCCAAAAAATCATATTGTAGAATAAATACTCCGTATGTGTTTTTCCTACTAAAATTTTCTGTTCACAGCTTACATTTGTTTTAAAGCTGTTATATGTATAAAACGTCAACTACATAATTCTGATATATTTCCACATGCCATTTAAATGTATCATGTTGTTATTTTCAGACAATTCTTCACATTTCAATAAATGTAATGTTTTCTATTTGTTACTTCTTTGCTTTCAAAGGTCAATAAAAATCACAAATTTGGAAAACTGAAGTATAATTTAATCAAAGAATGATGCAAATTTGGGAAAAGTACTTGAAAAGCTGAAAAAAACCTATATATTATTTTCACTGGTATTTTATAAAGGGGCTAATCCCTTGTGTGAATAAAATGAAAAGTATATTTAGCTAGGGAGCTATAGTACTGTAATTCTTGCATTAGCACTGGGGAGAGGGCAAATATAAGTGATTTGTAGAATAAGGCATTTCCTGAGCTTGCTTCTGATTTGCTGGTATAAGGGAATACTGGACTTGCCCTCTGTTTCCTTGCAACATTGGTTTTTCTCTACATAACACAGAGCTGTTATTAGAGACATGGTAGCTGTTGAATACACTGCTCCAAGTTATGCCCTTAAAGATTACATAAATGCCCACAGAGCAGAGCTACAGACCCAATGCATGCAACATGACTTGAGATAAGACCAATTCTCCGTAATCAATTGGCCTCCACTGGCCATTGGTTGAACACTGCTCCCACAAGTGTGAATTTCCCAGAAACTCCAGTTTGAACATATTCTTTCAGCCAGAGAATATAACAATGTAGGGAGAAGCAATAAACAGCTGTAGTAAAAAGTTGCTGACATGCATGAGGTGACAGAATGCTCTCTTTTACCATAATCTTAGTATTTCATAAACATTCACATGAAAGTGATATTACATTTTGTTAGAAACGTAAATTGAACAGAAGAGAATAATTTTTATTGCACTGAATATCACAGATTATCTATTTAAATATTTGAGCTATATTAAATCAACTAGGATCCAATGTAATAGGCTGAGTTACCTACCATCAAAAAGGCTCTACTCCTAAGGTTAGGAAGCAGCCAAGCAGAAATTGCTGTCCAGATCTGTAAGGCTACAGGTCAGGCTATTTTAAGTGAAAATTATGTATAATTACTTCCAAGATGACAAAGTAACTCATGCAAAAATGATAGTAAATCTGTTTTATAATAATTCTGAATTCTATAAAATAGCCTGGAAATAAATAAATATAGTACGTAGGTGGTAAATTAACTTAAGAAAATTTATGCCTTTGGTGGCTAAAAATTCAAGAATAGAAAGCTATAGAGATGGAAGATATAAGTGCTCTAACTCAGATTTTTATCCAGATACTTCTTCAACCTACAGCATTTTGCCATAGGATAAAAACATTGGGAAATATCCAATATAAGTATAGATGAGAGTATGCATTTGTCTGAAATAATTTTCGAGAGATAATGGAAGTAAATAAAATCTTGTTATTTAAACAACTTTGCTCTAAATTGAAAAAAAAGAGTTCATGAAATATCAATTGGCACATAATATTCCACAGTAAGATAGCCAGAGGAAGACAGATGGCAGAAGAATAGATAAGAGTTGGAGAAATGTGTATGTAAATTCACACTTATACACACAAAGCCAATACATAGGTCTAACAGAAGGGTGCTTAACCAAACATTAAGACGAGAGGGAATTCACCAAGTACATGATTGGTTTTGTAGATAAGCAGCCAGCATCTGTGCTCTTCCAAGCTTGATTCATTAACTCTTCATTTTGCTTCTCAAAGTTGGTAAGGGTATCTGTTGCTTCTGTTTTTCTCATAGTGGACCAAAAATAAAGAAAAGCAATAATTACAAAATAAAATAAGAACTACTACTGCATTTATAATTTGGACCACTTCACTGTATTTTTAAATTTCTATTTTCCTGACTGTCTTAACTCCATGGAAGATGGAAATAATGCATTGATTTACTTTTTTAGTAACTAAAGTATGCCACACACTATGCTAGTTATTGGGGATACAGATGTAAACCAAAGTGTCAGTGTGTAGTGAACTTCCATTCTCAGGGGAAAGACAGAAACAAAGAAAAAGTACATTGTCAAGTGGTGTTATAAAAAGGGGCTGGAGAAAATGAATTTTAAAAAGGGATTAAGGAAGACAATATTGATAATGAAACAGTTGAGCAAAGACTTGAAAAAAGTGACTCATAAAATCAAAACAGCGTGTTGAACAATTATGTTCTAGAAGTTAAGATTCTGTGAGGGCAAAGGCAATTATTTGGAACAGTTCTTAGAAAATTCTTAAAACTGGAATCCAGGTCCTTCAGAACAGGATGTGGCAAGATAAAGGAAGATAATATGAAATATATCTAGAAGGAAATAAGGATCAAGATCACTCCTGAGACTTCATCACGACAGCAGGAATCTATGCCCGAGAGTTTCAGCCTGCTGTGGTGGTGCATGCGTGTAAACCAGGCACTCAGGAGGCTGAAGCAGGAAAATCATTGCAAATTTGAGGCCAGCATTGGTAAAAAGTGAGCTCAAGCATAGTGATATCTGTCTCAAAAAGATAAATAAATAAATAACGAAAAAAATTAGTTTGGAGCTTGGCATAGTCTCTGGATAGAAAATGAAATAAATAATACAAAGAGTAGAAATAGTGAGAATAGTTAAGAGTCTACTGCAATACTAACATGAATGACAGCAGTTTCAAGTGGGAAATTTTGTGTAGTGAAATGGTTTGATTATCAATATAATTTAGAAGAGAACTGAAAACATATTTACTCCCACATTCTTATCATTTGTGAAGCCAAATTGCTATGGGAGGCATCTTCTCAGTGCTGTCTAATTGACTAGATGGGTTTACTTATTTGTGGTTGTCATATACTTCCATTATCTTTTTGTGATATCAGATAGCATAACTTCAAATATGTTGGACAGAAGAAAGAAATAAAAACAAAATATTCCATAATTGAGAATTGTGGCATGGCAGAGACAAGTAGGATTGCTGCACCAGGCAGGACATCACAAAGAAGTGGTCAGTACTACCTTTTGTCTTTGGCTGGGCCTTCTATTATCTTACCAGGTAGGTAGGTCAGTTACTGGCAGAAGAACTTGATAGACTGAGAGTAAAGTGTCCCCAGGCAAGCTCAATGGCTTTCTAAAGGAGAATACTGAGAAATGCAAGCCAAGAACCAGGTAAGTCTGTAGTGTGGGGAAGAAATCACATAGCAGGCAACTGCTTTCTCAGGCATCCAGGGACAGGGACCTCTATAGCTGGTGAAAGTCGCTTACAATCCACATCATCCCATAATCACGAGTCAAGGGTCAAGTGTTCCCCTGAAAATTATTTTATCTATTTTTTTAAAGTCAATATAAGAAGATACTATTTAAAACTCATTTTAGAGTAGAATGGGAGCAGAGCAAATATTATTAGTGGGATTTCCTTAGAAATGTGAATTTTACAGCACACCAATTTAAGCAGTGTTTAGGAGTGGCTAATTGGAACTGATTTGGTTGGTAGCATATTATTATTGCTGGCTGTATCAATACTAAAAGATGTCAAATGTAACTCATGATGTTAAAATTTAGGTAAATTAGTTTATATTTAACTGAGAAAATCTCTTGGGAGTTGGAATGGAAATTAACTGAAACGAAAGCTGAAGTGAATATTGAAATTAAAGTATTTCAGGGTAGTTATCTTAGCCAAAGTCAAGGATCGTCAAGGGTGTGTAGGAGCTGAGTTTGATAAGAAAGATGACACTATCCTCTCATACTTTCTAACAGGGATTAAAACTAAAAGTGACTAAGGAAAAAGTGTAGCTAGTAAAGAAACAGTTCCCACCAAAACTTCCTGTCCTTGTCATTCATGAAAATAAAGAATTGAAGCATGCAGGGTGTTCTTCCTGATTGTTAGTATCTGGACTCAGTTGCAGTCCACTGATTAAGGACTGATACTGCATCTGTGTTAGTAGGATGTGCTCATAGCTCTTACAGTTTTAACTCTCAGGCTACATGTGAGTTTTGGATCTCTACTTATGTCTTTCTTTGCTTTTGCTGATAGAATATGAAACAGCCACAATTCCTGAGGTTCTCTTTTCCAGCATTTGATGATTTTATTAACTTTGGATTGGTCCATGACTGTCTTCAAAGAGGCAGGAAACCTTTGGGGGACTTTGCATAATAGTTTTGAAATGCAATATTAGTGAGATCATAGGAAATTGGGAAATAACATTAAATCATTATCTATAAGATGAGTTAGTATAATTTATGTTTCATTTGATTTATTCAGTCTATTCCTAGTATCTTTCCAGTTTTTGCATTGGATGATAACAAATTTTACATTCTCTTAAATTCATAAAATCAATTGTAAAACTGCATTATTTTCTTATATATGTATCTTTATTTTGGAGGGAAAGTGATGTTCCCTGGAGAAAGCCTACACCTTATCCCTAGATCCTATAATTTTTGTTTTAATATGAGAAAAGGAGCTTTGATGATATAATTTTAGAATCCTGAGATGAGGAAATTAACCAAATGTGTGCAATATAAGCCATAGGATTTTATAAGGGAAAAATAGAAAAGAAGAAAATCAGCCGAAGAAGAAGGTAAGATGATATAACAAGGCCAAAGAGATATGGGTTTTAAGCAAGTAATGGAAGCAACATTCAAAGCTGGAGAAATGAAGGAAATGCATTTTCTTCTACACTCTGTGGCAGGAATGAAATCCACTTTAGACTTCTGAGCCCCCAAACTGAGTAATCTAATAGCAAATTTGTGCTGTTTAAAACCACTAAATATGGTGATTTGCTACAGTTAAAAAAGATATATGAAGTGGAATGATACTCTAACAAATAAACATTGCTATGGCTTCAGACCTGGCAACGGCCAGAGGTAGATACAGCACATATTTTGCATAAGTCCATAGATCCATGCACAGATGTGATTATGTATGCGTACACAGAAATTATATGTGTGTAAATATTACCATCCCATTCAAATTGGAAGATTTTCCAAATTGTATTTGCTGATTTTATTTAAGTTTTTATCAACATCATACAAATATATATATATATATATATATATATATATATATATATATATGTATTACATATGTTACCAACAATTGAAATTCTAACTATTATTAGACAAATATGAAAAAGTTTTCCTTTACATTTGATGCCTCACTCTATCCTCTGATATGATGATTACATTTTATTTATATGAAGAACCTGGAGACACAGAGGAATTAACTTAGTATCTTGTAAATGACACAACCCATAAACCCTAAAGCCAAGAGTGACCCCCATTTTATTGATTGTGGAGTCCATGACATTAACTGCTTTGCTTTATCCTGTTGGTCACTCTGTTGAATAAATGCACATGAGGCTTCTTTATTACCAAGTAATATTTAACCTATGAAAACTTAAAATCTTCTTCTATTGTTACTTCCATCAAAAATCCATATGTCTAATCACAGTGTAATAATATTTTAGAAATATTGAACTTCTGAAAGATACAGTTATAAACTGCAACAAGTCCCTCTGCATGCACAAGCATGCGTGTGCACACACGCAAACACACATATGCAAGTGTCATTTAAAATTTTCAGTAAAATATTTTATTTTAAAGTAATAACAGCTCACATATTTACAGGTTGTCTTCTGGTAACCTCACTCCTCCAGATTCTGACACTGTGATAAGGAAACATTAAAAGTGATTATGAGCTAGCAAACATTTTTTCAGTATCACACTTTGTACTATTGATTTTGTGAATGAGACTGAGAAGGTCAGTGTTAGGCAGTTAGCAGTTGCCTTGCTTAAGAACAATATGTTACCACCATTCTTAAAGGCGAATATGAGAAGGGGGCCTCAGACTTTGTGAGTGCAGCTCCATTTTTAATTATATGCTTGCATTATACTATTTAATTAATGCTTTTTAAAGATGATATTTTTATGAGAGGAGAAATAAATAATAGGATTAGTAATATACACATATAAATATTTGAGTATATGAGGATGTAGGGGAAGCCAAAGTTTACCTCTAGCCTGTATGTTGTTTTTGTTTTGAGCTTTTTGTTGTTTGTGCAGCTATGCCGAAAAATTGAATTAAGACAGATCAGAAGAAAAAACATACAAAAGTATTTAATATAAGCTTCACATGGCATAGTGGATTTCACAAAGAAATGAAGTGCCCAAAAACACAGAATTGATCACTTGTGCATCAAATGGACAAAGAATAAAAAGTTGTGGGAAAGAAACTAAATTATATGAGGAGGCATAAAAATATGAGGTTTTTAAGGTCTATACAAAATTATCTTGGTTTCAGTTTTCCATCTTGGATGGTAAGAATGTTACTTTCTGTCTATTATGGGAAAGCTATATTCCAAAAGGAACTTCATTTTCTGCTTCAAGAAATATAAAGCCATAGTGATCTTGCATCTGCTCTTTTTCAAATGCTTTTAACTCTAAACAGCCAATATATCATAATCACATAAAATCCTCATGCTTATGTTAAAATGCATTGTCTGAGAACATTAATGATCCACTATATTTTCTATTAAACAGTTTAATAAGATAGTAATATTTTAAGAGTTACTCTCTTATCAGTGGAATATTTATCCAAAGAATTACTTTAGTAAGTAAAGAATATTTTAGGTAGTCATTAATTTAAACATAATTGTAAGTATATTACAGATTGTTTCTGCACTGACCTACAAAATTAATGAGTGAGAACATTCCTGATAACCAAAATTTGGAGGTAGAGGAAAGCCTAACAAATCTGAAATAAATTTTGCAATTTTACAATTAAATAAGATTTCCTTTCTCTACAATTATTAAGATAATGTCCAGGAATGCTGGCAGAAATCTGGTGTCCTGATGCATATTTTCTATTATTAAATTTAAAACTCTTCAAAGTGACTGTCTGTAAATAACAGCAGAAAACAGTAATGCAACAAATTAACTTAGTGCAAAAATATTCAATACAGAGAGTTTCATCACTCATATCATATTATGTCACCCCCTAAGGTCTAAATATTACAGAAAAAAATTACCTCAATGAGACACCTTTGTACTAAATTCATACTAAATGCTATATTAACGGATAGAATTACCCTTAAGATATCAGTCTCTTTGGCAAGCAATGGTATTTAAATTCATTTCTCAGAAGAAACCCACTGGCTATCCCAAATTCTCCAGCTCATGCTGCTATGTTCATTTTGTGGGAAATAAATTTTTCTGATAGCTATATATTTAGATTGTGGTCTTTTCTTGGGCTGGTTTTTTTGTCTGACATAGAGTGCTATTTTGCAAAATGAACCATGTAATTGTGTGTGTGTGTGTGTGTGTGTTTACTGACATGTGAGACTGAGAAAGCTTCTGGCCCCACAGAATGTCCTTTTATATCTTCGAATCTGAGACACAGTGAGACATAAGACGTATAAGAGGAGGAAGGCTGGCATTGAAGTTAGAGAAGACATTGCTGGCGTGTCATTAGGCACTCTCCGTCACACACCCTCTTCCTACTCGCTGGGGACTTTGGTGTCACATCTACAAAATAAACTCTTTGAACCAGAAGATCTATTCTAAATCAAACAACATATGACACACCAACAAGCAAGTACGTTGAGTTCCAGGACATCATATTATTTTCTTCATGTTTCTTCCAGCACCAAATTACCTGCAGTGCATAACCTTAAAAGAACAATATACGCTATTGATCTGTATTGCCGGCAGCTTTGTGACTACATAGACTCTATTTGTGACTACATGTGACTCTATTTCCTGTATTCCTTACCCTACAAAACAAGGTGCACTATCTCAATTTTCAATACTGTGACTTGAAGAAAGAACAAATAATAATAAAGAAAATTGTGTGTAGACACAAATGTGTCTTTCCTGACATTAAGGTGCTCACGGGTCTTAGCTGTTCATTTTTAAGAATTGTAAACTTCAACAAAGTTTATGTCCCCTTTACATAACTTCGATTGTATCTTGACTCATCTGTCTTGGAAAGGACTCTGCCACTTAAATGTTAGTCAATAAATTTTCACTTACTTGAGTATTCCAGTGATTAGATGTTAATGTACCATAATGATTATAAAGCCACACAATAAAGCAATGCTTATTGCAGAGAGGACTCTAACATTCCCCAGCAGATAAATACTTTGAATGTTGGATATAGGCCTAAAGCATAAGGAATCAAAGTTCATCCTATTATTTGTTCTCTCTTCAGTTTCTCAATTCTTATACATCCCGTGTATGGTGCAGTTAATAAAGCACAAGACTTGAACTTATAGACGAATCGACATTATAGAACAGAGTTACATATTGCTATACATAATATTGGAGAACAAAACTTGCAACATTTTAGCCTAATAACTGTTGAATAATTTCACACTAGTGGAATAAATACAATAATTGTCTATAAAAATATCAATGTCTACAATAGCAGAATTTGTTAAATATTTTTAAGTAAAATATATGTTCCTACATGTAATAGAAATTATGAAACAGTTTATTTTGGCTTATCTATAAGCATATAAAATATCAAATATATATGGAAGACAATTATCAATATTTTAAAAAAATCTTGTACTAACTGACACTTTACCTTCCTAAACTAGGAAATGAAGATCTGTCTTTAGAATGATATTTCATAGGTCTCTAAAATGCTGAAATGCACTGGGTAGTAAAAAGAGTGAAGCAAATTTTATTTTATTTATAAAGCATTTCACTTAACTCTAAAGCTTTGATGTATGTTAAATCATAAATTATTCTTAACCAGTAAATATTTAGTTATTTTTTCCAAGACAAAAAAAATAAGCTGATTTCCCCCTTTCATATTGCTTATTAATTCAATGACTGAATGTGTGAGTACTCCATTTAGTTTTACTACTGAAATGAAATTATCATGCTGGATGTCAACATCTCATTCTGTGATGACAAAATGCATCTCTAAGTCACCTTCTGAGAACAAAATTTTAAAAATATCCTAAGTGGTTAAAAATTAAATTAAATAATTTAATGGACTTTCTATTTCGATGACTGAATTTTTTTATTTTAAAAAGAATAAAACAAAACAAAGCAAACCAAAACAAAACAGATCATAGTAAAACAATGCAAATAACAGGACATCAAAACAAGACAACAGGAAATCACCAGTGGCTACCATAAAATATCTTGTTTTCTTTGAAATAGTTGTCTATATCTTCACACACAATAAGGTAATACAAAACAAAATAGTATAAAAGCAACCCAAACAAAAGAATGAGAACCTTACAAGCCTTCATAACCAGACAATAGGAAATCAATAATGGCTACAATAATGTCTCGTTTTCTTCAAAATAGCTCTCCATAATTTCACACATATTGACATCAAATAATTGAAAAAAGACTAAAACCAACCAAAACCAAGAATAAAAGTATTATTAGACTTCAAAACAAAATGACAGGAAATCAGCAATGGATACCATAATGTCTCATTTTCTTCAGTGTAGCTGTTCATTCCGTCACACATATTAAAATCAATTCTTGTAAACTCCTTAGGTGAAGTTCTAGGCACGTATAAGCCTCTACATGTACATCTATCCTGTCTGTATTAGAGAGAAAAACAAAGCATAAAAAAATAAGATGCAAGAGTCAAATAAACAACTATAACAAACACTCCAAAAAAATAATAATATAGGATTTCAAAACAAGGTGGTAGGAATGTAATTAATTTTGTTGTTTTGCAAAGTTATCTTTGAAATGCTTACTTGAATTATCAGATATAGTCATGCAAAATAGATCTAATCTTATGTATGTTAATTGTTTTGTTCCAAGAATTAACAGAATTAGTAGTACAATCATCTTAGTAATCTTAACTGTATATATACAAATTTATAAATTTTGTTCTCTCTTTCTTCTTTTTCTCCTTTTCCCTGAGTTTTTTTCCTCTTTGAGCAGCTTCTTACCCTTTCAAAATATTTATTGAAGATTTTGTATCATATTTACTCTTCCAGTTTATTATACTAGGGAGACAATATGGGATTTACATGTGTGAGTTTGATTTATTTCATATATGAGTATGGTCTCAAGTTGCATCCATTTACCTGGAAAAGCCTCAATGTGGTCCTTCTTTACAGCTGAGTAGTATTCTATTGTATAAAAATACCACATCTTTTTATCCATTCCTCAGTTGATGGGCATTTGGGTTGTTTCTAAAATTTAGCTATTACAAATTGTGCTGCTATAAACATGGGTGCATATATATCACTATGGTATGATACTTTTAGTTCTTCTGGAACTATGCCCAGAAGTGGAATAACTGGAGTGGGTCAAATGGGACCTCCAATCCCAGCTTTTTAAAGAAACTGCAGGCTAATTCCCACAGTTAGACTGGTTGCACCAGTCTACTTTCCCACCAATAGCGAAAAAGAGTTCTTTTTTCTTCACAGCCTCTCCAGCATTTATTATTGGTGGTTTTCTTGATCTTGGCTATTCTTTCTCAGGTGAGATGGAATCTCAGTGTTGTTTTAATTTACATTTCTCTAACGACTGATGATGCTGAACATTTTTTAATGTATTTATTTGTTATTTCTATTTCTTCACCTAAGAAGTATTTAATTATCTCAGATCCCCAATTTTGGATTGGCCCTTTGAATTTCGGTGATTTGATTTTTTTAAAATTCTTTGTATGTTCTAGATAGTCCTTTTGCTGAGGAAACATTGACTAAGATTTTTTTCACAGTTTGTGGGTTTTCTTTTCCCTCTATTGGAGATTTCTTCTGATGCACAAAAACTCTTTAATTAAAGATGAGATACCGGTTGTTGATTTTGGGAAGTTTTTCCTGTGCAGTTTGATTTTTGTTCATGAATTCTCTGCTGACCTCTATGTCTTTAAGATTTCTACCTACTTTGTCTTTCAGCAGATTTAGTATTTCTGTTTTAATATTTAGATCTTTGATCCATTTCAACTTTAGTTTAATGCATGGTAATAAACATGGCTCTAGTTTTAGTTTTTAGCATATAACAAGCCAGTTTTTCCAAAAAACACTTAATAAAGAGACTTTCTTTCTTCCAGTGAACTTTTTTTGGCCGCTTTTTCAAAGATAAGGTACCTGAGTGTGTTTGTAGCTGTGGTTGTATTTTCTAATCTGTTTTTATTCAAGTACCATGCTGATTTTATCACAGTACCTTTGGAGTATAACTTTAAGTCATTGATTGTGATGCCTCCTGCCTTGCCTTTGTTGCACAGAATTGCCTTTGCTATTCTAGGTCTCTTCTGTTTCCAGAAGAATTTTAGGAGTGTTTTCTCTAGATCTGTGAGGTATGCGAATGGTATTTTGATTGGCATTGCATTAAATCTGTATAATAATTTTGGGAGAATGGCCATTTTCACAGTGTTTGTTCTTCCTATCCATGAACAAAGGATGTATTTCCATTTTCTGAGGTCCTCTTTGATTTCTTTTTTCAGAATACTATAATATTCACTGAATAGATTTTTACTTCCTTTGTTAGATTGACTCCTAAGAATTTCATCTTTTTTAGAATGGTAAAGAGAAGAGTGTGGTTTCTCTTATTTTTTTTTTCAGTGAGTTTGTTGTTTGTGTACAGGAATTCTATTGATTTCTGAGTGTTATTTTGTATCCAGCTACATTACTGAATTTGGTTATTATATCTAGAAGTCTGTCAATGGAGTTTTGAAGTCCTCTGTGTAAAGTATCATATCATCTGTAAATAGCAATAGTTTAAACTCTTCCTTCCTATCTTTATTTCTTTAATTTCTCTCTCATACATAATTGTTCTGGGTAATATTTCCAGTACTATATTCAATAAGGATGGTGATAATGGACATCTTTGTCTTGTTATTGATTTTAGAGCGAGGCCTTTCAGTTTTTAACAATTTAATATGATGCTGGCTGTTGGTTTTGTCATAGATGGTTTTTATCAGATTGAGGTAGAGACTATTTCAATTTTTCAGAGGGTTCTTATCATGAATGAATGTTAGACTTTATCAAAAGCCTTTTCTGCATCTATTGAAATGATCATGTGATTCTTACCTTTGGTTCTATTGATATGATGCATTATGCTTATTGATTTGCGTACATTGAATCATCCCTGCATTCCTAGGATGAATCTCACTTCATCAAGATGTATAATCTTGATGACTTGCTACATTCTGTTTGCCAGTATTTTATTGAGGATTTTTGCATCCATGTTCTTTAGGGAGATTGACCTGTAGTTTTTTTTTTGTTTTTGTTTTTGTTTTTTTTTTTTTGGTTGGTTCTTTCTCTGGTTTTGATATTAGGGTAATAATTGCTTCCATGAATGGGTTAGGGAGAATTGCTTTCCTTTCAATTTCATTGAAGAGTTTGAAGAGTATTGGCATTAAATCTTTCTTGAATTTCTTGTAGAATTTAGCTGTGAATACATCAAGTCTTGGGCTTTTCTTTGTTGGTAAGGTTCTAATTACATTTTCAGTTTCATTGACTGAAATTGGATTATTCAGCAGTATTATATTTTGATTCAGCTTTGGTAATTCATATGTTTCTAGGAATCTGTGCATTTTTCTGTGTTATGAAATGTGTGAGAGTAAAGCTTTTCAAAGCAGGTATTGATGATCTTCTGTATTTCCACAGGGTCTGTAGTGATTTTGTCTTTCTCATTTCTTATTGCATGAATTTGAGTTTCATCTCTCCTTTTTGTAATAAGATTGGCTAGTGGCTTATAAATTTTATTTATTCTTTCAAAGAACCAACTCTTTGATTCATTGATTCTTTGTCTTTTCTTCTTAGTTTCTATTGCATTGATTTCCACTCTGATCTTTATATAATTTCCTCCCTTCTTTTGGCTTTGGGCTTGACTTGTTCTTCTTTTTCTAGATGTTTGAGGTGTAGCATCAGCTTGTTTATTTGCATTCATTCTATTTTCCTGATGTGGGAATTCACCACAACAAATTTCTCTCTGAGGACTGCTTTCATTGCATTCCACAGGTTCTGGTAAGTTATATTTGTATTTTTTTTTACTTATAGATATTATTTAATTTCTTCTTTAATTTTTCTGCAACCTATTGATTGTTCATCAGTGTATTATTTAATTTCCATGTGTATATGGAGTCTTTCCTGTTTCTTTTGTCATTAGTTTCCAGTTTTCTAGTACTATTATCAGATAATATGCATACGATAGTTTCAATTCTTTTGTATTTACTTAAGCATGCAGAAAGATCTTTCTTTTCCTGATCACTAACTGCAATCTTGTCTTCAAGGTCTGAATGTCTATCTTCACTTTCATTAAGCTTTCAATAAATTTGTGATTTCCTGGATATTTCTTTGAATCTGTGTCATGCATTCTAATTCTTTCTTAATATTGTTCAAGGTTTCCATCATTTTTCCATGTTCCTCTATTTTTTAACTATGTCTTCTTCAGATGTGTTTAGCATTTTTTTCATTATTTTTATCATTTCTTCTTTTACCTGGGAGATTACTTCTAATCTGAGTTCCTTTATAGCTTCATGGTGTCATTTCTTTACTTCAGTCGTATCATTTCAGAAGTTTCAGGTGTATGGCTTACATTTTCTTCTATGTCCATGTCTCCTAGGCTTGTTTGGGATGGGCTGGAGGTTTGTGACTGCATTTTTCTCTTTTGTCATTTTCCTAAATTTCCCCTGGGGCAGCTGGATGCAAAGTCCTAGTCATTTCTTGGACTGAAGATGGCTGTCTGTACTGCAGGGAGTTTCCCCTGTTGAGTAGGGGATGTTAGACAGTCTGGGCTCCCCAAATGGAGGTTGTGCTGGATAGACCTTCAGCATATCCCACGTGGCTCATTGAAGCTCCCTGGCTGCTTGAGGCCATGGGGTTGGGCCCTATCAGGTAGTTCCCAGCTACCTGGGATCACTGGGCAGAGCCCAACCAAGACCCAAATGTCCTGGATTGTTTGGGGATGCTCAGTGGGTGCTGAGCAATGTCCTGTGACTCCACAGCTAACTAGAGATTGCCATGGAGGCCTTCAGGTCACATTGCTCTCAGCTATCTGAAGGTCACTGGGTAGGGCCCAACCAGGACCTAAACCCTAAGGTCCCAGAGTGTTTGGGGATGCTGAACAGGGCCCTACCAGGTTCTGAGCAAAGTCCCGTGGCTGTACACCTAGGTAGAGATCACTGTGGAGGCCTTTAGGTCACACCACTCAACATACAGCAGCTCCTTTCTTCCTGAGGGTCTCTGGGCCTACTTTCTATTCTGTAAACTTTTGCAGTTGATGTGAGTAGAGCTTCAGACTCCTACCTCAACCTACTTACTTTTCACCATTATCTTCCAAGACTTTCTTATCTATGCCAACCTCAAATCTGAATTTAATTTTTCTATTTTCTGTATATACTGTTCACTTTCCAAACACAGTGCCTTTGTTTATGCTGTTTTCTCTGATTGAAAGATCATTTTTACCATGCAAAGTTGTATTCATCTTTAAATATTCATATCTAAATCTACTACCTTGGTGAATCTTTTTCTAATCTCTTCCCACATTTCTTCAGAAATTAAGTGTGGCTTTGCTTGACTTTCTCTCTGATGATTCATCTTTCAGAATGAAAATACACTCTAAGCTGCATAGTATTGCTTATGTGTCAGTCGTTTCCTCCCTTTTTATTTTCTTGAAACTTCACATGTTTATTATTTGTTCTTTATTTGAAAAAATTAAACCAATACTGAAGAGAAAAATACAAAGTAACATTGACAAGAGGGTGATATAAGAGCTATGAGGGCAGAATAATGGGGATTAAGAAGGAGCAGCAACAGATCAGTTAAACACAGAATCAAAAACAAAAGAAAGAAAAAAGAAAATCCACCTTGGATAACCAAGTTGCACCTGGAAGTTTGACTAGAAATTAAATGTGCTAGTGAAAAAGTGTTCAGCATAGACAACAATGTGCAAATGAGATAGAGATCAGAATGGGGACAAAGTGTATGTGTATGTTGAGATCCATTACAAATATGGCATGCACTTTTCACTGCCACTTCACTTGCCCCAAAAATATCAACATCAAAATCTGGGTGCATCTTGAAAAGCAGGATGCCCCTCCTCTTTGCTTGTAAAATAAAATTAAATGAATAACACCACAGAAAGACACAAGGCACATGCCCAAAGCTTTAGCCTATTACTCATTAAAATTATGATTTATGTTTTCTTCTGAGGCACCCAGGGCTTAAAAGCTATTTGTTCTAGCTAGTGATTTTTAAATGTGACTACAGATGCCCACTGGGTAGCTGAAGAAGGTAAAGCTTGACATCTTTCCTTTCGACTTGTAACTGTCTCTTTTATTACATTATATCTTTGAGTCAGATCCCTGCTTAAATCTGCCAGTAACAGGGTTTAATGATTTGGAGTATTTCTGAAACTAGTAATGCAAAGGTTATTCACCCCAAATTTACCTGTTTATCTCATCCTCTCTCAGTACTGAGAATACAAAATAAGAGGTTATAGAAATCTTCAATGACCAACTTTTACTCTCTGGAATAGGTGCCTAGAGTTTTCCAGCCATTGCCGTAAAACTGGAGTCTTCTTGGGAATTCTAGGATTGTAGAAGAGCCAAATAAATAAATAAATAAGCAGAACAATTACAACAACAACAATAAAATGACTACTCAATCTCGC
This sequence comes from Hydrochoerus hydrochaeris, assembly GCA_004027455.1. NCBI lineage: Eukaryota > Metazoa > Chordata > Mammalia > Rodentia > Hydrochaeridae > Hydrochoerus > Hydrochoerus hydrochaeris. The sequence goes on along the minus strand of PVLA01001768.1, from coordinate 270,858 downwards.
TAAGCAGGAACAATTGTGTCATGGGAATAAAATTACTCCTTAAGTATTTCTTTTCTAAAATCTAAAACAAGAACTGAGATAATGATCCACTGGACTCCAGTCCACCACAACATCTTGTAAACCTAGTCTTTTTCTTTTGTTAGTGAGCCAGTCTGACTGTTGGAGAGCACTACAAAGCAGCTCTGAGCAGGATTTAAATTTTACTAATTGGCTTTCTATGTTTATCTGTGAGTCTGTCCTAGGCTTTGGCCCCTTGCCTGGCAATGGGAGCTGATTCACAGTAAGTGAACCTCTATGATTCACTGATCCTGGAAGAGGTCTGTAGTGGCCTGTGAGGCCAGAGACACCTCAAAGGGCAAGATAAGGCCACAGCTGAAGACATCTTGGCTCCTCCACTAAATAAGTAAATGAAGACAGCAGTTCAAGGAAGTTGACTCCAATAGTCTCCACCCTGCCATGAATGTTATCTCGGAGATAAGATGGTTCTCCTAAATTGGCATAATTTACCACTTGAAGTGACTGCAAAGGTCCTGCTCATTTCCTGTGCTTTTCTCAGTTTTCTCACCTTTTGTCCTCGGGCCTAATAAAGTGGGCTAATCCAGAGAAGACTTGGTGTTAGCCCTCAGAGTCACAAGATCAAGTAAAGAGTTTTGATTCTCTTGGGGCCCCTAAAATCATACTATTTGTCTCTTTTTATTTAACCTCCGCCGTACACTTGTTTGGAAGATTGGGGATCTAGGTCAGGACCCGGTATCTGACCTTGTTTGCCAGAGCTGTTCTCCTGAAGAAACTGAAGTTCCTTCCCTTCTTACTCTTACTTTTCATTGTTAAGGGGATTACCTGGCCTGAACTCAGGACTGTGCCCCCTACAGCATTTGAAATCCTTGAGCTAAAGTCTGTTCCATTTTATTTCACAATGAAACCATTTACATATATATATATATATTTTTCATGTCATTGCTTCAGTTTTAACTTCCATTATCACTGAATAAGGACCAATTCTAGCCAAAGACACAAAGTACAGAGTCATGAAAAAGTATAAAATCCCTCAAATCAGCACTTATTTAGGTTCAACTAGACATGTAAGGGAATGAATTGTAGTACATGAATCAAGAAGTAAAATGTCTTAATTACTTTTCTCTTTTTAATGAGACAAAATACCCAGCATCCAAGTTTAAAGGGAAAAAGGTTTATTTTGCTCATAGTATGTAGATGTTTCAGCTCATATTAGGTGGATCTAAGGTAGTGTGGCTTGGCAGAGGAGAAAAGTCAGGATGGAAAAAAAGTAGCAAAACAACAATCTGGGAGACAATTTAACAGCATCTCTCTACCTCCTTTATGTTGTATCTAGACTACTGAAATTAGAGTGTTGCTAAACCAATCAGTGGACTGATTTACCAATCATACTCAATACTAGCATCATACATTTTAGATTCAGCCACCTCAAAAAAAGCCTAAGACTGCATGAGATTTTGGAGGGACATCTAGACACAAACCATAATTCCATTCCTGCAAACTTTCAAAGCATTTAATCCATCTCCAAAAGCCGCCCAAGTTCTAACAGTTTCAGCATTGCTAAAATGTCTAAATCCAAAGTCTCCCCTGAGATTTAAAGTGAAGTCAGTTGCAAGCCCCTGTACAAGTGAAAAGAAAGTTAAACACTTCCAACATTCAATGGCACAAGATAGAGATTTCTAATCCCAAAGTTATGCACAGGGGAATACAAAAGAATGGTACCAAAGCAAGTCCAAGATCCAGCAGGGCAAACATTAAGTCCCAGATTTCCATGTGCAGCATCCAAGGCAATCTGTGGCAAGATGTGAACTCCTAAGGGCTTGGATGGCTCTGCCCTTATGGCTCTTCAGTTTGTTGTAGCTCCTAGGGATTCTCTCTTGGGCCTACTCTGCTCCTTCCTTGCAGTTTTCTTCAGATGATCCATATTCCTGGCTTCTCCAATATTCTGGAGTATCCACTGCACTTTTAGCATCATATTCAAAGCTTCACATACTATCTTCTCAGGACACACTGCCGGGTACCCAGGCTTTCTGCTGAAATTTGAGTGGAAGCCCTCCCAAACCCCCAAACTCTTGCATTCTGCATGTTCTAAAACCAGCACCCTGTGGATGATGCCGAGGTCTGCTGCCAGCTGGAGCAGTAGCCAGGTTTCCTCCTATCTTGTCTGTGGGGTAAAATGCTTATGAACTAAATCCCAAAGAAAAACTTTCCTATGGCACAGCCTTTCTGAAACATGGTGCTCTTCTCTTTTCTTCTCAAACAAGGAAAGTCTTTTACTTTTGAGGCTGCAAATGGTGGAGTTGCGCGGCTTCTTGCGATGTCCTTAGACCATCTTTCCTTTTCTCCTGATCCTTCTCAGCAATGAAGATCTCAATTGCTCTGTTTTTTCAAAGCATGGGTTTACTGGAACTTTCTTTCTAAATTCAAAACATTTTAAATCATTCTCCTGGACTCTTTACTGTTATCAATATAAATCTGGTTTAAATCATCCAACAATAGCCATGCCACCACCACAATAATTGACTGCCTTGAAATTTCTTCTTCAAAATTAATTAGTCCGCTGCCCTTAATCTTAGGCTCATGCAGTTTCTTGACACAAGGAAAATGTAGGCAAACTTTCTGCAAAGCCATGAAATGCTTCATCTGGAGTCCAGTAGCCAATATAGTCCTTCTCAGTAGAGTCCTCCTGGACCTCTTTACTGGCTTTTTGGTCTTATAAATTCTGACCAAAATCTCCCATACAGTACAGACTAAAGCCTGTAATTTTTTCAACTGACATCTCTGAATCTTTCCAAAGGATTCCCACAAGCCATGTCCAAAGGCTCCTGAACAACTCATTCAAGTATTGTCACAGCAAGGACCCTACTTCTCTGGTACCAATTTTTTTTCATTACTTTTCTCTCCTTGATGAGACAAAATACCTGACACCCCAAACTAAAGGGAGAAAGGTTTATTTTGCTCACAGTTTGTCAAGGTTTCAGTCCGTAATCAGTTGCCTCTAAGAGTGGCTTGCCAGAGGAGAATATTCATAAAGTAATAAAATAATAAACAGGGAGAGAATTTAACAGCATCTTTCTTCCCCTTTTATATTGTATCTAGGTTGCTGGAATGAAGATGGTGCTAAACCAATCAGTGGATTGATTTAGCAGTAATACATTCTTAATCCCAGCATCATATACTATAGATTCAGCTACCTTTAAAAAAGCCTAAGACTGCATGAGATTTTTTTGGGGGGGGGGGAATATCTAAGCACAAACCATAGCTGAAAGCAAAATCTGGTATGGTGAATAAAGATCTTTGAACATATAATTCCTAAATCATGGGATAGCTCAGTTTCACATCTCAGAAAACCCATTTTAGAAAATAAAAATGGCACAGTCGGCTCTCACTTCAAACATACTGACCCCATCATGGTAGGCGGTATTTAAAGGAGTTATAGAAGCTCATTTTTGTGTATTTATTTATGGTTTGGGGGGGACTCTCAATGTTCTAAACCTTCAAAATATTTAGCTTCTACAGTCCTTTTGATTTTGGGAAGAGGTAGAAGTCACATGGTGCCACACCCAGTGAATAAGGCGGCTGAGCAAACACTATGGTGTTTTCATGACCCTGCTTTCCCACTGGATGCCACTGGGTTTTTCACTATTTTTCACTGTATCTTATAAATGCTGCTACAAAAAGTGGTGAGAACAATAAGATGAATATGTTCAAAGCATGGGGTGGATATTTTCAAGGTGATTAATGGCACTGTAGCTTTTACTGAAATAATCTTCTCTACATTTAGTCATCTTCATAGATTTTAATCATACTGTGTAGCTTAGAGGGAACAGTTAGGCAGTTTAGTTAAAAGGTCATTGAACAGTTATAACCAAGAAATAATAAGAACATACTGAAATATTTTCAGAATGAAAAGGGGGCAAGGGGTATTAAAATTTGTTTACTGACTTGATAGCATGTTTTGAGGGTTAGAAATGAAAATAAGATGAATTCCAAATTTCCATTCTTACAAACCTGATTGTCCTTTGTAAATTATGATTTGTTGAATATAAACCTATTTGAAAGCAAATGTTATATTCCCCAAGTATGGTATAGTACATAGAAGAAGGTCTCTGGGATAATACATAGAAGATCACACACATCTGAGGCTGCCGATTCTGAGACTAACAAAATTTTCAGTAATTTTTTTTCCATAAAGAATGTGTCTGGAAGTCAGCTGAGCTGCAGAGGAAGTTGACTTATCCATATCATAGAAGTTGAATAACAAGTAACCAGATTGAGAATATCAGGGATACTTCTGCTTCCTTAATGCAATAACATTTGAATCAGAGAAAGCATGCACTTTCATCTAACTTTTTGTGCATGAGCACTGGAGACAAATGGATCAGTTGAGACCTGGGACCCACACTCCATTGAGGAAGCTCTGAATGAAGTTTGGCAGTTTTATGGCATCTAAGGTAAGAGGTGTATAGCTAAGAGTTGAAAATACTGACAGTATGAAGGAAATCTCTTCAGGGTCTCCTCCTATTGCTTTTCAGTAAGTAGGCATCAGCAGAGAGTACCTTTCAAGGCTTGCTGAAGGCCTCACATAGATACAGTATTTTAAAAGATCTAAATAATTAGCCTACTCTCTTAGTTACTTTAGTCTTATTGCAGGGACAAAATGCCCAAAGCCCCAAGTTAAAAGAGTTAAGGTTTATTTAGCTCACAGTTTGTAGATATCTCAGTTCATAATCAGCTGGCTCTATGTCAGTGTGGCATATGGTAGAGGGGCAACAGTTCATGGCAGCAGAAGACAGCAAAAGCAACACAGGAGGAGAAAGTAGACAAGCGTCACTCAGTATGCAGTCTACCGGGATAAGGGCAGTCTCAATCCTATCAGAACAGATCCAGGTATCACTCACCCATAATCCCAGCATCCTTAATCCCAGCATTACACTACCAATCACACATCTTAGATTCATCCACCTCTAAAAAAGCCCTATGACCTCATGAGATTTTGTGGGGGGACATCTAGATACAAACCATAACACCTACTGAATGCAACTCATTATATAGAATATCAAGAGAGAAAGTATCAACTATAGAGGCAAAGTGTAGTTCAAGGCTTTTAACCAATCTCAGGGGTTTTTATTTTCTTTTCAAAAGATAAAATCATTATATGCTGGAAATAAAAGGGTGAACTTTCTCTTTTCCAAATGTGATTTGATTTAAGGATTTATCCCTTGGAGCATTGTTGCAGAGAATCTCAGTTAATTGGAGCAATGCAAAAGATTAGGATATTTCCTCTAGATTTAAAAAGAAAAACAAGATACAGTGCAAAATTCCTTAGAGAAAAATGTTCCCATAAGGAGGTAGCCTGGTTAATGAAAGTCAAACAGAAAACCCCCATGTGCCTAAGGGAATAAAGACTTAGTTCAAAATTGACCTACAGTCTCTGAGCTGTATTTTTATGTTTGTAACGGAACCACAAAAATATGTTACACAGCGCTACAATATGTATGTCATGAAATTGTTAGGACTCTGAATGAAATATATGTAACATATCTAGCATGTTTCTTATAGGAGCATAAATACATGGGTGCATTTTATCATTTTATGTATTGTCCTCAAAGTGCAGGCACCAGTGGAAAAGTCCCCTTCAGCCATTGGTAAGACACCAACTCTTTCTTTGTTGAGGAGAATATACTTTTATTAATGTGTTTTGTTATTACATTAATGATTTTGGGTGCTACATCTCTCAAAGGGAGTCATATTATCCTGGAAGGCAAACATGGTTTTGCTAGTCCATTTGAAATAAGGTGATTTCTTTTGAGTTTTTAACTGTAGTTGTATATTATCACACATATTTATTGCAAAAGCTTTCTTGTTTTAAAATGATTTCTGTGAGCAGATTGTCATCATCCATCTTCACAAAAATTTGGATAAAACATTGATAAACATTTGGTTTGCTGTTTCAGGTTATCAAATGTATTATTTCTTTAAAATAAATACTTTATATTACCTTATCAGATGCAATACTGAAAACATTTAATCACTATGCAATAAAAACTGTAACTTCCCCCAAAACTAATTAGTTCTTTCAAAAACTCAAAATCTATAATTAATATAAATTTTAACATTTATAAACTTTACATTTACATTAAACAGTATATCACCTCTTAATCATTCTTATAAAGTAAGATATTTGTAATGGCAGCAGACAAAACTGTATTAGTTACATTCTCTATTCAACACAAATGACTCAAATTTTTAAATTAAAATAGCCTTCACTTTGAATAGAGAGCCTTATTATCATTTGCTTCATGTATTCATACAGGTTTTATAAAACAGTGGAATGTTCAAGTAAAAATAAACACTAAAAATGTATAAGAACGGATATTTTTAACAAATTGCCAGGTAACATTCACTTTCAGGTAATGTTCATTTCCAGATAATGCTCAAAGTTATTTATAAAGTAGTAGTAGCATGCTGAGGGCATATTTGCCTTTTGAGAAATTTAACATATTGAGACAAAATTATCTTTGAGTAAGAGAAAGACATACTTTAGTTACATTTAAATATCTTGTAATTTATATCCCACAGATGGAATGAATTCTTACTGCCAATCGCTATGTATTCTGACTTTAAAAGAAATAATTTCAATATAATTACTGTTGTAGTCATGGGTTACACAGAGAATAATTATAATAAGGACATGAAGTTTACAATATTATTTTTATGATGTCACCCAAGCTTAATACAAGAAAATGCAGGAAATCTATCCACATCACTAAAGGCATAGAATAAATATTCAGCCAAGGGCCTGAATCCCACAGCAATGTCCCACATGAGTCTAGATAAAGACCCAGTGCTCACAACAATGCCTCCCATGAGTCCAACTGGAAGTCTAGAGCCCACAAGGACTCACTCCAGTCTCTTTTACAGATCTGTGCTTGGAAGGCCCAAAGGTCAGTGGTGGAAGCCAGAAAGCCTATGCCAGCAGGGTGAAGGAGCTGTGCTAGTAGGTTGAGTGTTCTACACTGGAGCCAAGAAGTCACACTCACAACAAAGACCAGGGCTGTCCTGAAAAGCACCACAGCCATCCTCAGTGACATGGAGGCCCGGAGCTCCTCCAATGACAAGCACAGTTGAGTACATGCCAGGAAGCCATTGTGACAAGTTCATCCTAGAGACCAAGCAGCACATGTCTTCCCCTCCAGAGCCAGGAAGCAATGCTCAACATGAAGACCAGAGCTTCTCTAGGAGAACCAACGGCTCAAACAGCAATTCATATGAGAACCCACCATGCCTCAACCCATTAACGGCTTAATGCACTAACATGAATAGCTCCTCCTTCTCCACGTCTCTATTTATGCTGGCAACCTTCCTCAGGTGAAACATCTATTCTCAGCTCCATGCTGATGTAATCCAGCTGGCATTAAGTTGACCACCAGTTTTCAATCTATAACAATCCACCCCTAGTCAACTTAATAACCATACGCATTTCCTTAAACTCTAGTCCTTACTGGCAGATTTGCGAAAGTTAACATATCTTGTTCTATTCAGATTTACATTAATACAACAATTACATGTACACAGTTCTTTTTACATGTATTCCTGCACCAAAAACAAAACATTTAAAGGGTGACCAAGGTTCAACATTAAAACACAGTACTTTGATAAATTAACCTGGTTACAAACATATAAACATTAAAATCAGAATAAAAGAAAAATTACAATCACAGTCCTTGCTTCCCATTAACTTTTAACATGGCATGGCAAGACTAACATATAAGGATCTCCTGCAATTCAGATGTACTCTTAATTTTTCCATTGTCCTGTTCTTCTAAACAACCATGTTATGTTTCATCTTTGCAACTCACTGTTCCAATGGAGCCCTCTTCTTGGTCAAGTGTTTTAAATTATTCTACTGGCTTTTTGCTCTAAATTTCCAACATAGATCTGGTCAAAAGTAACTGTGTTACCATCCCAACAGTAGACTGCACTAAAATTTTCTACTGCCAGGTAATATCTCTAAATACAAACAGAATGAAGACCAACTTTCAGCTAAAGTACAATATACTACCTGGACTCAGTCCTTCTCAACAGAAGCCTCCCAAGCTTCATCTTAATTGGCAGCATTTCCATTAGTACTCTGATTTTCCAGGTTCTGATCATAATCTCCAATATAGTTTACAGCATACAGGGGCTGTCTCTTTGCCAGTCTCTCAAAAACTTTCCAAATTAATTCCTAAGGTCCTTAAGACAAATGGCCAGACAACGTAACAGCAATAACCCCACTCTCAGTACCAATTTCTGTTGTAGTCATGGGTTATACAGAGAACAATAAGAATAAGGACATGAAGTTTATGATATTTTATGATGTCATCCAAGCTTAACACAAGAAAATGCAGGAAATCTATCCACATCACTAAAGACATAGAATATTCAGCCAAGGGCCTGAATCCCACAGCAACGTCCCATGTGAGTCCAGATAAAGACCCAGTGCTCACAACAATAACTCCCACGTATCCAACTGGAAGTCTAGAGCCCACAAGAAGGACTGACTGACATCAGTCCTTTACAGATCTATGCTTGGAAGGCCCAAAGGTCAGTGGTGGAAGCCAGAAAGTCTATGCCAGCAGGATGAAGGAGCTGTGCTGGTAGGTTGATGGTTCTATGCTGGAGCCAAGAAGTCATGCTCATAATAAAGACCAGGGCTGTCCTGAAAAGCACAATAGCCATCCTCAGCGACATGGAGGCCCGGAGCTCCTCCAATGACAAGCACAGTTGAGTACATGCCAGGAAGCCATTGTGACGAGTTCATCCTGGAGACCAAGCAGCACACATCTTACCCTCCAGAGCCAGGAAGCAATGCTTGATGTGAAGACCAGAGCTCCTCCAGGAGAACCAATGGCTCAAACAGCAACTCATACGAGAACCCACAACACCTCAATATCTTAATGCAACTAATGTGAATAGCTTCTCCTCTATGTCTCTATTTATGCTGGCAACTTTCCTCAGGTGGAACATCTATGCTCAGCGCCATGCTGATGTAATCCAGCTGGCGTTAAGTTGACAACCAATTTTCAATCCATAACAATTACATTTAAATTTGTGCAATTAAAATTACCTATGCAATTATGGCTGAATTGAATTTTGTAATTCAGTTAGTAAAGAACATTTCCTGTTTTTTAACTTAGCAAATGGAAGATCACACTTTGAAAGGTTTTCTAACATAACCTTTTGTGAAATTAATGGACTGTAAATGATTGATTAAAGGTGCAGTGATTTATCTATTCCATAAAACACTAAAATAAAACATTTGCCAAATTAATGTTGGCCTTCAACAAAGTAAATACAAAAATCACTTGATTTCATACACTAAGGGATGTACATTAAAATATACACATGTAGACAAACACTTAATGCAAATGTGAAACAGAAAACTTGAATTTCACCACCCAAAGTTTACACCTTGATTTTTTTTAAATGAGTGTTAATTTGAAAACTGAATTAGCATACATTGAAAAAAATTAGTGTCACAAATCTAATGAGTGTTAATAACATAATCACCTTTATTTAGCACTAGACTTCATGGCCAGGAATTCTCTGAGACTATGAAAACTTTGTTATATAACTAAACTGCTTCTTATTGTCACACACCAAAGTTTGAAATTTATAAATTCACAAATAAAAGGAGATGCATGATCTGAAGCTTCATGGTACCCTGATCTGTACTGTCTCGATACACACTGGTTGTGCTCCTTGAAGAGAGAGAATTTTGTCAACCTATTTTTTGGTAGATTTTGCACTTTGTTAGTGGAAGGTGAAGATGCTATCAACAGAAAGTCATTAGATGCTTTTCACAGAAGTTCACTTCTACTGTTATCACTGCTACATTGCACGTTAGAGTTTAGTGAAATTTATAGAAATTTTTCTCAAAAATATAGCTGAAAAAAAATGTAGCTGGTAGCTTCAAACTCCCCGCCAGAACTAATTCGTCAGATCTCAGAAAATGGGCAACCAAGGGAAAAATAAATAAAGAAAAGCACAATTGAAAAAACAGTAAGAAAACTTTGGCTCTTTTTCACATCTTCCTCCTCCCCTAACCCTGGTAGACTTAAAGGTGGCAGCTTGTGTTTTCAGAATGGACCCTTGGTCCTGGTTGCAGAGAGAGCAGAAGAGACCTCATTTAAAATGACTGTGCTTGCTCCGTGGTAACTTCGCAGCATGGGGCACTCTTGTAAGCCTGGCTCTTTGGAAGGCTGAGGCAGGAGGATCTCAAGCTTGAGACCAGAATGGGCTGCTTATAGAGGCCCTGCCTCAAAATATAAAGGACTAGGCGTGTAGCCCAGTGGCACAGCGGTGCCTAGCATGTTCCAGAACCACACACGCGCACACTCACACACATCAGCATTTTAAGGTCCAGCACTGTGGTTAGCTCTGAGCTTCACTTTGCACTGGGCCATTCACTCTTCCCTGACTCCCGAGCTGAGAGCCAGTTAGTTACATGACACTCTGCTGTTGGAAGCCCTGGATCCTTGAGAACTGGGAGGCCTGAGGCTGACACTGTCCTACCACCAACAGCCTCGTGTGTAGACACTTGCTTTCAGCTGTGACAACCCTCATTCTCTGTCTCCACCCTCTCTGCCGCCTCTGCACCATGGAGGCTGAGCCAGCCAGGCCTGAGGCAGAGTCTCTCAGGGATGCGGGCCTCAGGCTCCTTATCAGCGCCCGGCAGCTTCACATGCTGCCTGTAGGACACTCGCTGTATGGCAGCTGCCGGGGGAAGAACTCTACGGGTCTCACTCAGAAAATAGAACAGTTGGCTGCACTGAGCACCTGCTAAGTGACCATGGGCAAGACACTGTCCTTTCTGAGCTGCAGGCATGAGTGTGAGACTACCTGTCTCTTCCATGATTGGAGCCATTGTCAGCATCATCGTCACTGAGGCAGCAGATGTTCACTTTCTGAGAGAGAATTTATTTAATTTTATTTTTATTTTCTCTTCTTCTTCTTCTTCTTCTTCTTCTTCTTCTTCTTCTTCTTCTTCTTCTTCTTCTTCTTCTTCTTCCTCTTCTTCCTCCTCCTCCTCTTCTTCTTCCTCTCTTCTTCCTCTTCCTCCTCTTCTTCCTCCTTCTCTCCTTCTCCTTCTTTTCTCATCCTTCTCTCCTTCTCCTCCTCTTCTCCTTCTCCTTCTCCTTCTCCTTCTCCTTCTCCTCCTTCTCCTTCTCCTTCTCCTTCTCCTCTTCTTTGTCCTCCTCCCCTTCCTCCTCCTCTTTCTCCTCCTTCATTTTCTTCTTCTTCTTCCTCTTCCTTCTCCTCCTTTTATTTTTCCTCCTTCTCTCCTTCTCCTTCTCCTCCTTTTCTCCTTCTCCTTCTCCTCCTTCTCCTTCTCCTCCTCTTTCTCCTCCTCCTCTTCCTCCTCCTTCTTTTTCTTCTTTGAGACAGGGTGTCACTATGGATCCCAGGCTGGCCTAGAATGCGCAGCAATCCTCTTGCCTCAGCCTCTCAAACACTGAGATTATAGGCGTGGGCTTCCATGTCCAGCAGGAATTTAATTTTGTAAAGCAATGAAAATTCTGCATGGAGTTGAGCCTGTAAGTAACGGCAATGATCAGGCTGAGAAATAAGGTTTTGAGTCCAAAATGAAGTGTGGTGAGAGTGCCTCGAGCCTGTTTTTCCTGCAGTGTGGGTATGCAAGTAGAAAGCCAGGGACCAGAAGTTATCTGAGCTCCTGATTCGAATCTGATGTCCAAATGGACCCCTCCTTTACCCTGAACCTCCACTCCCAGCCCCCAAGACAACTTGACCCCAGCCTGAACTTTCACACAGCTTGGAGTTTGCGCCCCTTCGGTTTCTGCCCCCTCTTCCCCAGGCTGCACTCTGATCCCTTCTGTTCTTGTCCAGAGCTCAGACTGTGCTAATCTCCACATGATCAAAGCAAACAATCACCTTTCAGGGACTAGAAGATGCAAATGAGCTGTCCTCGGAAGTCACTAAAGGGGACATTTAAAAGTTTTAAAAATTAAAATTGGAACTGGGTGTGATGGCACATACCTGTAATCTCAACACACAGGAGGCTGAGGCAGGAGGATCATACACCTTTGAGACCAGCCCGGGCTATAAAGTGAGCTTAACATCAGCATGAACTGCATAGCAAGGCCTTGTCTCAAAAAGACAAAAAAATAAGTGAAAAAACAAAATAAAGTAAGATAAGATAAGATAAAATAAAATAAAATAAAATTGGATTCAGGCATGATGGGGTACAATAGTAATCCCAGAACTTGGAGAGCTGAGGCAAGAAGAATGCTGAGAGCCTGGACTACATAGTGAGATTGTCTCAAAAAGAAAAAAAGAAAAAAAAAACAAAAAAAAATTAAAAATTTTTTTCATGTGTTATCAGAAGTGCCACACTCAAAATTTACTGATTAAAATTAGAAGATAAAATACTTTGACTGAATAAATGTTCAAAATTCAAATGCAGGCTGAGGGTGTAGAACCTGTTTAGCATCCCAACACTACAAAAAAATTGAATATGTGCTTTTCTGAAATTTTAATATTGCACTGAATCAAGAAGTGCACTACCATGCCCAGTTGTTATTAATATTTTTGGAAAGAAACAAAAATGAAAGATAGCAACCAATGCCCCACCAGTTGCCTATAAAAAGGATTAAAAACTAGGCAGTGCCATCTATTCAGGATGCTGAGACAGGAGGATCTCTTCAGCTCAAGACCATTCTGGGCAATTTATTGAGACCCTGTCTCAAAAACAATAACAACAACAACAATAACAAAAATGGTTACCATGCTCTCCACATCAAGGGAAGACCTACATATACTGAAATGTGACTGTCCTATCAGTTACTGCTGTCAGGTGTTGGTAGGGTGCTATTTGCATTGTTCAGTGCAATGCTAATATATGAGCCCTTCCTGGTGCCTGCTGCCCCTGTGACACAGGAGCATTGTGTTGTCAGACAGTGGACCCTTCATGCGAGCCAGGACTGGCAGCTGCTCCTGAACTGCAGGTGTGAGGACCGAACCACAGATGTGACTGTAGGTATTTCCCTACAAATACCTGTGTACACCTGTGATGTCATTCTGAAAAAACGATCTGGAAAAGTAGAATATTAATGCAGAATTTAGACAGTGGGTATATGAATCTTATTAAATTCTTTCAATTCAACTCTGTGTTTGAAAATCTTTCATGATAAAAAGTTGGAAATAATCAAAACGCATTATAATAGCCTAGTTTGATGCAAGCCTTTGATATAAGTTGAGAAGCAGAGATTGTTTTTCTTAAAAAGAGGTGAATATCAGGTACTGAATTTTAGACATCACCTTGGTATGGCAACCAACTGCAGTCTAGGTGTACAGTCCCAAAACGTGGCCAAAGAGGTCATTGTCTAGATTACCTATGAGCAGCAATTCTTCCTCACTTGTGAAAGTGTTTGCTTTATTCATTGCTGGTAATCTTGTGATGCTACTGTTTTTCTCAAATAGTGTAAACTGGATATTTGGGTAGTTGAGGGGAGATGGAAGTGAATGAGGTAGAGGAAAGATTAAAAAAAAAAATAATGTGACTGCACTTGTCTGTTCAAGCTTGTCTGGAATACAGCCAGGACTCACACAAAGCAACTTGACCCATTTGTCTATTGTAGAAACTCGCCAGTGATTAAAAAGCAGCAGTCAGTGCTGGAAAATGTTGTAAGGCAAAAGGAAAACCTGTAATTTGCTTGGCAGCAAACTCTAATACGTGAATCATACACAGCCTGCATCCTGTAAGGAAAAGCTGGGAAGCCTTATATGGACTATTAGGGCACTGACAATACCTGTATCTAAGGAATTTAAGCATTCCCATGTGTATTGAGGAATTTAAATAGAAACATACATGCACAGCACACACAGTCACACACATGAACACAGGGGCACACGTATATCCACACACACACATGCCCAAGACACAATATCTGATCAGGAAATATCTGAAGAAGAGATCCTATCAGTGTATGAAACTATAGTTAATAAGAAGTATGTTTAGTCTCCTTTCCCCAAATTCTGCTTTTTGAGATATCATATGCCAGTAGATAAGCCATTTTAATTATTTTTGAGTATGGCATATAGTATGGTCCATTGGTAAACTTAGAACTTATCAAATTACTCCTTTTATTATATCTTAGAGTCAAGTTCTGCAAGATAAACATATTTGTATTTATATTTCTCCAAATATAAGTCCACATATGCAGAAGCTTTTTATTTTTAAGTGTCTTATCATCTTTCTCTTGCTTGACTGTTAGGGGTTATTTCATGTACTCTCATGAGTTTAATCGAGTCCATTATCAAAGTATATGGTATTTATTTGCAATACTTTGTAGGAACTCTTTCCTTTGAACTGATACTACTCTTTCAAGCCAGAATTCCAACAGTTCTTTCATGAACCACTTCAATAATTCCATTATTGACTAAGTCATTTAACTCTATTATGGCATCAACTATTACAAGCTTACAACATTTTAACTATGTAAAAATGCATATTCCCCTGTCATTCTGTACTCTGATTTTAATTTTAGCTTAAGTTATATCTTCTCTTCTTTGCAATAATTAATTTGAGATCTCCTGGTTTTCAAGATAGTTTAATTGATCTACCACCATAACTTGAATTCTTCAGTCTATGTGGATGGTTTAGCATTTAGTCACTTTATTTTATTATGCTAATATTTTCTATAACATCTAATATAATGAAAGATCTTACTAAAATTTTTCCAGATCAATTTGGATGTAGCATCTCAATTTTTTTCTAGGTCATTCCCTTGTCATTTATTCCTAAATCTTTTCTTGTAGTGCTCATTAATTTATGTCATATCAGGATATAACTGATTTTTATGTGTTGTATGTATCCTATTATAGCAGAAATTTCTTCTGAGTAAAATCTAGGTACTAGTTATCACAACACTCTTCCAGAATTCTACGAATATTATTTTAAAGTACATAATTTTCTATTAAATCCACATTGCATATTAAGAAAAGATCAATTTAGTCCTAGGAAAAGGTCCAACGCAGAGACTTTGCTTTGGCATCCGTGGAAGTCTGTGCTACTCCTCCCGATACTCACATAGGTTACATTTCCATTTTTCCATGTCTTTGATTAAATATTATATCTATATTATTTAAATACATTCTATTTATTAATTTATTTTGTAGTTTTATATTTATCTGACTTTATAATACATATTAATTATGTTTTATGCCATCAACCTCTCTATACAACACAAGCTCCATGAAGGTAAGAGTGCTTCCTACCCCATGACAGTATTGGTTGCACAATCATTTTTAATAGGTTTAATCAGCAACCAAAGGCATGTTGATGTTCTTGCCATACACAATCCCATCATGAATTCTAGGATGATTTTAATTCGTGTCATATCAATAGAGCATAAATTTATGAAGACATTAATTAATGGAAATTATGAAGAGATCCTTTATGATACTGTCCATATATGTTGGAAAAAACAACGTGGAAAGAATACATTTCCTACAGAAAATTGCTAAGATTTTATCTGAAATAACCTCCCAAATGCTCATGGGTTCAGTGGTGAGACTTTTGAAAAAATTGGTGGGATTGGATTACGGCAGCACCACACTCATCAGTGGATTAGTTTATTAATGAGTTCATGGATAAATGCATAGTTAAGAAACAGAGCTTGGTTGGAGAAAGAGGGCCACTGGAGATCTAAACTAAACCCTAAATTCTTTTCAAAGTTAATGAAGTCTCCAAAAATATTTGAATTGAAATTATCCTGTGGTTGTTGCTGAGAGTTTAAGCAATAATTAGGTTAGAAAAATTTCCACTCACCAGAAATTTTGGAAGGCAAAATGACAGAAACATTTAAGATAAAATACCAAAAGCACAGAATTCAGAAAAATTATGACTGCATGAAGAGAAAATGTATAAAGGAAGGACTGGGTGGCTCTCAGTGATAATTATCAGATTCCTCCCCTATGCTGAGGTAATTCTTTTTCATGCAAAATGTATTGAGCCTGAATTATACATTTTGGCAAGGCAACAGCATCCAAATAAAGAGACTATTTAAGGTTTAAGCAAGTCAGGCGCACACTGACTGTCCTCCAAGACGTCCTCGAATCATTAGAACAGTCGCCCCCTCACCGCTGCAGATGCCCAGCTCTGAAAGAAGCCGAGTTTAGCCCAGCTCTGTCTCCTGATTACCAGGTTGAGTTTGCTTTCAGGGAGAAGTGGATTGACAAATTCAATCAGGAATTTGGACAACATGCTAAGCAGCAGATTGGAGAACAAAGTCAGTACATAACATGAACATTGAGTGTATGCCATAGGAACAGTTTGGTTGGAATTGGCGTTAAGGGCACCTTGTTTATCAGCCAACACCCGGAAAAGGCCACAGTGCAGATTGTGTGGCCAGGAGCCCACGTGTAATGGCTGTTTCTATAATAAGCTCCAGTTAACCTCTTGGGATAGAACATAAACTCTAAACTGTAAGTACTGACAACGGAACACAATATAAGAAAAACACACTGGGTAAAAATCCATAGTAAGACAAGACAGGTAGTGAGTTGTGACCATTTGTTCATATTTCTCACATGAGCACACTCATTTCTGAGTAGTCTGTTGATAACATGTCCCTAGTTTTTTCTCATATCTTATGTATGAAAGTGTATCAGCGGAAGATAAGTTAATAGTACAGATTTTTGTATAGCCTCAAGGACTCTTACTTTTGATAAAACTGATTATTTGAATAATACTTAGGAAACATTACTCAGAAATTGATAGAAATGCATAGACCTAAAAAATACATCTTTCTTTCAGTATTAAAGTGACAAATGTTTTAGATAATGAAAAAATTCTTTACAAGAGTAAATGGAAGATAGATACAAAGGAAGTAGGAAGAAGATCATATAACTCACCAAGTGATCTATTCTGCTGTTTCAAAAATAGGTTGAAGCAAATGATAATTGTTTCATTTATATTATGTTTCATTTGTTCATTGACAAGATATTTTTTCTATTATTTGTTAGTTTCTTCTTTGTGATAGAGAATTCTTTTGTGTTTATGAATTTTACTCTATGCAATATTTTGGCCATTCTAATGAGATCACAGTACATTAATAATTGTATTAATAAGATATACAGTATATTAATCATTGTTCTCTTATCATTTGGTATGAATTTTTTATTGTTTCATAAATGTGAGTTTTAGTATTTTCTTTTTAAATATCTACATATATTACATGAAAATAAAAAATTCAAAAAATTCCAATTGTTCTATAATTACTGAACTAGTTTGAATGTATTTTTAATCTCTGGCTTTCTCTGTTCTATTAGTGAACAGCACTAGGGAATTCTCAAGACATTTTTATATTATTGGTAATGGTTCTAAGGAATATTGAAGATAAGACAAACAAGAGAATGTTATTTCTTTTCAAAAACAAATTGCAATGTTAATACACAATGTGAACACATATACTCCAAGTTACATGTGCTGTGTGAAAGAAGCCATACATAAAATAATTAATATTGGGTGATCCATTTACATAATGCACTAGATACTGTGAATCTTTTTAGTGTCCAAAGTCAGAGTAGTGGTTCCCCCTCTATTGGAAGAATAGAGAGATTAAAAGGATGTAAAGACATGTTTAGGTGTGAAAGTATCTTGTTTTAATTAGAGTGTTGGTTTTATGGGGCATACATACTTGAAACTTTATCAAATTACTCATTTTAAATTTTCTCACTTTATTGCAAAATACTTAAGCAAAGTAAAATTTTAAATATGCATTGAAATTCAATAATCAGTCTTGAAAATGGTGAAAACAAGCAGAAAGGCATACACAGACATCACGAGGGCAGGGGAAAGGAGGGAAGGTTGCTTTAATCAAGTAGGGGTCTGAACGAGTTTTGAGATAGTGGAAATGTCCCATATTTTTATTTGGTTTCTCAAGACTATATATGTGAAATCATCCAAGTGTACTTCCAAGATTTACTTATTTATAACGAGTAAATTATGACACAAGAAGCAAGGTGCAATTGAGAAGTTCATACCAAACATTTCAGAGAATTTGTGGAACTAGAGTTTTCACGAACTATTTGTGGAAGTATATAAATGATATTAAATGATGTTGTAGATGCCTAGTGACAGTATAATTCAGTCATCCCCAACCCAGTTACATACCTGACAGAAACATTCTTTTGTATGCATGAGGAAGAACACTCATCACAGGATGTTTTTTAATGGTCAAATATGAAAGTAATTTAAATGCTGATTAATTGTGAAATAGTTAAATACGCACAATACATTCTTAGATGGGGTACTGCTCTACAGTGAAAATGACTGAATAGAGATTCTTGTAAAATAGAATGAAATTCATGAATGTAAGTAACAAAGGCATAACATTATGTGATTCAAGGCATGCAGTGCTCAAAATTACTAGTGTTTTTTTTCTTAATCTTTTGTTGGTTGTATGGATGCATGCACTTTGAGAGAATTTCTTATCTTGTGCATTACTGAATGTGAAACTTTCTAAACATGTGTCTGACTCGTTTTACTTTTTATTTTTAAAAATTTTGAATTTGTTCTGTACTTTACTATTTTACACTCACAATAAGTTTAGTTAGGGTCATAATGCAATTAAGACATTGAATTAAGTTGAATTATATTTAACAATACTGTATACCAAAATAAATTTCTTTGCATACTTCTATCTGACAATATTTCAGAAAGGAAAATATTTTATTTTTTATGGAAATTAATCACCTGTGTTCCACATATGATGTGGTTGCTGTCTGGGCAGAGTATGTTTCAGGGGTGACCAGCTGCAAACCAGCTGTATTACTACATACCTTGAATGCTTTCTCCAAATCACTGCATCCAGACCAGCTTTCTGGAGGCTGGTAGAAAATTAAAAATTGTGAGTAAATAAATTGCATATTTACTGTTATTTTAAATGTATAGTTACAGAAATAAACCAGCATTTCACTCAGGATTAATACCTTGCACGTTTTGGGTTTAAATGTATTAATAATAAGCTGTGGCAATTACATCTCCATTCATTGGTCACTAAGCTTTCTTCTGCAAATAATTTATTCACATCATTAGAATTATTTTACAAAAATTAGTACAATTTAAAAATAATTTTCCTTAAATTATTTGCATAGTCTTGGTAGAAATTAATAATAAGTAAGTCAATTAATAACCATATGTTTCAAAAAAAACTGTGGGTATCTATCACCTCACAGGAACTCACTGCATCACAAAAACTGAGTGGTCCCTATGGGAGTTTGGGACACAGGGTAAGCAAATCAAGCACTGCTTCAGTCCCTCAAGAATTTACGCTGTAGTTGCCAATTGGAGCACTGATCTTTTAATCACAAATATGTACACATACACACTCATACAAAATGAAAATGTTATAGAAAAAGATTGAATTGCTATAAGAAAAAACCCCTACAACTTAAAAAGTTATAAAAATAGTAATTTATATTCTGAAATTTCTTATTCTGTCTTGAGTTATATATGGATATTAACTTTATTTTTTCACAAGATAATGTATAAAATAAATTTTAAGAGGACTCTTTTAAACCCAATTTTTCAAAATTAGCAACATTATTAACATTGATTGAAAGAATATCACTAATTTTCAAAATATGCCTGACATTTATAAAATTTCTTAAAAATCAATGCCTTTAAAGATGGTTTCAGTTAGCATTATTAGTGTTACATTTTCCTGTCAGGACTAAATTACTTCTTGGTGTATGCAGTTTAATTGATGTGTTGCATAATTTGTGCCTGATTTTTTAATTAATTCAGAAAATATTTGCTGTTTTATTGATCAAATCATGTCAAGACACATGCTGTTAACTAATAAGAGAATATCACAGTTACTTTGAAATAAATGTTACAGAAATTTAAAGTTACATTTAAATCAAGGTATTTAAATGCATTCCCATTTTGGTTCACTTTTTTTTCTCAAATGACAAATCACTCTATCACTTGGTTTTTACTGATCTGAGCACTTTCTTTCCCTTCCATTATTACAATATCTATTGTACATTTTGTATCTTACTAATCCTTCAGTTTTTTATTTTTATTACTTTTTGTCTAGGGAGACAATATGTTATTTATAAATAGAAATTTGATTTATTTCACTTATGAGTATTTTTTTTACTAATTTGAATGATAACAGTGATGTCAAATTTGGGTTAAAACAGAATATTTTGGGAATGTGTGTGAAGTGCTTCTTTCCTTCCATATATCAGCATTTGAGTGGTGTGTGTGTGTGTGTGTGTGTGTGTGTGTGTGTGATTCAACAAATTACAGAACTATGCATGACTTTTACACTGGCTTCTTTTCCACTGCTATGTTATGGTCTTCTGCTGTTTAGTTTTATTCCCAAGGAACAGCTGCCAAAGAAATCTAATAATGCATATCTGTGACCAAGGTTACTCCTGCAAAAATACCTACCTTATTCTCTCGCTGAATCTACCTCTGTGTCCTCCTCTCCCCTTTTCTCCTTTCCTCCTCCTCCTTCATTCACATACATCCTAACAATCACATCACTAAAAACCCATTAGGTTTTCTTCATTATTTAGTCCACCTCTTGGTATTTTCAATTCTACTTGCTTTCTGTTCTTCCATGTATAATATAACCTACTCTAACCTGTTTTTGTTTTATAACCATTGAAATGCATTGCATTTATTTTTATGCTGTTGGATTTTTATCCTGTGCTTTTCAGAAAACAATCGATACCGAGAAATCAATCATCTTTTAGTTGAACCAAAATAATTGTGGGGCTCCATGAAAATAACAATGAGTGGAGCTGTTTTCTTAAGATAAAGAGCTCATTTTAAAATTATTTTGTGTCATAATACCTAGCATAACATCAAACACAGAATATACAGTCATTGAACATCTATTAATATAATTTTTAAATATCTCCCTGGACTTTTTTAGTATGGGTGAATCTTTCATGCTTCTTATCCTCATTAAAGGGATGAGGCACACAAACACATAGCACTTGCCCACAACTTTGTAGCTTGTAGTAGCTTGTAACTATGCTTTGGCAGAGTTAGTTGCAAATGTCATTATGTGAGGTGCTATTATAGCTTAAAACTTTGAGAAAATCTACCTTTAATTACACTAGGAACAACTCAATTAAGATTGATTGACCGCTGTTCATGATTTTTTCTGGTATCAAACATAATAAATTATGAATAGTTTTTATGTTAAGTATTTTTAAATAATTTTATCATTGCAAAAAATATCTTTTTATATTATTTTATATGATAGGATATAGATGGGAAAAAGCACATCCACTGATTTCTTAAGTGGCAAGACAATTCTCAAGTTGTGATTTATGAACACACAAAATATTAACTGATTGCTTAAACAAAGAGATTTACTTAAAGATAGATAAGAAAGCTCAGGTAGCAAAACTTTAATGTCTTTATAAACTAGGGTTAATAGACATATAAATTCATAAGGCAGATATAATACAGTATAAAATTTTCCAAATTATTTTATCATATGTTTTTGTTAGTCATATTGTCAGTATGATTTGATTCATCTAGATGGCAAATAGTTTTTTTCTATGATCATTTGTCTTCTGTTTCAAATAAAAAAATGTGTTCATCTTTTGTTAAGGTTTCCTTTTTTCACAAAATAGAAATACCAGCTTCCGTTTTATAGTTCCTTTTAAATCAGAAAGTGGTGATATGATTAATTATAATTAAACTCTATATTGAAAATGAAACATTCTCTCAAGTCAAATTCTCAGCCTTACATGTAAGGGCAAGGTGGTTCCCACCATGTTCCCTTCCAGCCCTACTCTTCTGTACGTTAATCTAGTGGGGACCATATCACTGTACATCTAGATGCTTTGCAACGTGTTCTATGTGCACAGTTTTCAAATACCTGCTGGAATCAGCCAAATAAATTATGATACCAAAGTAGGAACACTTATTTTTTATTAATACATATTTTCAATTCACACAGTTTATTATCATCTTGGCGTGTGCTTATATGTACATACTATAACTTGCTACTTTTTTTCAATCCGCTTCTTCCTTTCTACTGGGTTCTCCTATCCTATTTTCCATTTTTTTAAATATTGTTTGTCTTAGCTCAAGTTATAACACATAGTGTCTCAGTTAATTGGAGCTAGTAAATTCCTGTCCATGGTATATGTCTTATTTTTCTCATTTCCCTTCTCTTCCTCCTTATACCTTGCTTTTTCTTCTTTGAACCATTGAAGACATCTGTCCATATTTCCCTTTTTATTTATCTTTTATAATTTTATTTGTACTTTGTCTCACTCAAAAGGATATCATGTCATTTAAGCCTGTGTGTCTCATTTATTTCACTCAAAACTGTGTTTTCCAGGTGCTTTCATTCTCTTGAAAATGTCTCAAATGTGTCATTCTTCAAATAGTATGCCATTGTATATAGATATCACATGTTCTTTACCCAGTTGTCTGTTGATGGGTATGCAGGCTGCTTCCTGATTGCAGGTATTATGAGTTCTGCTGCTGTAAATAGTATGGATATATCACTGTACGATGACTTAATCTCTTTGAGGAAGATGCCTAGGAGGGGGATTGCTGGATAGTATGGAATTTCTGATTTCAATTCTTTGAGAAGTCTCCATGCTGATTTCCATAATAGTTGCACTAGTTTGCATTCTCACTAATAATGGAGGAGGGTTCCTGTATCACTAGAGTCATGCAAACATTTGTTATTGTTTGATTTCCTAATGATTGTCATTCTTCCTGGAGAAAGATGAAATTGCTTCGATTTGTATTTTTTAATGGCCAGAAATGTCAAATATTTACTCATGTATTTGTTGACCAGTTCTATATGTTCCTCTGTGAAATTTTTGTTTATTTCTCCTGCCCATTTCTTGACTGCATATTTAATTTTAGGTGATTTAATTTTTTTATTGCTTTGTGTCCTCTGTCTGAAGAGTAGCTGAAAAAAATGTTTCCCATTCAGTAAGTTGTTCACTCTACTGACTGACTATTTTGCCGTATGAAAGCATTTTAGTCTTCTATAATCCCATTTGTTGATTCTTCCTATTTCTTGTACAACTGAGATTCTGCTTGGATAATCCTTTCCTACAGCTATGTGTTTGTGTTTTATCTATCTTATCTTGCTGAAGGTTTAATGTTTCTGTTTTAATGTTTAGATCTTTGATCCATTTTGATATTCTTTTAGTATATGGTGAGAGATAAGGGCCCAGTAATATTCTTTTACAAAGAGATATCCAGTTTTCCAGTACCACTTATGAACAGGCTGTCTTTACTTAACACATGTTTTTGGCCACGTTGTCAAAAAAATCAAACAGTTGACTATGTTCATGGAGGTTTCTGTTCCACTGACCCAGGTGTCTGTGTCTTAGCACCCATGCCATTTTTATCACTGCTGCTTTGTAGTATATCTTGAACTCAGGTATTACTCTGCCACTTTTTTGCTCTTATTTCCCAGACCTATTTTTGCTATTCTGGTATCCTTTGCCTTCATATGAATTTTAAGATTGTTTTCTACAGACCTATAAAGTATGCTGTTGCTATTTTGATTGGAATTGCACTGAGTCTGTGTCACAGTTTTGGTCCGTTTTCCTATACAGAATCAGGGACAGCATTTCAGTTATCTGAAGTCCTCTTCAATCCCCTTCTTCAGAATACTTTTCTTTGTAAAGTTCTTTTATTTCCTCAGTTAGACTAATTCCTAAATATTTCATCTTTCTTGGAGGTCCTGTGAATGGCATTGTTGTCATAACTTCCTTGTCATTCTGTTCATTATTGGTGTACACAAAAGGTAATGAAATTTGCATGTTGCCTTTGTAGCTTGCTGATTTACTGAAATTAATTATTTTAAGTTTTTTTTGATGGAACTGTTTAGGTTTTCTACGTAGAGTATCATGTCATCATCTTTAAATAGTAATAATTTAAATTCTTCCTTTCATATATGTATTCTTTTTTTCTTCTTTTGCCAAATTTCTCTGGCTAACGTTTCAAGTACTATGTTGAACAGAAGAGGTGATATTGGACATCCTTGTCTTGTTACTGAATTTAGAGGGACTGCTTTAATTTTCCTCCTCTAATATGATGCTAGCTGCTGCTTCGTCATAAAAATCTTTTATCATATTCAGGTATGATCCTTCTGTACCTGTTTTCCTGAGGATTTTTATCATTAAAGGGTGTTAGATTTTGTCAAAAACCTTTTTCTGCATCTAATGATATGATCATGTGATTATTGATCTTGCTCCTGTTTATGTAAAATATTACATTTACTGACTTACCTATGTTGAATCACACTTGCATCTTTGGGATGAAACCTACTTTATTAAGATGTATCATCTTTTTGATAATATTCTGCATCCTACTTGCTAATATCTTGTTGAGGATTTTTGCATTTATGTTCGTTAAAGACATTGTCTTATACATCTCCTTTTAGGTTGAGTCTTTCTCTGGCCTTAAGATCAGTGTGCTACTAGCTTCCATAAATGAATGTGGGAGCACTCCGTTCCTTTAATCTTCTTTGAAGAGCCTGAGGAGTGTTGGAGATGTAAGAACCTTAAAGGTTTTGTAGAAATTAGTCATGATTCCATCAGGTCCTGGAATTTTTGGTTGTTGTTGTTAAATATCTTACTGCTGAGTTGATTCTATTGCTTGTTATTGAGTTGTCAAGCATATCTATGTCTTGTTGGGTTAATTTTAGCAATTTGTGTGTATCTAGGAATCTATGCATGTATTCAAAATTTGTTAATTCATTGGAATATAATTTTTTCAAAGTAGTTACTATCGTCTGGATTTTGACAGTGTCTGATGTCACATTTTCCTTATCTATTTGCATTGATGTGACACTTTTCTCTTTCCTTTGGTGACTTTTTCTAGGGGCTTGTTTATCTTATTTATTTCTTCAAAGAACCACATGTCCAATTTGTTGATTTTTTTAGTCTTTTTAGTCTTAATTTCATTGATTTGATTTATACTCTTATCTTCATATTTTCCCGCCTCAGTTTCAGTTTGGCTTGTTATTTTTTCTTCAGTATCTTAAGATTTCTCATAAGGTTATTTATTCGGGCTTGCTCTAGTTTCCTCATGTGAGGAAAATGATTCCAATGAATCTTAGGACAGCTTTCATAGATTTTTGTTGACTTGTAAAGTCATGGTCATTAACTTTCAGAACTTTTTAAATTTCTTTTTTTGTTTGTGACACATTGGTTGTTTAAATGTTTGTTGCTCATTTTCCAGAAGATTTTACCTTTTCTGAAATTTTCTTATGTGGTTAATTTCTAGTTCCATTGCACAGTGGTCAGGTTGTATACATGGAATAATTTCTACTTGTTTATGTCTACTGAAGCAGATTTTGTAGACTAGTATGTGTTCTATTTGGGAAAAAACACCATGTGCTGCTGAAAATTATGTATACTCTGTTGCAGAGGGACAGATAGCTCTGAATAGATCTATTAAATCTTTATGTTCAAGGGTGTGTTTCAACTCTGAAATCCCTTTACTGATTTTTTTAGTTGATCTATCACTGCAAAAGTGATGTGTTAAAGTTCCCTACCAAGATTGGTTAATGTTTACTTGCTCTTTTAATTTCAGCAGTTTTTGTTTTCTGAAGATTGGTGCTCCAGTATTTGGTGGATATATGTTTATCAATGGATTCCCTTCTTGGATTATTCCTTTAACTAGTATGTAGAGACCATCCTTGACTCTTGAAATCAACTTTAACATGAAGTTGATTATGTGTGATATTAAATTGCTATCCCTGCTTGCTTTTGGGATTTTGGATCATGAAATATTGTTTTCCATCCTTTAATTTTTAGTCTATGAATGTCCTTTTGGATTAGACAAATTTCTTGAATGGAACAGATAGTTGGATTCTGGTGTTTGATTCACTCTGGGAACTTGGCAGTGTGAAACCATGAGACTGTTCAGGGACCCAGATCCAAACACCCAGCCCTTTGCTACAGTGGTGTCCCTGTGAGCATCTGCTCTACACAGCTGTGTCCTGGGGTGCTTGTACTTCAGACACAGCCTAGCTGTTGACTCTGGAAAGCCACTTGGGATGCAATGTCTGATCTTCTTACTGCTGTCTCCAACTGCATAAAGTTACCCTGGTCAATGTACATGTCTTTGTTTCTCCATGAGCAGAAAAGTTGGTTTTTTCACTTTTCCTTCCTTTCAGCAGCAACCCAGCCACCATTCAGGGCACCATGCAGTCTCCACTGCGGCAGTCTACTTCTTCTGTATCACCTAATTCTGTTTTCTTCTTTCTGACCACTCCTTTGTGCTACTTGTGTACACTCCATTCATTTTGATTCCTCTCCAAGTTGTTGTTTGCAAGACTCTAGATACTTTGCCCTGGAAAATCTGGTTGTTGGCTGTCACAGCTCCATCATTTTTCTTGAATTTCAGAAACAATTCTTTTAAATCAGAATTTTGCTTTCTGTATTAAATCTTAAAGTTGATGACCAAATGTTTTCTCCTTGTGAAAATGAAATGTATTCTTATTAAACAAGTAGGACAGCTACTTTAGGGCATGATATCATTACCTTGAAACATATTTAAACTTTGTAGTATTATTTCCCATTTCTCTAATCCTTGATCAACCTTGCTTAATTTCATAAATATAATTTCCTCCTTATATGTCTTTGTGTCATGTAAAATAAATATGATTTGTTTGTTTTTATTAAAAATAGCAAGTACTCTTTTGATAAAATGATTCTCCAATAGTTATGCAAATTATCTTTTCCTTTACTTCTTGCATAGGAGTTTTCAGATCTTGAGTTATTTCTGGGTTGAGTAACAAAAGCTCTGTTTTGCTCACACAATGTTTCTCTCTTGTCTTTGATTTTATTTTTAATTGCAACTTTATCGGGTTTTTCATTTTCCTTAAAGGGTGCTGAATTAAATTCTAAGAATCTCCATTAAATTAAAATTACCCTAAAATGTAATTAAAGCAATGTGAAAACGATTACCTCTAAAAGGTATCATTGGATAACAAACATAGTAGTGAGTGATAAATTCTCTAGATGTGAATACTCCTTGACAATTTGCTATATTTTTAAAACCTATCTTTTTAATTTAAAGAGCCACCATTAATCATCTAGCAAACAATAGCTTCTGACAACTTAATAAAAATGCCTAACAATCATTACTAAATCACTAATGTCTTACTCTTTTACACTGTAACATTTTCACAAAATAGTTAAAATTTCATGAACAGAACTTCTTAATATTTGAAATTCTTACCATTAACTTAACTATGATGCTGCTGTTATGAGTGATCCTTTACTATGCCCATTATCTTATTCTACAACTGTTGGGTGTTTTCTAATCTTCTCCTCTATGAAATTTTCTGCTATTATTGCATAAATTTTTTTATTTGTTTC
Source organism: Hydrochoerus hydrochaeris (assembly GCA_004027455.1). Classification (NCBI taxonomy): domain Eukaryota; kingdom Metazoa; phylum Chordata; class Mammalia; order Rodentia; family Hydrochaeridae; genus Hydrochoerus; species Hydrochoerus hydrochaeris. Next base: position 243,435 of record PVLA01001768.1, on the reverse strand, counting down.
CAGAAATTTTTCCAACCCACTCACAGGTACACAAAAGTATAATAAAAGACTGCCTATAGAATATTTATATATTTAATCTTCTACACTGAAATTATTTCTATTTCTGTCTTTCCAGTAAAGTTTGAGAGAAGTGATTCTGTACATCATATGTATGCTGTTCAATAATTTTTCTTTTGTGAAAGTTTGAATCACATGGTACAAACTCAGTTTGCTAAAAAGTTGATAACTAAGATCAGTCACATGGACTATCAGCCAGCCACATATCAATGGTGAAACCTTCATAAAAACTCTAGATGCCAAGGTGTTGGTAAGGTTCTCTCATTTGCATTTTTGTATGCATCATCACATGCCTAAGAGGAATATGTTTGATATTGTTAGACTTGATTCTAGGTGACTCTTAATTGATTTTTATCTGTATACGTTTTCAAGTAATAAAACTTAGCTATGAACATAACAGCTATATTGAGTTTTTTTTAAAGCATTCTAGTGAATGGTGGAACCTGAAGTTTGTTTTACAAATTTTAGCAAAATTACAACAGGTATTAAATCAACGTTAACTTATACAGGCTTCACTTTCTAATTTAGTCTTGCTTAACTCTTATAGTATATAATGGATTCTCCATTTTACTTTGTTGCACTCTTCTCTTTAAAATATCAAAAGAAAAATAAGTTATAGTTAAATAGGAAAGTTCTGGTGTTTTGTTATATAGTACAATGACTACTGATAACAATATTTCATAGGTATTTATATATATATATATGTATCTTATATTTCTGTGTACTTTTTAAAAAGGTGAAAGAAAGGATTTTAAATCTTTTTTATATATAATGGTAAATTTTTAAGTAGATAGGCTTATTTTGCTTTGGATGTTGCATAATATACATAACCCCTCAAAACATCTCATAATACCTCTTAAGTACATAACAAAATAAAATAAGGTTAAATAAATATTGTTGATCAATCTTGACTCATTACTTATCTGGGTTTTTTGCTGATGTAAGATATCACTTTTTGCAGGACATACCAGCAAAACCAGCATATATAAATAAAGCATTAGGAAACTGTATGAGAATGTTTCTTGCTGAGGAATAAAGATGAAATTGAGAGATAGATTAGTTGCTTGATGAGCTACATTAGAAAAAAGTGAGGAAATGGTACTGAAGAAACTGCAGTTGCTTGAGAATGAAAGTTTTTGTCAGTACAAAAACTGAAAGAAGAATTTGAAGTTCTTAAAAAAGCATATTGTAGACAATTTGTCTCACATAAAAGGAAGTAAGCTATTTTACTTTAAAATATTTTTCATATATATGGAAATCATGTGTTAAAGACATGCTGGGCTGGATCACTAGAAAGAACTTGTCCAGGGTTTTAGAAGAAAGGACACAGATAATTATATATTCCAAGTTTTAAATTACAGAAGTCCAGTTTGGATAGCTACTGCTTCATGACATCTCTTGTTCTTCCCACAGGTAAAATGGAGCATTGCGAGCTTTTAGAATTGTTACTTTCTTCTCATGCCGAAGGCTTGCTTTAAGTTTAAGTGTGCTTGAGGTAGACTCAGATTCACAGTCAATAAATTATTTTTCTTCCTTTTTTTCCTCCTATAGAATATAAAATAAACCTGAAAAGAAATGAACTCCTTGTGCTTTTCAATTTAAAATAAAGAGTAATTACTGCCTGAGCAGCAGTTAGCTTCTCCATTTAAGGCATTCATTTTAGTGCTTTTCTGTATTTCTCTGGGAGTTGTGATATATGATTTCTTTCTAAATTCTTCAGTTCTAAGTCCTCTTCCTGTTTAACTTTTTTAAAAGGTCCATATTATATCTATAAAACATTTCCCCCCAAAACAGAGCTCGTATGCTTGACATTGACATCCTAACCAGTTTCGGATATCAGACTTAGGTTTAGTTGCCCAACTCAGCAGCCTAAGAGCTTATGAACCAGCCATTTCATGTAACAAAACTCATTATATCTTTGAGAAATCATTTCCTCTATTTTTATGATATATTTCTGCAAAAGGAAATATCACATTTAAACAACTTATCAGCCCTTTGAATATACAATGAAGAATATTTTAGTATGTCTAAGAATTCTCACATGTAAATTTTGAAACTTTTTGTGGAATTTACAGATTCTTTTTGGAAAACTGCATAATAAATGTTCTCAGGACCAGTGGTATTAGTCCTAAAAATTAGTATAAGATGATAAATGTTTGGGCCAGGGATATAGCTCAGGGGCACAGTAACTGCTTGGCAAGAGTGAGGTCATGGGTTTGACTCCCAGTCCAAACAAACAAGCAAACAAACAAAAATCAGATAAATATTTTAAATAAGAAGGAGTTAGATTGTGGGATTCAATACATGAAAATCATTTTAAAGCATACAGTCTAGAAGTAGAGATCTGCTCAGTGATAATATGAGAAACTATCTTGTGATATTTTTACTGCCAAGAAATAAAAATCAATACTCCTAGACATCTTGTGCCATCAGAAATTAATATTATTTGATAAATACTTAGCAAAAATCTCCTAATAGCTGTAATGAAGAGTTTACAAATTGTGTTAGCTATTGTCTCACCTTTTGATAAAAATGTAATATTACTAAGGTTATATCAATCCATAAAATCAATAAATAATTATAATGATGAGAATTTTATATAGGTATTGGTGCAGAGCAGACATATTTTAAGTACTTTGCAGTATTTAATTTGGTCATTATGGCAGATCTAGATATAATTATTATCCACCGGTTAGAGATGAATCTCTCAAAGAAGAAAGATGTTAAGTGTTTCAAAGTTTCACAGTTGACAGGCGGCAGGGTGAGATTTGAACCACAGTACTCTCGCACTGACTTCTGTTCATTTCTTGAAAGACTAAAATCATGGACAATGAAAAGGATAAACAAAACAGAAAAGCATGAATTAAGAGCCATAAAAATCCAAGACTGAGTGTGAATTCCACTATTTGTTTACTGTGAGTCAAAACCTGACTATTCCTTACTTTTCTCATTCACAAAAAAATTGTTAACAGTGAATATTTTCTGAACACTAACTGGTGCTGTTCTAAGGAATTTATGCTTATTTTATCACAGTTCATAGTTTTAGGGGCCAGAGGTTTAGCTCAGCAGTGTAAGTGCCTACCTGGCAAGCATACGGTCATGAGTTCAATCCCTGGCACCATTTTAAGAAAAGGAAACAATTCATAGTTTTATTAGGCAATGAAATAAAAACTGTGATTTTGTATAAGGAAAGTGAGGCCCTGACAGTCATTTGCTATAAGTCAAATAGTATACACATAAAAAACAACCCCTGCAATATTTTACTTCTATAATTACTGTATCATAAAGCCCAAAATCAAAGTAATATATACATGCTCAAAACTGTGGCAATTATTATGTTACCTATTATCTTATATTGCATGGTTTATGATCTCTGGTTCATTTATATACAGAAATTTGGGGTGCCCATATAGGTGGAACAATTTGCATGGAGAAGTAAAGCATGAGTCAGCCCTACTTCTACCCATGATTCAATTACTTTGTTATACAAAGATTTTTTTTTATTAATTAAAAAGACTCAGTTTCAAATCTACACCGTGGTACCACAGACCTGCCCTGAGGATCCTCTGAGCTCCCTTCCAAGTTTCAGATACTAACGGGTCTTCTTAAGTTTTGCTTATAAAAAACTGTGAGAGAATTATGGTATCACTTGATCATATTGATAAATTCATTATTGTCTATTTTATATTTCTCAAGATGGGGGTAATAAGTCGTGTCCAGACAACTTTTGATAGTGGGTGGCCTTGGCATAATGAAATAATGAGAAAGATAATTTTTGGAAAAAAATACTTTATTCTCTTTGAATAGAATAAGATGGATTGTGATATCATATATTTTAAATCATCAGTGTACACTATGTTTGTGTGGGTTTATTTGTCTGGTCTTTTACAGAAAAATAATTTGCTTTAATTATGACACTCACTTTTGTGCATCCAAAGTGTCCTTCAAGAAATCTGACTTAGGACACTACTGTATGATGAACTCAGGTCACATATAGGGACTAGATATAAGTGCTATGCTTGACACACAGCCGCAAATGTTAAAACCAGCTCTGAGTACAATCAGATGACTGCTTTTTACTGAAACATTTGCTCTGTAGTAATACATGACAAAGGTGTATATGAATCTGCTTGATAGAAACTGTATAGTTGGCATAGATATCCAAACAACAGGGAAGACAATTAACCATTACAAATAACAAGCTTGTTGAGTTCCACGAATATAGTTCCAGAATAAAAAAAAAATTCAAAAGAGATAAATTAGCTGCTAGTTTTAAATGCAACATTTTACAGAACACATATTTTTATTCCTTCTTAAACATTTCCGCTTACAAAACAATCACAAATACTATTTGTGAGATTAAATAAATAGTGTATTCTTACAGTTGGAATGAAGACACCTATCTTTCTGTACATTACATTAGAAGATTAAACATAAAATACTGAATTCAATATCTTTTATATATAAAATTTTGTCTACTTAGAAAATTCAATTAATGTGTAGAAGATACTTACATTTCCATTTACTGCTTAACAAGTTTATTAATACAGTATCATAAACTAACTTTTAATTCTTAATCCTGTCTGACCAAAATATTAATAAAATGATATTTCTACTACTGTCTTTAAACAAACATTATATTTAAAATATTAAGCAATCTTGAATTTATTATTTTCAGAATTCAGAGTTCAAAAATTGTGTGGTTTTACTTCTATAGAATTATTGATCTTTTGAAAAGTTGAAACAAGTTGATACACTGCTCCCAAAATCAGTGTAGACAAATACTAGTGTTATGTTTATAGGCTAAGTTAAGAGATGTCTGCATGTATTGAATGTATAATAGTCACAGAGGATTAAAGTTTACTGATTCTGCTCCGTTACAATAAATCAGAGAATTGTACTAAGAAACTACTTTCAATTGTGAAATAAGGGAGACTGTTAGATTCCACTGTCTCAGGTGAAGAAGCACCGTGCAGAAAGTCTGAATTGGAAGTTGGGGCCATGATTACAAACCTCTATTGCTGATGGCTTCTGAAAAGAAGCACAAACTCATTAAGCTTCAGTGTCTCATTTACACAGATGATTAAAATAGTTGTTATCAAACACTATGTATATTAAGTGAGAGTGATAATACATCACATCTGACCCACATGAAAACTTTTAACAGAGAAGAAAGTTGTGAATTTCTTACTGTACAATATAATTTTAGCCACAGATTAAAACTGTGAGAATATAACATCTGAAAATCCCATGCATTTATTAAAAAATCATTCTTATAAGAAATTTATTTAGTAAGATAATTTCCTGTCCTAAATAGTTACTTTATATATATTATATATTATGTAATAATATTTTAGGTGTAATTCTCAGTACAGGCAACAATACTTCAGAATTGCTACTCTAATGCTTATCACATTAACACCCACCTTTACTATTTAAGACTGTGGTTCACATTGCACTCAGATATTCATGATTCTCTTTTTGTGTTTAATGATGGTATTGTGATTCTGCAGCATTCAAGTACTAACTAGGTTTAGGAATGAAATTTAATATTTATAAAAAGCATCCTATTCCTGTGTTGAGCATGTTTTGACATTATGTTTCAACTCCCTGTGTGACTTTTTATTCTTATTTCTCAGTCTATTTCACTTTATTCTAAGCGTAACTGATATGGCTATACTTTTTATCCAAATTGTGAAACTGCAGTGTGCTTTCATTTGTTCATCAAGGAACTGATAACTAAATATAGCAATACAGGATCCCTAGCCTTGGGAACAGCAGGATTGATATTTTATTAAAAATACATTCATAAATAAGATTAAATGAAATTATTATGAAGAATTTCACATTGAGTCAGGAAAATTTGACACCAACTGAATATATAAGAAGCAATGCATTTCTTTTCTTTTTGCTTTCTTTTTTTTAACACTATCTGAGGGCTAAAACAGCACTTTTTATGCCCTTATTGATATAAAATTCATGTATTTCTCTGCTGCCAGTTTAGATTCTTTTCCCATAAATTATAAGAACCTCATTAAAAACTACATAGAGACCATGAAACTAGATTTACTTTATTTTATGTGTAATGATCACACTAGTTTTTTCTAACTTGATGATATTTCACTAAAGAAAAAAAAAATGAACTCACATTTCTGGATTCCTGAATTGCCTAAAGAAGTAGCAGTGGACTTCTGGGGCGAGTGTAATGCGAGAGTGTGCTGCTCCCCTATCTTCCTTCTGCTTCTAGACCTGTTCACTACTCAAATCCCAGAAGGTACCTAAAGATGGGGTATGGGGTGGGATCCTTCAGGTTTTCCTGCAAGAGGTTTTATTTTTAATTGTTCATTGATACTGAAACCTTGGAACTGTATGTGGGAATGCATATTCAGAATATGAGTGTCTTAGATTGTTTCTCATCACTGGACACAATACCTGAGACCCACAGTTTAAAGGAAGAGCTTGTTTTAACTCAATATTTTTGGCTGATGCTTTTAATTCATGGTTGGTGGATTCACAGCAGAAGTGGCATGGTAGAGGAGCAGAGTGGAGGAAAACTGTTCATAAATGGTGGCCGAGAAGCAGAGAGAGAAGGGAGGAACCAAGGAGAGACAGATATACTTCCAGGTCATGGCCCCAGTGATCTGCCTGTTTCCACCAGACCCCGCTTCCTAACAGTGCTTTTACCTTTAACCTCATAAATTCATCAATCTGTTCCCAAGCACAATTCTCCCATGATACAGTCACCTTCCCCAAACCCCATCACTAAGCACAGGTGGTGTTTTGGGACATTCTAGATCTAAATCCCAATAGGAGGCACAGAATAATGTTGAAAGGAGTACATACATTTGATCAGGTTGAATATATTGATACAGGCTCAGCAAGAAGAAAGTTTGCATTTAATGTTGCAGCCCAAGGACTTAAGAGTGGTAACAACATGTTAAATTGGTTGCTTAAAACTTACAGCAAATAGTGGCCCACAGGCAGTGACCTGGAAATGCCAAACATGCATTTGTTTATTTTAAGGGAAAGGATTTTAACAAGTAGCGAGATCAAAATAGAATGGTCTTATTGCTGAAGTCACATACAATAGAAAGGTGCTGAAACATGTGTTAGGCACAATTGTGAGGACCAAATTGGTGAGAAATAAATCTGTGAAGAACTCTGTGATCACTGTTCTCTGTAAGACAAACATTCCAAGTGAGAATTTAAGTCAGTGAATTGAGAACTATAAATGTAATGGAAGGAAATTGAACCATGGAGTGGCGAGGATCAATTGGTGGCAGTCAACTGCTAAAGACAATTGGACATACTTCAATTGATAGCAGTCAAATAGGCTGTCAGAATAGTCCGGCTCAAGCACATCAATAGTGCTTGTCCAGTTGATAACAATGTTTCTAAAAGTAAATAGATAGTCTATTAGATTTTTACATGACTTGATGAAAAGTGTTCTAGGTTAACTGAACAAACGTCTTACATGAATCACAGGAACAAAGAAAACCTGTCTAATACTCCCTATGTTAGATCTAGATTATAGCCTCACAACCCTTTAAATGAAGGGGAGCCCAATGGAGGAAAGACAGAAGTATACAAACTTACTCTATCTTCTAGGTTTCTACTTTGTCTGTGATCCTTAACCAGAGTAAATATCTATTGGTGAGAGAAACATATTCAAACCTTTCAGGCATTAATGGATATTAGCTTGAATTTATACCACCAATTCTAGGAGGCGCCTAAGATCATCGTGGTCTGCGATCAGAGTAAGACTTAAATATGGGCAAATTATCAGTGAAATTTTAGCTTTGGTCCGTCTCACACTGGGGACACTGGGTCTGTGTATGCACACCTTGTTTATTTCTTCAGTTCCAGAATACCTGATTGCTATGGACATACTCTAGAGACACAGCAGCTGGCAGAATCTCTTCTTTGTTTCTTAACCTGTGGGGTGAAGTCTAGTCTGGTAAGAAAAATCGAGTGGAAGGGGGTAGAACTGTATCGACCCAGGGAAATAAACCCAACCAGTACTCTGTTCCTGGGTGTTGTGCTGTGTTGTTTTATTGCGTTGCATTGCATTGCATTACATTGCATTGCAGTGCAGTGCAGTGCAGTGCAGTGCAGTGCACTACAGAGATTAATGCCACCTTACAGGATTTGGAAAATACAAGGCAGCACTTCTCACCACATCATCCTTCCAACTTGCCTATTTGCTCTGCATAACACAAACAAACAAAAATTGTGGATCTTAGAATATGACACGAGACTATCTTAAACTCACCAGCTTGGTGAATCCAATTTGCAATGCTTGTATCAGCTGATGTACCCAGAAATTCCATGAACCCACTTTTCCCCAACTATAAGAAAGATGATATCAAGATTATGGAAATTTAGAAACACAAAGATTTATGGTTGCCTAAGTGGGTATAAAACTATTGGTAATGCAGTCTCATCCTGAGTCAATGGATTCAGAACTAGGAGATATTATTTTTGTCAATTCCTGTACAAGGTTAAAAGAAGATAGATGTTCAAATGTCAAATCACACAGTTGGAGAGGTATAGCTCCTGACTGTATCCTAAGGGCTTTTTTTTCTGCTTTTGATATCCTGTAACTACTGTGATTCAAATTTAATGATAGTTAAATAACATTGGGATGCTATAATTTTTCTATTAACTTTCATCACAAGGCACAACAATACCAAAAGACATCTCAAGGATTTTCCTATATTTCAAACCTATTCTCTACATCCATTATGTAATACTTGTCCAATTTCTCCAGGAAGTCAGGGTCATTAACATCAGGCAACACAGTAATCTTTCCTTTACTATAATGTTAAGTCATGAAAATACCAGAGTGGTGGGTGATTAGGTGTCTGCCTAGTTTAATGGAATCACTGTGTGTCTTCCGGTGAAAGGATGTCTCCCCTTTGAATGTGACCTTCAGTCTAGTAGAAATGAAAGTCACAGAACCAGAAAGCAAAATTTATGAGTATTCCATTAGAGCTGTAATGATTGTTGCTAATTCTCTTGATTCCTGAACCTCAAAAGAATCTTTCTTTCCTCTCGTTCTTTCTGTTATTTTATCAGAGGTTGCACTTCTGCATGTGTTACCCCATCCCCTAAACAATCAAAGAGCTTTAAAAGATATTAGAAACAAAATATAAAAGATGTTTCATTTATATTTATATTTACATTGATTTACTGCAGTTCTTGACATCCACTCTTTTGTATACATTCAATTGTTTATTGAGATTAACATTTTTCTTGTCCTTTAACATTTCCTTTAATATTTGTTGTGAAAGTCATTGGTAATTTATTTTCTCAGCTTTTGACTCTTTAAACATATAATTTATTTGTCCTTCATCATTAAATATATATTAAGTTTCTCCCCAAGCCTTCAATCCCAGCTTTGTAAGATGATCATTCTTTTGGTTTCTGACTCCCACACTTTGGTGTGAGTCAGAGGTCCTTCTCATCAGCCTTCTTTGTCTCATTTATTATTTTTATTTGATCTACTTTTCCAGTTTTCTCTTTATGTTTGGTTTATAATTATGGAAAGTATTTGTGTCACATTCTTACCTTATTTACCTTTCAATAAATATATCTGGACTTTCATGTATACCTTTCCTTTCTTCTATGAGTCTATCTAAATGTGTGTTAAGTCTCTTACTGGTGTCCCACAAGTCATTCCTGATCACTGATAAAAATGTGACTTGTCCTACCAATTTCTTTTCATTCTTTGCAAAATCTTTAGTGTATTATACTAAACCCCTACCAACACTTAAGGTAATGTTTTAAGTGACAGTTGAAATTTTTTAATAAAAAAATCAATTATCTCACAAATTTACTAGAAAGATAAACAGAGAAAAATAAATCAAATTCAATTGTAATAATACCAGGCTTTAAAGATAGAAAACTGAGAAAATACAAACACTGAAAGTCACAGTTTTAAAATGGTAGGTATAAAAATAATCCCTGGGCTGGGGGTGTAGCTTAGTGGCTCAAGAGCTTGTCTGGTAAGCACAAGGTTGTGAGTTCCATCCCGGTACCAAAAAAAAAATCCCTACATTTAGAAAAAATACATTTGTATGCTTACTCATGCTTTTAGCCCACTTTATGCTTCAAAAAATCCTTTTACTTTCAAGCTTTCAACTACTTTTTTACATTAAAAACTGAAAACTGAATGCGTTGTTACATTCCTCTACTTCCAGCACTCTGGGAAGTAGAGAGAGGAGGCACACAATTTCAAACCTAGGTTAGGCAATTGAGCAACTTAAAGAGATCTTTTATCAAAATAATAATAAAATTTTAAAGGGGCTTTTTATGTAGTTTAGTGTAAAGTCACCAGGTTCAATCACTAGTACAGCACAAAACAAAGCAAAACAAAACAAAATTGTTTGAAATATTGTCATTATTGTTCTTTGAATTTTCAACATTTTGCAAATCTTTTACTCTTAAAAATTAGCTGAAATTTCCTTAGTCTTTCTACGATATGTCATATAGTAATTTTCTTACTCTGTCCAAAACTCACCCATAAGGCTTATGAAACCGTACAACAAATATTTAACAAGCCCTCTGACTGTATTTCTGTTTTCCTTCTCTGCAGACCCATGATATCTCCTTGGTTGAACTTACCATGCTGTTTAGTAAGTTGATCACCTACCCCTTTCCAACACTGGCTGTCAGTATCAACAACCTTACTAATTTTCTCCTGTTTGTATCCATTTCTGTAAACACTGAGGCATCCTTTCTCATTTGGATTCCTTAAAACTTCTATAATTTTCAACTTTATCCTTCCTTTTCATTTTTATGAGTGTTATAATTTAGTTCTCTTTTTTAAAAGAAGTTATTCCCTTTAGTGTATGTATTTGTCCATGTTTATTACTATAATGGAAATAGTGAGGGCTGGGTAAATTATAGAGAAAAGAGATTTTCATAGCTTAAAGTTCTGCAGTTTCAAGGGCCAGGTGCCCTGCATTAGTTTACCTCTTGTGAAAGCCTCTTGTCATGGTTACATCATAGCAATGGGACCATGGTGGGAGTGCATGAGGAGAGAGACAGAGACATGGACAGACAGATAGACACACACACACACACACACACACAGAGAGGAGAGAGAGAGAGAGAGAGAGAGAGAGAGAGAGAGAGAGAGAGAGAGAGAGAGAGATGATGGGAAAGGTAGTCAAATACAAGGGAAAAGCCAGATGTTTATTCTACAAAAAATTGCTCTCATCACAGCCAACTCAGGACACCTCTTTGTGTTAATCTCTTCTAAGAGCTATGCCATGAGCCTTTCACCAGGCCCCTCACTCTCAAATCCCACCGATTCTTATTACCGCACTAGGAACTGAGTCTTCCATACACAAATCTTCAGGGGAAGAAAGATATTCAAGTCAGAGCAGTATATTTAAATTTATTTTGAAAATAATAAAAGACTACTCGCCAAAAAAGAGAGTAAAAGGAAACAAGAAAAATGTAAATCAAATAGGCAAAATATTATGTTCCATGACATTTACCCTTCAACTCAGTGAATATTTACCTGTAGTGACTCAGAGATGGCCTTCGTTTGCATGTCCCATTTATTCTAAAAGAATTTCACCATTTTCAAGTACAATCAGTTTTTAACACCATCCTGGGGAGTGAACACCTTTCAATACTCTTACTTGCTGCCCAGTTAAATAAAAGTTAATGAAAGGAAAAAGATTACTGAATTTGAATTATGAAATATGTTGGTCTTCAAAGTAATAATGCTAGGGAATTATTAAAAGAAGTTCTGTAAATTGAATTCTATCATTTATCACCTTCATAAAATAAATTTAAAGTTTGCTTCCCAAATATATAAAGTAGTAATCAGTAAATCTGCTACAGTCTCTGCTGAAATTGAATTGAATGTTTATTTCTTTTGTACTTTTACCTAAAAGTGAGCAAGCCCTGCAGTTACCGAATCTGATTTATAAGATTGTGAGTCTCTCTATCTGGGCATATTGTCCATGGCTTTGGACATACACTTTCACAAGGGACTTGTGGGTGTGTAGGTAAGTTCTAAGCTTTGAACAAGTGAAGCCAATTGTTCTTTGTTGTTTTAGGATGAGATTCATTGTACTATGTTTCTTTTTGAAATTATTCATCATATCAGAAGATATTTAATCAGAAATTTTACTTTGTGAGTGATTTTTTTTTGTGTTTAGAGAATTATATATCAGAGAGATTATTAGTTGCTTATTAAACTGCTTAAATAATCATTATTTCATCTCTACACTGTGTATCGAGTATAGTAAAGTGTTGAAAAGTTGTATGAACTATGACACAAATAAATTAAGACTGAATAGAAAAGAAAGATATTAGTTGGTATTATGTTGATGACTTCCCTGTGTAAATAAGTCTACTTCCTGTGATCAATCACAGTTAACTAGCTCTGTAATATCTCTTCAAACTTCCTGAATAGACAGAGTTCACAATAAGAACATAGATAGGAAACAACTAATTTTGAAAAAAATATACAAATCAATATTTTCAGTAGTAGCATAGAATGCCCAAAATATAATTGTCTTGAGTATATCTTAATTTAAAGATTGCAAAATCACCAGATAATGTCTGAATAATATTTAAAATAAGTCATATAGAGACCAAAACAAAACAAAGAATAGATGACATTTTCAAATTACTTTATATGGAAATATCTGGATTCTACATCACTGTCAATTTAATTCTAGTGTTTAATACAGAAAAAGCCATTATTTTTCAACCAGTCAATGCACAAATCACTCACATACTCCCTCGTTCAATCAATCAAGCAATTTCTCTTTCCTTGATTAAACATTCTGGCATCATGTTACAATATATATTAATTCAAGTTAACATAAGAACTTTTAACCTGTTTATTGATATTGAATAAAATGTATTTTGAGAGATTCTGTTGTATAAGGATTTTATAAAACCATAAACAATGGTACCAACCTTAACTGTGCTTGCAGAAGTTTAACTATAGAAATAGAAAAACATGTATTTCTTTATTTGCTTGTGGTTATATGATCATTATTTTTATGTAAAATTATTTCATCCTTTGCCAAGCCATAGTTACATAATTCATAATACTTTCTTCATATTTAAGATTAAAACATCAATTTCAGTTTATATTTTATAATTTATAATATATTGAGTTACTGTTGTCCACAGACAATTCAAAAATTTTTCAAAATGTAAATACATACATATGTATTTCTTTTTTCCATGAAGGAAGGTTTGTATTAAATTCCATTTAGAAGGATAGAAATCTCTCCAAAAATACTTCTCTGGTATACTCAGGTAAGAAAATTATTTACCTTAGAATACAAGCTTAAGCCCAAAGCCAGCTATGAGACTCCAACCTTGCCCACTGGCTAGGCCTCAGTGTTGGGGAGGTTGCTGGGTTTGACCTCTCTTTCTGACTTTGAGATGATGTCTGTCAAGTCTTTTCCATCCTTTTTAGACATTTATCTCTAACATAGGGGACTGTGGTGACCTCTGTATGAAACCTTTTTGAGAAATGGCATCCAGAGGAGCATCTCCAAAGCAGCGTCTCATTTCCTTACCTTGAGCTTCCCACAGTCTCCTAGAAACTTCTGCCTGTTCACTCTTTATTTCTTACTAAATACTCTCTAGTCTTGCTGCTAATTGCAAAGGATAACTTGATACTCAAATTGATGTTTGAGTTTTTCCTAAATCAGCCAGTCTTTCTCAGCACAGATTTTAATTATCATTATAAAAAAGTTACTCCTGGCTGCCACTACCACCATCAACACTGGACATCCAGCGGTTGCCAAAGAGAGAGAAGTGGGGAGGAGGAAAGGAGGAGGCACTGTCAGTGGTGGACGCTGTGTGCCATGAATGGTTGTGCATGCCAAGGCAGAGTGGTATGTTCCACTGTGCCTGGAGTCAGTGGATTATTGACTGAAACTTCTACAAATTGTAAACTATAGGAGCTAAAGATGGCTGATCAGTGAGCGACAAAATACAGAGCCTCCCAGGAGAAACAACTCATATGCCAGAATAAAACACCCTGGAATGATCCAGACAGAGGGAGATGTGTCCTCTTGAGACAGGAAGAAATTAAAATGAAAAAAGCTAGTCAAACAGGCAGTCTTGGGGCTACAATTGGAAGAGCTAAAATTAGTGGACATGGCGCTTTTGCTGCGACCTGCTGAGCCACCTAAACACATGCTGGCAGTGACCTGCAGAGCCACCTGGACTCGTTGCCACAGCAAATTACAGGAGCCACAGCCATACTGAATTTAGGGATTGGTGAGCCCAATGGAGAATGGTGCCCACAAAGGGACCTTCATTAATCCATGGTCTGTGCAGGGAATAAGACTCCCCCTACAGGAAGGGTGCAACCAAATGGGTGACATGTTCTAATCGGGCAGGAAGAGCCTGAACTAGGAGCAACAGTGACTTCAGTTGATTGCTCCCTCCCCAGAGCAGATTCATGGGATTTGCTTGGCTTGGCTCATGCCCCTAGCCAGGACTCAATAAGCCAGCCCAAACTGATGCCCTACATCTAGCACACACTAACCTGGTGAAGACCCCTGAAGTTTGACTGGCTTGGTGGGGAGGGGCAGGCATATGCAGCCCCTGCTTACACCTCAGTGACAAGAGCAAACAGGAGAGGGCAGAAATCCCTCACCAGCATGCTTCAGAAGAACCATAAGCAACAAGGAAAGGGGCTGAGACCTCCACCATACACCTGTATGGAGGAAACCAAAAACATAACAAGAGAGAGAAACAAGAAAAAGCCCCCAGCCCAAAACCCTGAGAACACTGATCCAGGAGAAGGAAAAACAAAAGAGACTGAGGACAGCAAACATGTAACATCAATGCCTTCAATGGACATTAAGAGATATCTTCAGGACCTTGTAGACAAGCTTAAAACTGACATATTAAATCAGGTAAAGCAAGATATGAGTAGAGTAATAAAAGAAATGCTAAGCACCTCTCAGGAAGACACAGACAGAAGAAGGGAGGAACACACAAAGAAGGAGAGAAACACTCAATAAAGAATATAAAGAAAACCTAGAATACATGAAGCAGATTCAAAGAGACTACCAAGAAATTAAAAACTCCATTGAAAGCTGGCAAAACTCCTTAAAAGAAACTAAGGATAGACTATCAAAACTTGAAGACAAGTTTTTAATGTGTGATCATGAAAGGAAAGATCTCCTAAAAATAACAAGGAAACAAGCAGTAACAATACAAAGGCTAGAAGATGACCAGAGAATCTATAATTTAAGAATAAGAAATGTGAATGAAGAAGCAGGAATAAAAACAGGCAAATTACAAAGGTTATTCACAGAAATAATTAAGGATATTCAGTTATGTGAGGCATATAGAACTTCAGCCACCTACAAGCAAAACAGAGCTACACTTAGACATGTAATAATCAAGATACCAGAAATTCAATATAAAAACAGAATATTAAAAGCCATCAGATAAAAGAAACAGATCACCTATAAAGGAAAATCCATCAAGATCATGGCAGACTTCTTGACACAGACCATCAAATCAAGAAGAGCTTGGAGCGAAGTATTCCAAGCACTGAAAGAAAATAACCTCCAGCCCAGATTGATGTACCTCGCAAAACTGTCACTGGAAATTAATGGAGAAACAAGATGCTTTGATGACAAAGAGGAACTGGGGGAATTTGTGACCACCAATCCAACCTATAGAGAATACTGAAGGACATTCTAGAGAGAAAGAAAAAAATTACCAGGATTTTAGGAACAGTGGCAGAAAGGCCTCAATGAATGGGTCAGGCAATAGAATGAAGGAGAAAAGTAGACAAACAAAGGCAGAAAAATAGCATAGCAGAAATGAGGCAGCAAAAGAAGGTTGGCTATAATCTCTAATGTAGATGGCCTTGATACACTAAAAAAAAAAAAAAAAAGGTAGAGTACATCAGGAGGTAGGGTCCATTGAGATGCTCTGTACAGGAACTATAATCAACCTGAATGAGGGTTTATGGACCAAAAATCAAATATGAGAAAACAATGCTGTATGTGACAGTGAGCCAGAGAGAAATAGGAGCAACTCAATCACCACCTGCAGATAGGTTGGAAAGACAGGATACTTATGCCAGGTAGAGAACTACTCAGCTATAATGAAAGAAAACCTTGAGGCTTTTGCAGGTAAAGGAATACAACTTGAGATCAAGTTCAGGAGTGAGAAGGTTTGGAACCACTTAGGTAAAAAGCAAGTTTCCCCCCCTAATCTAAAACTAAGGGAGTTGGTGGGACCCATAATGCATAGCACCCTGTGGGGGTGAAAGGGGAGGAATAGTCTAAAAAAAGAATAAAAAGAAGATATTGTTAATATTGTACCAGGATTTAAAACCCACACTACTCACACCACTCTGCTTAGATGGATTATATTCTGTCCAGTTTGTCTACTTGTACTAGATTTGAGGGCATAGACAGTTATCCCAAAAACAGCAGGATATAGTACAGTAATCATCTTTAATTTCCTATTAATTTTATCTGAAGCTCTGTATAACTTACACTGTTTTACCATGATTGATCTTAATCAAATCTGGTTTGTTAGATTGCTGTTTTGTATTGATAGATTTTATTCAAAGCTGTTATGATTGACAGTATCAAGTCCGAGAGTATAAGCAACTATACTGAAGATGACAAGATTCACTAGAATATACACTCTGGTTTGATTATTACCTGCCTTTGAAGTTTTATACTGTCTACAATGTTTTATTTTTACTAATATTGCTACGTACTGCTATATTCAGTTATACTGCTAAATTCAATTATGCCTGATGATATAGACAATTTTATTGAAGATAATAAGAGACAACAGAGTAACTATTGTAGATCACTTTGTACTGTGGTTTTATACGACTTTTTGGTTCCATGTTTTTATAGGAATTTGTTTTGTTTTGTCTTGCTATGTTTTGTTTTTCCCTCTAATACAGAAAGGATAGAAATACAAGTAGAGACTCACGCATGCATAGCTGTTTACAGTCTCACTGAATATCTAATTTGTATGCTTTAAATTTGTAACTTGAACAACTATTTCTAAGAGGACAATATGTAATTTATCAACTAGTGATTTCTTACTGTTTATCTTTTTTTGAAATTCTGTATTATTTATACCCTTTTTTCTTTAAATAAACAAAAATTTTAGAAAAGAAGTTACTCCTGTATTAAATATAATTTTAGAATTTTACACTGTCTTTTAAGCAGCTGATAACAGGTTTGTAGCATACTCTATTGCTATCTCTGGGCATTAATGATTTAGACAAGTAATCATTTGCTGTTAGAAGCACTAACAAATTATACCCCATCAAGTCTACTCTTAATCCTACCCCTCAAGAACACAACAAAGAGAGAAAATAGCTACAATAAAAAAAAAAATCTAAAAATGCAGTCAAGTGCAGAGGCCCATACTTGTAATTCTAGCAAACTGAGAGGCTGAAGGAGGAGGATTTTAAGTTCAAGCCCAGCCTGGGCAAATTTGCAATTTAGTGAACTCCTATCTCCTATCTCCAAATAAAGAATAAATTAAAAAGGGTTGAGAGGATTTAGCTCAGTATTTTAATAAATTAAAAAGGGTTGAGAGGATTTAGCTCAGGATTCAGTCCCCACTGCCACCGTCACCACCAATATGTATATATACACACAAAATCAAAACCAAAAAGAAAACAAACAAACAAACAAAAAACCAAAAGAATTCTGCAAAACAGTCCAAAAATGTAAGATATAATGGAGTCAAGTATGTATTGAAATTCAAGGAAAAACTTCAGTCTATAGTAACACACTCAATAGATGGAATTTAAGTGTAATATTATTATAATTACAAGACTGTTACAGCACTTAGATTTCTTCTAGATTTAAAAAACCCAAATTATCTATTATTGTCAATGAGACAATTGAAGATTCACTAGACTTGATCTCTATTGTGAACTGCAGAGTTTAAAGGAGTTCATGTTTCGGGAACAAGAACCAGTTAACCATTTGGCGTGCAAAGATTGGTACAGTGCGGTATACTGAGCAACTAGCTCCAATATTTTTGATGTACATACCTCCCCAAATTATATTAAAACTTTCCATACTTTTCAGTGATTTAATATTTAAGTCCAAATTTTGCAGAACAAGGTGTTATTTATTGTCTTATTTATTTCTCATGCATGTAATGGGGTCTAAGTCAATTTCCAGAATTGTTTAATTAAAACATTTTCATTTTTATTTCATTATTCTGAAACGTGGAATTTGTGTGATTGTATTTCAACATTTCTCTATAAAAATGAAGAGAATATTTAATCAACAGATATTGTTTTTGAAGGTTATTTATCACTCTCATAGGAGACCCAAAAGGCAATATAATTAATTGCCTAAGTTTCCAAGTAGTTTTAGAATCTTAATTCCTAAAATATTGTTTACCTGTTAAACATTGATTTCAAAAATAAAGAAAAAAGACATTGTACAATTGAGTATTAGCAAATAGTTTAATTCTGCCACCCACTCAAGATCAATTTCAAAAGTTATTGACCTTATTCATAATTATTCCAAAATTTTCTATGCTTTGTCTAAGACCTGGAGCTTCCCAGTTCTTTAGTGTAGTGGGGACTGATACTAAAACAGATCTGCATGCAATTGTAAAGTAACTGAAATCTCCTTCTGGTATTATCTATTTTAAATTAATTAATGAATTAATTGTTTTTCACTGCTTGTCACCCTTTCTCTGGTTCATTATCCCCTCTTTACAGATATATATATTACTTCATGGCAAGTTATTCTCTACTGCTGTAATACATTTAGCTATGAGTTGAAGAATTTCCTTCCTGTAGTCTTTCATATGAATACATAATTTCCTTAAGATAAGTTTTCATACATATCTACTGCAAGAAGGTAACTAATCATAAGAGATTTTAAAATGGCACTATGCTAACCACTAAATAAATGATTATTTATCATCATCTTTTAAATTCACATCCAGAATAACAGTACTATTCACATAAAGTTAATTTTACTTATGCTTTTTAGTAACTCTAAAATGTTTCTTAAAAATCAAGCTAAATTCCATAATTCTAATAATTAGCATTTTAATTCACAGGGAATCAAGGATATGGCTTAATTATCTAATGAGCAACCAAATACTTCACTGTTTTATTTTAATATGATGATACTATTTTCAGTGATAACATTACAGGTATCAAGAAAATACCTATATCAGCATATTACTATATTATATGAAGTTTTAGTTTACTCTCAGTTTAAGAACCTTCTATACTAGAAAAATAAAATTGAAAAACCAGGAATAGTGGCACACTCCTATAATCCCAGTGCATGGAAGGCTGGGTCAGGAGAATCATTTTGCAAGTTTGAGACCAGCCTGGGTTGCAAAGTGAGCCCAAGGCCAGCTTGAACGTGTAGTGCAACCTTGTCTCACAAATAAAAAGAAAAGAAAAGAAAAGTGAAAAATTTGGCAAAAAATAAACCATTATTAGATATTTCAAATATCAGAAGATTTCCAAAGCTATTCATTGTTCCAAGCATATAGAAACATAAATGGCAGAGAAGTACATATGAAATTGCTGACTTCTGTGTTGTCCACATATAATTGAATATTATAACTTTAAGCAATACAAATAAAGTGAGATTATACATGAACACATCAATATTTATAGCAGAAGAATGTGAGACTGAAAACCTAAGAACATAAACAGACAACACAAAAATAATGAAGTATAAAAAGACCTAGAACCTGGAAAGTACCAAGCAGAAGTCACTATGCAATTGCTGCTGGCTAATTAGTTTATGGGCTCTCTAGTGATGAAGAATCTGAAGACACTACTCATGGTGCATTTTAGTACCATCTCCATAGCAGATTAAAATGACATTCATCATTAACATTGACAGAATCTTTCAAATGGAAACTATTGTGCTAATTAATTTGAATTTAACAATGATTATCCTATTGTCCATTGAGTACAAACATCAAAATGACTGCAGTCCTTACTGAAAATGTATTCTCTTATTTATGTACTCCATTTTCCAGGAGCATATCTGGTATGGATACCAATTCTTCATTTTAACGTTAATCAGATGATTGTTAACCTGATTAATGCTTGAAAAACTCCATTATATTCTTTCATCAAGTTCATCAATCAATAAAATGAAATAAGAAGCATCCCTGTTTTATGCCCATGAAGAAATAATCTAATTTTACACTCAAATAATAAATACTAACATATTTAGTTATAACATTATGCCACATAACAAGGTTTCAATCAGTGATAGATTATATGAAATTCTGGTCTCATATGCTTATAATGGAAATAAAAATTCTAATTGTCTAATGACATTTAGCTGTGACTGCATACTAGTAAAGCAGTTATGTACTTAACTGTGGTAACAATAGTGCAAACAAACCTACTGGACTGCCATTCCTAGAAAATTATAGCTAAATTATGCAGGTTATGTAATGTCTGATAATGATAATAAGCAATTATGCCTTTTGTGTATCCATTTAGTAACCTGCAATTATACTGCTACTTGTAAAAATATACTGTACAACAATATGTCATGCTGCCCTGGCAGCAGCAGCTTGTGGTTAGAGCATCTCTTGATGACATCATTTTCTATTGTGTTTGATTCAATTTTATGTTATTTTCTTCAGCATGATACTGGAAACAATACCATATTTTATAAATATATGTGTAGGTAATTTCATGTATTATTTATATGATAAGAAAGAAAAAATAAATGATATACATATATATTTAACCTGGTTGTATAGTACTGTATAACATCTCGGTTTCTCTAGGTACATTCTATCATGTTGACCCAATACTGTAATTGCCTGACACAGTTCTGAGAGCATATTTATTATTAAGTGAACAATAATAATACCCTTAAATAAGACCATAAATTTCAAAAAGGCTAGTACTTAATATATTAAATTCATTTTTATTTTATTTTCTATGAGTACATTTTATTGAGTGTATTTGTTTTGATATTACTAGAAAGAATATTGAAAGAAAGGTATGATATCAAAAGATCCACACTTGTCTTTGCATTGAACAGAAGGAGAGACAGAGCTGATTCTTATATGTGGATAATCCATTCACTTTTGCCAGGCTGGGGAGTGATCAGTTTGGGGAGGAAGACGTCATGGTGTTGGAAAGCCCTGGTACCAGGTTTTGGAGCCAGAGTTTAAAAAACAAGTGATAATGCAATGTTAGGAACAGCACTTTTTTCCTTGATAAAATAGAATACCCATGTAGATGGCTCCTGGACTACCAATTTTATTTCTTGGGCAGGCAATGAAAAACCTCTGCTATTGCTGATCTATACAGATCAAACCTGGGCAAGTGGCCTTATATATGTAGCTTTCCAGGTCATTTGAATAAGGAAAGGACATGGGAGACAGCAAATCTAAACATAGAGGAATTTGCTAAAATTTATGTGAAAATGTAGGCTTGATATCACTTCAGACACAATCTTTGGGATGTAAGTAACAAAGAGAATTTGTTAATAATATTCCTTCTCTAGATGAGCTTTTAGAATGAGTAATGAATTATATTTTGCATGCACTTGACTAGTTCACAGATTAAGAGTAATTACAGTTTTCAGTGTATGGTGGCTGCTTCAGTTGACTGAACTGGAATGGAATACTTGATGTTGCTCTCACTTGGAGTAAAAAAACAGTATTTGCTAAAGTCAATAATATGTTTTAGGAAACACTGATTAGTCCAAATGGTGAAGTATCATTGAAATATATCCTGGAAGGATGGCAAGCTACAGTTGAACTAAAACTAACAGCATTTTGAGAGCTACACATAGTCAATGATCTTAATACACACAAAAAACACTTCACAGGAAGAACTACTTAATGATTCACATTAGTGAGCAGAAGTGTGTCAATAAGGAAGCAGTGAATTGGATGTGTACAGAATAACGTAGCACACTGATAAAGCTGACTTTTTAAAAAGTGTGAAAAGTATTTTATTAGTAAAAGAAATGTGGGGAAGGTTTGAAAAGGAGTGTTACTTGACTAAACAATGAATAAAATAAAGTGATTTCCCCCTTAACTGTAAGAAGTATAAGCTATTGTATGATACAGGCTTCATAATTAAGTATATGTATCAATAATAATGAAAATAAAATGGACAATTACAATATGTTCTAAGTACTGAAATTTTTAAAAATAATAAAAACTGAAAATAAATGTATCAATTGGACAAAAAGTAAAGAAGTAAATAAAAGAAAAAAAGAAGCTAATAAGGAGTGAGAAAGTTAATACAAAATGTGATACAGCATAAATTAGATTAATTTCTAAATACATAATTATATGAGATTAAACAGAGTTATTAAAAAGCAGGGGCCCTACATTAGATTCAAAAATTATCTATAGCTACTTATAAAAACAGATTTAAAAGTAAATGTAATTTAATAAATGAAGGTAAGTAACATTTTGGACATTATCTGTCTTTAAGACTTTCAGAAATAATACATTTCAGGAGAATTTATGAAGTGAGGTTATTCCACTCTAAAAAATAGTAGACCTTTCAATTATTTAAGTCTTATGCTTTCTCCAATACAATCACAGTTCTTGTGAAGTGCTAAAATTTATCCATAAGTGCATTACAAAGAGAAGTTGTTAAATATTTTCTGAATGCTCTTTAATATTCATATTCTAATTATGAACTTTTTAGGGAAATAAGACTACTGCTCTACTTTATGGCATTAAATTTTGGCAGAGTCTCTTTTCCTATATGATTATCATTTTCTCTTATTTAATAGAGCCTAGTGAATTTTTACAATTTAAAAATTACAGGATCAGCAATTAAATAACTTTCTTTTCCTTCCTATTTTTACTAATTTTTCATTCCCTGATTTTTCTACAGTACTGGACACAGTACTGAATAACAATTATTAACCAATTAAGAATTTAAAGGGAAAAAATAATTTCCTATGCTTTAAGTGACCTTAACTTAATTGAAAATAAGAAATAGCTAGTAATTAAAGTGAAAATGAGAAATAACTGGTAATTATAGTTTATTAATAATCAGACCTTTTGGTGGGGCAAATAAAGAGACAAAGAATGTCTGTCATTGTGCTGTGGAACCACTTGACAAGAACTAACCAAATTGTTAGGAGTCACAGGGCACTGCCAGAGGAAGAGGAGGGTGAAGGAGTCGGGAATGCATGCATTGGAGAACAACAAATGCACTCATTTACTGGAGCCAACAGTCTCTCTGGATATCCTGAAATGGTGCTGAGCTAACTATAAATCTTATTATTATGGCTGTTTATAAAAAAGGGGTTTTTCTTCTTTTATGACTTCTTTTGTTTGTGCATATAGCTTGCAACAGCTGCCCCAAGGATGAGGGGACTGTCACAGTTATTAGTACCCTCTTGCCCACTGGCTCCCTTTCTCTTGCTCCTAGGGCTTCTTCCTGCATATTACACCCCAGCCAAGTTCTTCAGGTTGCTGCACTAGCTGAGCCTATAACAGCATTGTGTGACTAATCAAGACTGTTTCTGGGGTTTTTCTTAGAGTTCTAGTTTAATTATCATCTCATTCTTTTTATAACATTTCATAACACTTACAAAAGGAAACCTCCGCACTGTGCATATTGAGGCGTTCTGTAACACCAGTCATATGTGGAGCGGTGTTTCAAGATGTTCTCTCCTACATGAATACAGAGGTGTTAGATATCACAGAGTGAAAACAATAAATTCTGAAAATACTCTACAATAACTAAATAAAGCATGTTTTGTGCATGACGAGTAAAACATCTAATTCAGAACATTACAGTAAACTTAAATTAGATTACCTTAAAAATCCAAAGTTAGTGAAATTAGTGCAAATTTTCACCTGAATGGCTTGAAGAATAACTATTATTTTTATTTTGTTTAAAGATTCTTTATATTGGGCTGGAGATTTAGCTCAGTGTCATAAGAGCCTGCCTGGAGAGCACTAGGTCGTGAGTTTGAACCCTGGTACAAAAAAAAAAAAGAAAAAATTCTTCATACTTTAAAAGCTACTATATACACAGTCAATCGTGCTTTGGGCTTTAGCTCAGTTGGTTAAGGTCCCACCCTGGTAAACATGAGGTTGTGACTTCCATCCCAGGTACTGGAGAAAAAAAAAAAAGCTACTATATTCCAGTGCACACACTCTAGAAAAGCCAGATATTTTTTATGTATTATGGAGTATTCTGTGCCATTGGTTGAGCTCATACTTAAAGTTAATCTTTCAGTTACACACTGAGTAGCCTTCTGCCACTGTAATGGGCCTTTCTGTTATCTCATCACCCCAATAATCACTGAATCCTATCATTTCTGCTCCTAAATAATTCTCTAGGTCATTCATTTTGTTTTCCTTTTCCTATCTCACAATTTCACGTAAGATTATATTCATTTATTTCCTGGGTGATGGCTGTCAGGGTATACAGCAGAACTGCAACTTTGACTTTGCATTTTTCTTTCAGTAATGCTTCATTCAAAGTGGGAAAAGCAATGACTTTACTGGAATGTATATAATTTAAACCACTGGTGTAATTTCAATAGGACTGATTTCATTATACAATGGGAAAGGATGCAAATAAAGACACAAGTAAACCTAACAAGTATTTTACAATTAAAATTTTCTAGACTTTGTTTTGGAAATATGGTAAATATTATCTCCTTATATGTATACCATGTCTATATGAGGTAAGCTCAGTGGATAACCTTGGTATGCAAAAAAAGAAGTTAGTGGATAAAAAGCTTAAATTACTTGTTCACTTAAGTGGTAGAACACATTACCTTTTGTTCTCCAGGAAGATCTTACATACCAACTGTGAATATGGGATTTAGAGCTTGACAGATTTGGGTATAAGTCCTGCTATCAACTTAACTGTCACAGATAAAAAATTTCAGTAAGAGTTTTATTTTTTAAAATAAGAAAACACAAAACAGAAAGGCATGTATCACTTGCAAGGAACCAAAACAGATTTTATCCATTCTAGAAACCCTCAATATAAGGATTCTTGATCAGTAGAAAAACGAAGTATAGACAAAGACATAGTGAAGTTAGATGAGTAAAGTCTTGATAAACATTTGTAATAATATATATGTCCCTTAATGCCACACATACGAATGCCATAGGAATAATTTGATAAACTTATACAGAGAGGCAGAAATTCATTATTGGTAAAATATAACCAAGAACATTACTTTCCAACTATTAGAAATTAGCTGATGATTCTACTTATTTAAATACAAACCTGGAATCCTGGTGTTAGTCACTCTCATTGCTAAGACAAAATACCCAGAACCTGCACCTTCAAGGAGAGTTTTATTTTGGCTCATGGTTTCTAAAGGTTTCAGCCCACATTGGCTGGCTCCAGAGCAGAAGCAGCATATTGGAGGGGTATAACTCAGAGAAAAGATGCTCACCTTGTAGTGCTCAGGAAACAGAGAGTCCAGGATGAACAAGGATGGAGATGTCTACTCCCAGGTCAGGCTATTTGACTCACCTCTTCCAACAGTAGTCCACTTCCTAACAGCAAGTCATCAGTAATGATCCTATAATCTAATCATTATCCCAACAAATGAGGCTCCCTATGTGATTTCAGATCAAAACCATCCCCCTGGAGGTGTATCAAAAGGTAGCAAAGTGGTAGAGTCTTACTTGTCCTTCATGCTTGAAGTCCTGGCCTGTATCCCCAGCACTGGACAAAAATTAGATATGAAGCTGATTCTAAATTATTATATTTTCCTTTTATCTCTTTTTCTTTCTTATGTAGTCATATTTATAAGCTTATTTTCTTTTCACCTATTTACATTTCCATCAAATATCATTTTACCATTTTCAGTACATTTGATTTTTTAAAATTATCCTTATGCTTTCCTTTTCTAACAAAATAAGGGTTGCTTTAGTTTTTATGTGCTATCAATTAGAGTCATCTGGAGGAATACAATGCATATTTCTCCAGGCAAAGAAGTATGTGCATGTATGCATAGATAGATAGTAGATCAGATCAACATGCAATTGGATTTATTGGATAAGTTTACTGGATTTGAAGTGAGACAGTTTATGATGGCTGTCTGTACTCCAGAAAGCTGTTTGATCCAGGAGGATCTACTGGTTACTAAACTCTAGAAGCTAGAGGTCACACAAGAGGGATCAAAGATGCAGCCCATTCTGAGACTGAAGACCATGGAATGTAGCTATTATAAGTCTAAATAGAAAGGTTGAAGAAGCTGTAAACGGATGCCAACTGGCAATAGCAGTAGCAAACACGCAGGCTGACTTCTTTTCTTCCACTTTCTTTAGATCGGGACTGCAAGCTTTTGATGGTGTCACCCATGATCAGGATAGACCTTCCCTGCTCATTTTGCAGGCCTGCATGCAAATCATCTCCTAAAGAGTCACTGCACAAACACACCCAAATGTGTGTGATGGCAATCTGTTAGGTGTGTCTTAATCAAGTGAAGTTGATAACAAGTATCAAGGGTCACATTTGCTTTAATCAGACAAATTGAAATAAGCAGAATTTGACTATCACTTGAAATCTTTTTTTTTTTTTTTCTTGCTTGAAATCTTAACAGGACTGGGAGTTAATAAGTGTACCTGCCAAGTGTACCTGCCAAGTCTGGCCTAGAAGCCCGAGTTCAGGGAGATGTTTCCTCTTTTCACTTGTGTGGTATGGAAGAGATATAAACCACTGATTAGAAAATGTACAACAATCATTTTGCCAGTTGGAAAAAATTCAAAAATGGGATTATAAACATTTTTCCCAATTCTGAGTGTTTTCAGGAATATAAACAGTCTTCTGTGGGAGTAATATAAAAGTGTGAATATTCTTTCAATCCAGGAGACCAGGGTCATGCAGTCTACTGGTGCTGGCCTGGGAAGAGTATCAGAATATTGCTCCCAGCAGTTAAGTTCCTGCCCAGCTCCCTAGGACACTGGACTGGGCTTGGGAGGTTTTGTGGGCCTCAGTGGACCACACCCAGCTTCCACCTTTCAATTCAGGGGGCCAAGACTCTGCAAGGGAGCCAGGGCCACACACAAGATGAGTCCCAGTGCACTGGTGCTGGCCCAGAGAGAGTTTGAGACCATGGCCCTCACCAGTTTTCTTCCCTTCCAGCTCCCTAGGACTCTGGACTGAGCTCAGGAGGTTTCATGAGCCTCAGTGGACCAAGCCCAGGGACCTTCTTTCAGTCCAGGAGGCTGGGGCCAAGCACGGGGACTTTCAGCCACTGGCGCTGGCCTGAGGAGAGTTTGAGACCATTGCCCGCAGCTTTGAGTTCCCACCCAGCTCCCTAGGACACTGGACTGGGCTCAGGAGGTCCTGCAGGCCTGACTGGGCCTAGTTCAGTGACCTTCACTCAGTTACAAGAGCTGAAGGCGAAGGAGGTGATATCCAACACACCTGGGGGAAGCTTTGGAATATTGCTGAAAGCACAGAAATGCAGGAAAATGACAAAACGAAAGATCAAAGGCAATCTCAAACCTCCAGCCCATCCCAGGAAAGCCTAGGAGCCATGTACATAGAAGAAAATATAACCTGAAATGACTGAAATGATATCAACTGAAATAAAGAAGCAACTCAGGGAAGCTATAGAGAAACTCAAATCAGAATTAATTTCCCAGGTAAAAGAAGATATGATAAAAGTAGTGAAAGAGATAGTGAACATGTCTAAAGAAGACACAGTTAAAAAGTTAGAGGAACAAAAGCAAACAGATAGAATCCCTGAATGAACACTATAAGAAACAAACAGAATGCATGAAACAGATTTAAAGAGATATACAGGAAATCAAAAATTTTCTTGAAAGTTGCCAAAACCACCTCAATGAAAGTGAAGAATGAATTTCAGACCTCAAAGCTAATATTGCAGCTAGTGAACAGGAAAATTCTTTTAAAAATAACAAGGAATCAGGAAATAACAATTCAACAGCTGCAAGATGATGCAAAGAAAAACAACATAAGATTAATAGGGATAAATGAAAAAGAAGGGGACAACACAAATGATACCAAGAGGTTATTTACAGAAGTAATAGCTGAAAACTTCCCAAACATGAGAAGGGAAACTGACATACAGATTAGTAAAGCATATAGAACTCCAAATAGTCATAACCAAAGTAAAACTACACCAAGAAATATAATAATCACCATTCCAGAAATCCAACATAAGAACAGAATATTAAAAGCTGTTAAAGAAAAGACAGATCACCTATAAAGGAACACCTATCAGAATCATAGCAGACTTCTCAACACAAGCAATGAAGTCAAGAAGAGCATGGAGTGAAGTATTTCAGATCCTAAAGGAAAACCACTTCTAAACAGGACTGATGTACCCTGCAAAATTGTGCTTTAAAATGGATGGAGAAATAAGATACTTCCATGACAAAGAACAGCTGAAGAACTTCATGATCACCAAACCAACCCTACAAAGAATACTGAAAGACATTCTAGATACACATAGGAAAAAAACTCTAAGCAAGGCAGACAATTAAACAGAATGGAAAGGTAAAGATACAACAGCAGAAAGTTAACATGTCAACATAAAATAATATGTAACAGTTATAACTATTAATTTAAATGACCTCAATTCACCAATCAAAAGAAACAGACTAGCAGAATGAATCAAAAACAACATCCAACCATATGCTGTCTACAAGAAACCCATCTAACCCAAAAGGAAACTTATAGACTGAAAGTCAAAGGATGGCAAACAATACTTCATGCAATAGGAAACTTAAAAAAAAAAAAGCAGGGGTAGCTATTCTGTTTGCAGACAATGTGAACTTCAAACCAAGAATGATCCAAAGACACAAGTCAAAGACACAAGGTCACTACATACTAGTTAGGAAAAAACTTCAAGAGGAAGAGATAACAATCTTAAATATATATGCACCAAATTCCAGAGCACACAGCTATACAAAGCAAGTATTAACAGAAATGAAAAATCAAATAAGCAATAACACAATTATAACAGGAGACCTTAACACACCATTGACACAAAGGGACAGATCAACTAGACAGAAAATCAGCAAACAAATAACAGAACTGAATCACACCTGTGAACAAATGGACTTGATAGATGTATACAGAGTGTTCCATGCAACAACATCAGAATATACATTCTTCCCAGCAGTACTTGGGACAATCTCTAAAATAGATCATCTACTAGCCCACAGTACATATTTAAATAAACGTAAAAGAATTGAAATCATCTCATGCATGTTATTGGATCACAGCATCATGAAACTAGAAATTAACCCAGCAACACATGGAAATTGAATAATATGCCCAGAGCAATTAGAGGGTCATAGAGGAAATTAAAGAAGAAATGAAACAATATGTACAAGCAAATGAAGATACAAATACAACTTATCGGAGTTTGTGGGATGCAATGAAAGCAGTCCTCAGAGGAAAATTTATTGCACTGAGTTCCCACCTCAGGAAAACAAAACAAACACAAATAAACAACCTGATGCTACACCTCAAACATCTAGAAAGAGAAGAGCAAGACAAACCCAAAGCCAAAAGAAGGCAGAAAATTATAAATATCAGAGAAGAAATTAATGAAATAGAGACTAAGAAAACAATGCAAAGAATCAATGAATCAAACAGTTGGTTCTTTGAAAGAATAAATAAAATTGACAGGCGTCTAGCCAACTTTATTTTAAAAAGGTAAGAAAAAACTCAAATTCATGCAATAAGGAATGAAAAAGATGAAATCACTATAGACTCTGTGGAAATACAGAAGATCATCAATACCTATTTTGAAAACCTCTGCTCTCATAGGTTCAATGACACAGAAGAAATGGACAGATTCCTAGAAACATATGAACTACCAAAGCTGGTTCAGGAAGATGTAAAACTGCTGAATAACCCAATTTCTATTAATGAAATTGAAAATGTAATTAAGTCCTTACCAACAAAGAAGAGCCCAGGCCCAGATGGATTCACTGCAGAATTCTATAAGAAATTCAAAGAAGTCTTAATGCCGACACTCCTCAAACTCTTCAATGAAATTGAAGGGAAGCAATTCTCCCTAAGTCATTCCTGGAAGCAAATATCACTCTAATACTAAAACCTGAGAAAGAGCCAAATAAAAAAGAGAACTACAGGCCAACCTCCCTAATGAACATAGATGCAAAAATTCTCAATAAAATATTGGCAAACAGGATGCAGCAAATCATCAAGAAGATTATACATCATGACCAAGTGGGATTCAACCCAAGAATTCAGGGATGGCTCAACATACATAAATCAATAAATGTAATCCACTATATCAACAGAGCCAAAAATAAGAATCACATGATCATTTCTATAGATGTAGAGAAAGCTTTTGATAAGGTCCAATACTTATTTATGATAAGAACCTTACAGCAAATTGGAATAGATGGTCTTTACCTCAATATGATAAAGGCCATCTATGACAAACCAACAGCAGCATCATATTAAAATGCCAAAAACTGAAAGCCTTTACCCTAAAATCAGGTACAAAACAAGGATGTCTATTATCACTACCCTTATTCAACATAGTGCTGGAAACACTAGCCAGAGCAATTAGACAAGAGAGAGAAATAAAAGGAGCAACGATAGGAAAAGAAGAAGCTAGATTATCATTATTAGCAGATGACATGATATGCTACATAGAGGACCCCCAAAACTTGATTGAAAGACTCTTAGATATGATAAATAAATTTAGTAGTGTAGCTGGATGTAAAGTCAACACTCAAAAATCAATAGCATTCACAAAGACTAATAACAAAATCAAGAGAGAAATAAGACAAGCTACACCCTTCACAATAGCATCCAAAAAAATGAAAAACTTAGGAATCAATCCATTGAAAGAAGTAAAAGATCTATTTGGGGAAAATTATAATATCCTGAAAAAGAAATCAAAGGGGACCTCAGAAAATTGAAAAGCATCCCTTGTTCATGGATAGGAAAGATAAATACTGTGAAAATGTCCATTCTCCCAAAGTTATTATACAGATTCAAAGAAATCCCAATGAAAATACAACTGATATACCTCATAGATCTAGAGAAATCACTTCTAAAATTAATCTGGAACCAGAAGAGACCTAGAATAGCAAAGGAAATTCTAAGCAGCAAAGCCAAGGCAGGAGGCATCACAATCCCTGACTTGAAGTTACACTGCAAAGCTACTGTAATAAAATCAACATGGTACTGGAATAAAAACAGATCTGAGAATCAATGGAATAGATTGGAAGATACAACCATAACCACAAACACACTCAATCACCTTATCTTGATAAAGGGGCCAAACATGTTCGCTGGAAGAACGATAGTCTCTTTAATAAATGGTGCTGGAAAAACTGGCTATCCATATGCCAAAAACTAAAACTAGACCCATGCATATCATCATGTACTAAACTGAAGTCTAAATGGATCAAAGATCTAAATATTAAAACAGAAACACTAAATCTATTGGAAGACAAAAAAGGTAGAAATCTTGAAGACATAGGGGTAGGTGGAGAATTCATGAGCAACAACTAAACCGCACTGGAAATACTTCCCAGAATCAGTAACTGGGATCTTGTCTTATTAAAGAGTTTTTGCACATTGAGAGAAATCTCCAGCATAGTGAAAATAAAACCCATAAACTGGGAAAAAAAAATCTTAGGGAACTGTCCCTCAGACAAAGGACTTCTGTCTAGAACTTATAATGAATTAAAAAAATCAGACCCCTGAAATTCAAAGACCCAATCCAAAAGTGGGCATCTGAGATGAACACACAGTTATCAGATGAAGAAATACAAATGGCAAATAAATACATGAAAAAATGTTCATCATCATTAGTCATTAGAGAAATGCAAATTAAAATGACACTGAGATTCCATCTCACTCCAGAAAGAATAGTCAGTATCAAGAAAACTACCAACAACAAATGCTGGAGAGGCTGTGGAGGAAAAGGAACTCCTCTGCACTGTTGGGAAGAGTGCAGACTGGTGCAGCCAGTCTGGAGATTCCTCAAAAAGCTGGGGTTGGAAGTCCCATTTGACCCAGCTATTCCACTAGGGATATTTCCAGAAGAACTGAAAACATCATACTACAGTGATATATGTGCACCCATGTTCATAGCAGCACAATTTGTAATAGCCAGATCTTGGAAACCACCTAAGTGCCCATCAACTGAGGAATGATACAAAATATGTGGTATATTTATACAATGGAGTACTACTCAGCTATAAAGAATGATCATATCAAGATATTTATAAATAAATGGATGCCACTTGAGACCATACTCATAAGCAAAATAAACCAAACTCACATGTATAAATACTGTATAGTCTCTCTAGTGTAAGAAATGATTAGAGTACAGAAAATTTTAGGGTTGTCATGATTCCCCATTACATTGCATTGAAGCCTTATAATGTTTTCATTCATCAGTTGGAATGGTTTTATTCTGTTTTGTTTGATTTTATTATGTATGATGGTATGAACAGCTATTTTGAAGAAAATAAGACATTATGGCAGCTATTGCTGATTTAATATCATCTTGTTTTGAAGTCCTACCATGCTTTTGTTTTTCTGTTAGCATTGGTTCTATCATGTTGTGTCTTACTGGATTTTAAGATATGAGATAGTATAAACAAATTTTTTATGGAAAATGAGATATTATAGTAGCCATCATTCATTTTCTGTTATTTGGTTTAGAATGCCCTGTAATTCTTTCATTCTCTTGAATGGTTTTATACTATTTTGTCATGTTTGATATTATTGTATATGAAGTGATGCTCATCTATTACAAAGAAAGAGACATTATTGTAGCTACTGTTAATATCCAGTTGTCTTGCTGTAAAGTTCTGTGTTGCTTGCATTGTTCTTTTCTGATCTGCTTTATTCTGTCCTCTTTTATTCTCTTTAAAATAAAAAAGTTTGCATATTGTCTTTGTTCATTTGAGAAAAGTAATACATTTTATCCAAAAGAATGTGCTCAATTTTCCTTTTTATCATAACAAATGTTTTAGACTCTATGGTAAATGTGTTTTTGCATTAACATATTTTAACAATTCAGACGATATGTATTTTATAAAAAGAAAAATTAAAAATTTCTGTTGACTTTGCAGTACTCTTTCTAAAATAAATTTTATATAAAAGTAGAAAATGATTAATAGCTACAGTTCTTCCTAAAAAATGAAGCAGAGGGAATATAGATAAGAAAAATAAAAAGTTCTTAACTTCTGAAAGATAAAATGAATTTACAGAATTTTTTGATAAAATATAAAATGATACTCTTATATTACCAGTTCATGCATGTGTAGCCTTATTTTTTCTTTAATTTTCTGTGAAGTTGGTAACTTAACATCCATTTTGTAAATATTTTGGAGGGCCTGAAATGGACCTGATTTTTAAAAACCAGAGCTATTTAAATGAACATTCAAAATTACACTGAGACAAGTGGATTGTCAACAAAAAGGGGTAATGAAATACCTTTCAGTGATAAGGATTTTAAAAAATAGATCTATTGAAAAGTAAACATGGCATTCACAGAAGCAGTTTTTAACTATTGTATAGTATTTGATATTAATCGGAATACCTTAAGTGAAATAAAAGGAGTACCCTAAATTTTGATCATATAGAAAACTGATTAGGTAGCATGCACTATGAATGCTAAAGAGTCCTTCTCTAAGATTGTTATTGTATGAAATTTTCAAATTTATAATGTGCTCACTATAAAATGAATTCTTTTAAATTAGTAGATGTTCTAGTCCAAGGTTTCTGCTTCCAAGGCAATTTGTACATATTTCTTGGGAAAATCAGTATGATTTTTTCTTAAATTACATAACTTACCTGAAGATGCATTTTGAGACTCAAGTTAAGATCTTATTAAAGTAAGACAGGACACAAATGAAAAATATTATGCTATGAAGTAGTCAGGAAGTATGGAAGTATAACAGGAAAGCTAAACAAACGAGAAACTGAAGACATAAAGTAGAGAAATCAATCTCAGTGGCATTTTGCATTGATTTGTGTCAGTTATCTCAGGGGGTATGTTCATGCTTCATGAATAACCTCTGTCACTATTTCTCAATTAAATTACTGAACTATTCACTTCTTTGTTTATATGTTCTGAGGCAAGTTTGCTGTCACACTGTACAATACTTGAAGAAACTGCACAAAAGTAAAAGAAGAAGCCAGTGACTTTTTTAAAGAGGGAAAAAACAAAAAAGCAAAAAGAAAGCAAATAAACAAACAAAAAAACTGAGAAAAGTGAAATGACAGAAACAACAAAAAAACAATAGTGGTACAGGATTTTAAAGCAAGAAGATAGAAATTTAGCAATGTTTGTCTTATTGCATATTGCATCTTCAAAATAGTTGCTCTGGTTACTAGGTACAATCGTACAAAAATTGATCAAACAATATAATTTTCCTTTGAGCAGTTTCTTTCCCTTTCACTGTATCTATTTCAACTTTTGAATCTTATTTACTCTTTTAGTTTCTTTCACTAGCAAGACAATATTGTGTTTACACATGCAAGTCTGACATATTTCACTTATGAGCATGGTTTCTAGCTGCATTCATTTACCTATACTAGGTTTTTCTTCTTTATAGCTGAATAATCCTCCATTGTAGATTAATACCACATATTTTTGTCCATTCCTGAGTTGATGTGCATTTGGATTGTTTTCAAGTTCTGATTATTATAAATTATTCAGGTATAAACATGGGTGCTCATATATCGCTGTGGCTGGCTGTGATTCTCCGCGATTACCCTATATGGCACTGTTTCTTTATAGTTAAACCGAGTACTATAGAACTATGCATGCTATTCAAAATATACAAAAGATACGTTTCAAGAGATAATTATATTGAATAGTTATTAAATTATGCAATAAAAGTCGCATTTTACTTGCATGAAATGTTTCACCCATTGCTTCATGTTGACCTAGATTCACCTGTTGCTCCTTATACATTCATGGCAATGCAACCTGCATTAACTTACTACCATGCCCTTCACCAGACACTTTCACAGAGTCTGTGGGTTCTTGTAATCTTTTCCAAAGAATTGCATTAAATGATTTTGGCACAGGACCAGGGTTTTTATTCTTATGGTAGAGCACCAGCGGGCACAGAAATTCCAGGCTGATGCAACAAAGAAAAAAATTCTCACACTGCTTTGGTGATATCTGTTGAGTCTGGTCTCTTGGTAGCATTGCATGCAGAGGTAGAGTTGTAATATGCTTGCTGTCTGCAGTATGCCCTGCAGATACACGTCTCATCTTTATACACCTCCTTGTACGGATGTGATTATTACTGTGTTGATAAAGTAATGGTAACAATATTACATTAGTGACTGTTCTTTACATGTGTTTATCCCTCACCACCTGGAACTTGCCCTTCCCCTTTATAATGTGAGATATTTTTTGTAACAGTATTTTGGGTCAAGGTGAATCACTCTCCTGCCTCACTGGTTTGATTTTGATAATTGTTTTAGTCCTTTTTTTCTGTATCCACTTACTGCATAGTTTATGCTGACTTTTTAACTTTGTATCTGGGTGTTTTATTCTAATTTTTGTGTCTTTAAAAATTAGTAGATCACCTTGTACTCTGGTTTTGTATGACTTTTTGGTTTCATGTTGTTATAGGAATTTATTTTGTTTTGTCTTGTTATGTTTTGTTTTTCCCTCTAATACAGAAAGGATAGAAATACATGTAGAGACTCATGCATGAGTAGCTGTTTACAATCTCATTGTTTGAATATCTACTTTGTATGCTTTAATTTTGTAACTTGAGCAACTATTTCTGAGGACAATATGTAATTTATCAACTGGTGGTTTCTTACTGTTTATCTTTTTTAAAAAAATTCTATATTATCTCTACCTTTTACATGTTTTTTTCTCTTTAAATAAAAAAATTAAAAAAATAGTCTACCTTTCAATTCTCAATTCCCTTGCATTTGCTAACTGTATTAGAAATGAGGAATAACTTAGCAAATTACTTCTTTAAAGGTACTTAACTACAAACATATTTAAAATGATATATTAGAGTCTGGGCAACAATGCATGTTTGGAAAGAACAAAATTCAGCCCATAGCATTTTAGTTTTTATTCTTTTTTATCAGTTACGTGCTATCATATAACTGAACCCTCTACTGCGGTACCATGTTAAATGAATGAGTGTCATGTATGTTCAAAATACTATGGCTGCTATAGGGAGACAGAGATCTTCTAGCACAAATCTGCCCATAGGAAAGTATTCCCCACATACTCATCCTGTTTTCCATTACAACTCTGATTTTTCCCACATATTTAAGAGAGAAATAATTGTTCAGTGGGACACATGGAAATTTGAGAAACCTCTCTTTTCTCAATTTTGCTTTTGTATTAGTATATGTTTGCAATGCATAATAATTACATTCCTCATGGGGAATTGTTATATATACATAATGCATTTTATTTTTTAATATCTTCTTCTCTTATTCCTTCCTTCCTTCCTTCCTTCCTTCCTTCCTTCCTTCCTTCCTTCCATTTCTTTCTTCACTTCCCATTTGTAAAAGATCTATCTCCATATTTACTATTATCCAACTTTTATTTTGCACCTTATTTACATTTTTGGTTTCTCATTTAAGAGAAAATATGTAATGTTTAAGATTATATGACTTGTTTCACTTGACATTATAATTTGGAAGTGTATTCATGTTCCTACAAATGACTTCATTGTATTTTCTGTCTCTATATAGGAGAAGAGTACTTTATTGTGTCTAAATAACACATTTTTATAACTTAATCTGTTGATGCACATGTAATATGTTTCAAAATGTTAACTTTTATGAATTCTGTGACTATAAACATGAGAATGCCTATATCACTATAGTACAATGTCTTTAACTCTTTGGGGAAGAAAACGAAGTGCAAATGACCAATAGATACATTAAAAAATGTTTCACATCTCTGGTCATTAGAGAATTGCAAATTAAAACATTAGAAATCCTCTTGAAGTTATCCATGCCACTGATGTCAAGGCTAGATCTCTTGCATTCTTCTTTCTGTGGGAAACTGGTTCCCTGTAGTAAAGACATTGCAGCACCCAAAAAAAGGGAAACCAAAGCAACCAAGGACTCCTGACCTCAGTCAATATGAGGTAGCCGACATGTGAGCATCCTGCCTGGTAGTGGATCCGTCAGCCCAAGTCAAGCCTTCAGATGGCTGCAGCCAGTCTGAGACATATGGAAGGAGAAAGATCAGTCCAAAACTTTTCTGATATCCTGACCCAAGATATTAGAGTTTACTGTACATCGAGAATATATTTTATGAGGTGTTAATATATTTTATATGGATGATTGCTTTTTATTTAAACTGGTTTTACATAATCAAAGCCTGATAGTAATATTTAATTATATGTCTTTTTATAATATAAATCAATTTCTTAGTTTATATTTTAAACAATGACTAGTTGTTATCATTAATTGTTATCATTTTGCATTTCTTATGAATAACATTTATTATTACTTTCTAACATCTTACATAGTTTATTATGATTTTTAGGAATTTGTATATTTTATTATTGGTGTGTCACTTATCCACAAGACAATGCAGACGGTTATGGTTTAGATCTGATGCATACTTCAACATCCTTATTTGTGTGGAAGGTGCTTCAATCGTAGGGGCTCATGGGCTGATTGGTCCGTTAGTGAGCACAGTAGCAGAGTACGCTGTGAGGAGCAGGGTCTGTTTGAGGTAGTTCGCAGAAGGAGTATTGGGGAAGGCTGCACTGTTTTCCCTGACTCTTCTTTCTCTGCTTCCTGTGTGCCATGGACACGCAGCTGTCCTCCACCAAGGCTTTTATACCACGCAGTTTCTGCCTTGGAGGCATCTAACCATGGACTGACTCACGAGCTGAAATGCATTTCTCTTCCAGGAAGTTGTACATGTTGAATATTTTGTCCCGGCGACAAAACAAAAAGCAAAGCAAAATCAAACCAAACCAAACCTTAAGCACAGAATAATTGTTTAATAAGGAGGATGGAATAATTTGAAAGTAGTGGAATAAATATGGGGGAAATGAAGTGATAAGGACAGAAAAAGGGGATAAGAGGGGAAGAGCGGAAGAGTGGGAAAGAATCTTGTAAAGAGAAAAGGGAAAAAAGAGAGGGGGACAGGGAAAATTTACCAAATACAAGAAAGATCAAAGTATCTTGACTTAATCTGTGTTGGAGTAATCTAAAATAAGTCGTGATAAGTATTTGTGTTGTACTGGAAATTTTTAAAATGGGTGTAGTGGATTGGTAACCGGTGGTCAACTTAAACACTAGCTGAACTGAATCAGCACGGTGCTGAGCATGGATGCCTATCTGAGGACTGCTGCCAGCATGAAAAGGAGACTTGGAGAGGAAGAGTAGCACTGTGCGTTTTCCTAAGCTTCATTGTTGTATGTAGCTGTTGGTTCTCCTGGAGAAGCTTGTGGAGCTTCTTCCCTAATAAGAACTTGGCTGTTCTAATCATCGGAGGAGCTGGGAACCTTGTTGCTAAGAATGGCTGCAGTTCACTTTGGGGGAGCTCTGGTCCTTTCTTTGAGCATCACTTCCTGGCTCCAGAGGGGAAGATGTGTGCTATTTAATCTCCAGGAGAAGTTTGTCCCGCTGGCTTCCTGATAAGTACTTGGCTGTTCTTATTATGGGAGGAGCTTGGGACCTCATCATCACTGAAAATGGCTCTGGTACTTTTGGGGGAGTCTTTGCCTTATTTTGAATGTCCCTTCTTGGATCCAGTACAGAACTCTTGGCCTGCTGGCACAGATCCTTCCCCACCGGCACAGACTGTCTAGCTTCCACTGCTGACTTTTGAGCCTTCCCAGTGCAAATTTGTGAAATAGACTTGCATGAGTCATTGTCATGGACTCTAGGTTTTCAGCTGAATTCATGCAGGTTATTGCCATGGGATCCAGGCTTTTGGCCGAATTTTCTAGGTGTTTAATGTTGTGGACACACTTCCTGCACTTTCTTTGTATTTAACTTGAGTGAATAATACTCATAAATGATGTGTCCTGAATTGTCTTGTTCTCCTTGCAACCCCTGACTACAACTGGTGTGGCTTTTTTGGAGAATACTTTGCAATACAGATTTCATTCATTATTTTAAAATGTATGTAAGGAAACCATTGCTTTAATTTTACTTGTTCATTTTTTAAAAATTGTTTAAAGCATGTATATCTGTGTATGCACATTCACGAAAAGGGGAGAAAACCTAGGAGTGCATTGATTTGTTCCTTGCTTTGTGGATGACAGCTCTGCTTTCGAGTCTCACAGGATGAAAATCTTCATCACCTCATGATCAGTATCCTTTCATAGCTAAAAGAATAACTGACCGATCATTAAACACCCCTGTGATGAGTGAATGATACCTATACATCCAACCTGTGTATAGCATTAATTAAATGGTAGTTTTTATTCTTAATAGGAAATATACTTTTCTATCTATGCTATTATTAACTACTATTATTAACTATATGCACACCTATAATGTGTTTATTAGAGTGGGTGGTGTAAATGAAGGCCCAGTATATTTAAAATAAGGAAAGCTCACAAAGGAAAAAATGTGATGAATTGTATCTTTAAGATGGTAGACCCTAATTTTTTTGTTATTTTATCCGTGGAAGTAAAGTAGCAAATTATATATATATATATATATATATATATATATATATATATGAAGGAAAAATTATCTTACCATATCTATTTGTATTGCACAATAGAACCCAGTAATGTGTCATATATATATATATATATATATATATATATATATATATACATATATGCATAGATATATACATATAGAGAGGTCACCAAACGTTTCCTGTTTGATCAATAACAGATGTGTGCATGCTTGTGTCTATGAAATGGAATAAGACTGGGTGTCTAGCTAGCAATAGCATTTTCTTTCTTGTTATCTGGAGGTTGGAAAGTTCACAGTCTGCATGTCAGTACATAGATTTTGTGTCTGATGAAGATAGATTTCCTGGCTCCTGTGATACCACTTGTCCTTGAGTTCTCAGGCTGGAAAGATCAGTGAAGTTCTCTGGAGCTTCTAATATAGGGACCATAGTCCTATGACAGAATCCTCTTGACCTAACCACATCCCTACACTCCCACTCCCCAAATGCAGTAACACTGGGGACTAGAATTTAACATATGAATTTTGGAGAGATGCACATATTTGTCTGTAGCACTGAGATTCTGATAGAATTGTTGGTGTTCCACTGACTGCACAGGCTGAAATGAATGCAAGAAGCAAGAGTCGGCACAGAAAATAATTCCACACTATCTTTGGTTAAGGGAACTAATTTTATTTTATTACTGATTTGTTTCTCATTCATTCAATTTTACTCAACCTGAAATAGATTCAAGACTACCTAGAGCCTATACAATACTTACGATTCATTTAGTTTAATCATTTTATTTACATCAATTTGAGCCAGATAAAAGATTCCTACTAAAAGAACAAGTGGGACAGACTCCTTTTCCTTATAAGCTTGACAGATTAGGTAAAGGCTTTTCCCAGAATTATTAAATTTGGTTGAGCATTGTATTTTTAAAGGTAAATTCATCCAGCTGTATTATTTATAGCTATAACTATTGTTGATTTGAAAGATACTATCCACTCATAAAAAAGAATTTTTCCAGTTGATAGCTTGTGGGATATGTTATGAAAACTAGTTTAATGTTTATACAAAACATTAATTCAGAACAAATTATACCTTGGCTTGGTATTCCCACTATTAACAGGACAATTTGCAAATTTCAGCTATTTTGCTTCTTATTCATTTGAGTTACATGATGCTATGCAAATTAAGAAACTTCCCTCCAGCACAGTGGACTTTTATGTGAAGTGTGAAAGCTAGTATGTCATTTTTCCCCTGAGGACGTGTCCTAGTACTTTGTTTCTTTCTAAAAGTAGGAATTTTCTTTTATACCACTTTAAAATTTATATCTGTATTGGGTAGATAAAATAAATTTGAAGTGCTTTTTTTGTATAACAGACAAATTTAAAAGTTTACAGTCATTTGTATTAAACTTAAATATTGAAATAATTTTAAGATTACAAAAGTTGAGATCTTTCTTGAGGTTTTTTTTTCTCCAGTTGGCTCAATAGTCTAATCTATGTTGTGGGAAGTAAACAGTAAAGTTTTTAAAATGTTAAAGATCTCTAATTGTTATGAAATATATGCCACATATCTTTTAAACACAGAAAAGACTGTCTCTCGTTCACAAAGTCAGGATGGGAGAAAAAATTCTATATGATTGGTCAGACTACCTCTCCGAGTTCAGTGTCACAAGCCATTAACACTTTGAAAGGAGAAATTAATTTGAATACCTCTCATATTTTAGATTGGAGCACATACTATATAGAAGTATTTTTCAGTTGACTTCTTAGAAAAGATGAATTGAAGATTAATTCATGTTTTATGAAAATGGTGGTGGAAAATGGTGTTCTCAATTAAGTTTTTCATTAGGAATTTCAATTTTTTCCTCATTGTCTTTGTTGGAATGGAAGGATGTATCCCAGAAACCAATAAAGTTGAGTACAAGTGTTTTCAATGCACTAAGAGAAAAATAAGAATAAGCACAAGTTTGAAATGGGATCCAAGTAGTGAAAAAAAATTTAAAATGAAGATGTATAAAATTACTACCAAGAGTGTCAATTAAAAGAAAGAATTTCCCATGGGTGCACAATCTAAAACTATTTGAGTGTATTAAGCAAACAGCAACTGGCAGGACTTGACTCTGTTTCTTCTGAAGAACGTTACTCCTAAAATGACACAGTTGAATGCCAACTTCTCTTCTGCTTCTCTCGACTTCCTCTTTTTTTCTTCTTTACTGTCTTCTACCTTAGTTTATTCTTTTATTCTCTTTTCTCAATGTAAAGAAGAATCCTATGTTTAAAAGAGTAAAACCTATATTAATGTCAGAAGCAGTTCATGTGGAATCCAGTCCAAAAGACAAAGTATGAGGTCACAAGGCAAAAGCAGGGTGAGTCTCATCTGTTTTTTGTTTTTAACAAAGCAGAGGATTTATTTAGTGCATATCATAAAAAAAGGAGTTAGCTGCCTCTTTTTTATTATCACTTCCATACCCTTCTTTCAAATCCCCTCCCCTGCCTTTCCACAAAGCTTGGTTTTCATTTTATTCTTCTTTTTCTTCATTGTTTCTTTCTCTTGCTTCCTTTCTCCCTTCCTTCCCAAGTTCCCTTTTTCTTTTGAACAGTTTCTTCCTGTTTCATAGTATCCATCATACATTTATGTTCCTATTTACATTTTCTGTTTTTCACACCACAGATAATATGATATTTACATGTGGTGTCTGATTTATTCCACTTGTGATTATGATCTCAAGGTTCGTCCATTTAGCAATAAATGTCTCAATTTTATACTCTGTATGACTGAGTAATGCTACATTCTATAAAACATCCTTTTTATCCATTCATTGGTTGATGGGCATTTGGATTGCTTCCAGGATTTAACTATTACAAAATGTACCCCTATAAAGATGGGTGTCTACATATCACTGTGCTATGATGCTTTTAATTCTTCTGGAAAGTTACTTGGGTGGAGAATAGCTAGGTCAAAAGGGATCACTGGGCATAGTTTTTGAAGAATCTCTACAGTGATTTCAGTGGTGACTCCACTGTGGCTGTATCAGCCTACGCTCCCAACAACAGTGAAGTGATCCTTTTCCCCACAGCCCAGGCAGCATTGGTTGTTAATTGTTTTCTTAATACTGGCCATTCTTTCTGGAGTGAGATGCAATCTCAGTATGACTTTAATTTGCATTCTTGAATGACCCATAATGATGAATTTTTTTCATATATTTATTTGCCATTTGTGCTTGAAGTGTCTATTCATCTCAGATGTCCACTTTTTTAAGTTGGGCCTTTGAATTTGGAGGGTCTGATGTGTTTTAATTTTTTATATATTCTAGATATTAAGGCTTTGGATGTGCTGATTAATGATTAAAAATAAAACTGATATTCCACTACTAATATTATCACATCTAGCATCCAGGATACCTGGTTCTTGCACATTTTGACACCTGGGAATTGAGTGGATACATGGGCTTCACAACAGATAAGTGCCAGAATGAAAATGTTGAGTGAAAGCTGCCAGATTTAAAAGCTTGTTCTGTTAGTAAGTACAGTATATATTGCATTTGGAGAAGGTAGACTTTGTTGTTGTTTGGGAAGTGCTGTTCTTTCTTTTGTCAGAAACCTGGAGAAGTCTTATATTTTAAAGAATAATAGAATATCTTAATTGGAGTGGCTAGAATGATAATAAAAATCCTTCATGGGAAGTTATAGTACAATATTTGAAAATTTTTAGCTAAGGCCAGTTCCCGATCATAAAGTATAACAGAAAAAAAAAAAAACCAGAAAGAAGACTGTGAAATGTGCCTGAGCCTGCAGTGATCTCAATATCCCTTTATTTTCATGCTCATCACTTCTGAACTATCCGGTTTGAACAAGATTGGTCACTAAGTGTCCAGGAATGCACATGACAGAATTTTTCCTGGTGCCCACTGTATAATTTGTACCAAGGGAAAAGTTCACTTATCTTGTGAATGACGTATTTGGGGAAATCAATGGCTCAAAATTTCAGGTTATAAGAAGTTCATAGGCTCATATTTTAATATTAATTAACAAACCAGAATAGCCATCTAATAGAATTGTTTTATGTGCAGAATATATCAAAGTGAAATACAGAATAATGTAACCAAAATGAATATAAAGTTACTTTTTTTTTTCAAATAAATGACTACAGAAATTCAAAATAATGTGACATGGCTAATTAGGGACCTCAAAGAAAACTCAAAAGTTCTATATGAGACAAAACTCACAGTTTGTAAGAATTGTGGGGACATGGGTGTCTGAGTCAGGAAAGACAAACTCACCCAGGCTGAGAGACTGGGTCTATTTTGCACACTCTTTTGATAGCTCATTTTGTTATGTGCTGAATAGTTTAATTATTTAGTAGAAATCTAGCATATGTAAAGCTTCTAATGTGGTTATTCAAAGAAATTCTGACTTCTCTGCTTTTTAATGATAAGCCTTTCCCATTGAGTTCATTTTAAAATAACTTAAAATAGCTTAATGGCAAGGATAATCATAAACTCCTTTTATTGGCAAGTTGCGACCAGATAAAATGATTCTGGAAGAAATCAGTCCAAGTGGAAAGATGCTCAAAATCATGCTGTACAGAGAGGCAGAAGAAAAATGAATATGTTAGAAGATTTAAAATTGAGAATGTCTAGCAAATTTAATCCTACTTTTATACAATGCATGTAATTGAAATTGTATTTTAATAATAAAAAATTGTGCCTACTCATCTTTATATGTCAACTGAAAAGTCCCTTTCAAGGCTTAGAATGTTGCCTAACCAGGAAGATTGGTCAGGCAATGGTTGGTGGGAGGTTAGTTTGGCTTACAAGATGCTATAGACCGCTATCATAATGTAGCACTGGGAAGGAGAAAGAATACCAGTACTTTGTAAAAGACTAAAGTATTTGCCTATATCTTGTCAAAGTTTACTGAAAAGTAGCCTTCTCTCTAGGCAGAAATAAGTAAAAGTTCTTCTTAAAATTCTTTTGAAGAAAACGATACCTAACATCAGTAGGGATGACAATTTCACATAGCATGTCACTTGATCCAAAGAGGGTCCCTAGTTATTACATGCTTGAACAACAGGCCCTTGTGTATTTTACATGATTAGTCATAGTCTGTAACACTGCTCTGCATTACTTTTTCATTTCACTTAATATTATGGTATCAAAGGATATCCATTTTATTTCTAATTACTTTTTTTTTAATTTAAAGAGAAAAAAAACCAGAAAAGGTGTAGAAATA
The DNA here is from genome assembly GCA_004027455.1 of Hydrochoerus hydrochaeris. Taxonomy (NCBI): domain Eukaryota; kingdom Metazoa; phylum Chordata; class Mammalia; order Rodentia; family Hydrochaeridae; genus Hydrochoerus; species Hydrochoerus hydrochaeris. Next base: position 198,530 of record PVLA01001768.1, on the reverse strand, counting down.
TTACATAATTTAAAAAAAAACCTAAACAGTAAGAAATCATTAGTTGATAAATTACATACTGTCCTTTTAGAAATAGTTGTTCAAGTTACAAAATTAAAGCATAGAAAGTGGACATTCAAGCAGTGAGACTGCAAACAGATCTGTTCAACAATCTAAGAACTTAGAAATATGGTTATCACTCTTACACACTTAAGTATATATGCAGCTATATCTTTTATAACACTTCCTATTTCCTCCCTTTTTTACAATAGCAATTACACAGTTTAAAAATTTTATTTAAAGGGAAAAAAAGCAAAACAGAAAAAAGGGTAGCAACAATACATAATTCTAAAAGAAAAAAAGAAAAAAACCTGCTAAGAAATCACTAGTTGATAAATGACATATTGTTATCTTAAATGTAGTTGTTCAAGTTACAAAATTAAAGAGTACATAGTAGACATTCAAACAGTGAAACTGCAAATAGTTCTGCTCAAAGATCCAACAAAGATTCAGCAATATGGTCATCTATTTTACACACTCAAATATACATGCAGTTATATTACTTAGAGCACTTTCTTTTCCTCTATTTTTTACAATAGCAATTAAACATTTTGGGTTTTATTACTCTTAAAGTTCTTATTACTTTTTACACTAAAGACACAATGTGATATTTATAAGTATGATTCTTATTTATTTCACTTAGGAAGATAGTCTCAAGTTGTCTCCATTTACCTATGAAGGCCTCAAGATCATCAGTTTTTATAGCTGAGTAATATTCCATTGTATAATAATGCCACATCTTTTTCATCCACTCTGCAGTTGATGGGCATCTTGGTTGTTTCCAAGATTTAGCTATCACAAATTGTGCAGCTATGAACATGGGTGCACATATATCACTGTGATATGAACTTTTCAGTTCTTCAGGGAAAATACCCAGGAGGGGGATAGATGGATTGAATGGGGCTTCCAATCCTAGTCTTCTGAGAATTCTCCATATGAATTTCCATACTGGTTGCACCAGTCTACATTCCCACCAAAAGTGGAGCAGTGTTCCTTTTTCCCTGCAGCCTCGCCAACATTTGTTATCAGTTGATTTCTTTATGGCAACTATTCTTTCCAGAGAGAGGTGAAATCTCTGATGTCCATTTTTTGAGAGGATCTTTGAATTGGGGGGCTTGATGTTTTGCAGTTCTTTATATATTCTGGGTATCAGCACTTTGTCTGAGGGGTTGCTGGTTAAAATTCTTTCCCACTCTGTGGATTTTCTTTTCACTCTGTTGGTGATTTCTTTTGAAGTGCAGAAACTTTTCAATAATATGAGATCCCAGTTGTTGATACTTTGAAGTGTTTCCCTTGCAGTTTGCATTATGTTCATGAATTCTCTGCCTGCCCCTATGTCTCCAAGACTTCTACCTACCTTTTCTTCCATTAGATATAGTGTTTCTGCTTTAATATTTGGTCTTTCATCCATTTAAACTTGAGTTTTGTGCATGGTGATAAGCATGGATCTAGTTTCAGTCATCGGCATGTCAAGAGCCAATTTTTTCAACATTATTTATTAAAGAGGCTATCCTTCCTCCAGTGGACATATTTAGCCCCTTTGTCAAATATCAGGTGTCTGAGTGTCTTTGTAGTTGTGCTTGCATCTTCTAATCTGTTCTATTGATCCTCAGGTCTATTTCTTTACCAGTACCATGCTGATTTTATCACTGTGGCTTTATAGTAGTTTCAAATCAGGAATTGAGATGCCTCCTGCCTTGCCTTTGTTGCCCAGAATTGCCTTTGCTATTCAAGGTTTCTTCTGTTTCCAAATGAGTTTTAGGAGTGCTTTCTCTAGATCTGTGAGGTATGTTAATGGTATTTTGATTGGGATTACATTAAATCTGTATAAACAGTTTTGGGAGCATGGCCATTTTCACAATGTTGGTTCTTCCCAGCCAAGAGTAAGGAATATCCTTCCATTTCCTAATATCCTTTTCAATCTCCTTTTTCAGTGTAGTATAATTTTCAGCATATAGGTCTTTTACATTTTTAGTTAGGTTGATTCCTAAGTATTTCAATTTTTAGATGTTATTGTAAAGGGCAATATTTCCATAATTTCTCTCTCAGTGAGTTTTTTGTTTGTGTACAGGAATGCTATTGATTTTTGAGCACTGACTTTGTATCTAGCTACACTGTTGAACTTGTTTATTACCTCTAGCAGTCTTTTAATGGAGTTTTTTTGGGTCTTCTATATAGAGTATCATGTCATCTGCAAATAGTGATAATTTAACTTCTTCCTTTCCTAACCTTATTCCTTTTATTTCTCTCTCTTGTCTGATTGCCCTTGCTAGTGTTTCCAGAACTATATTGAAAAGAAGTGGTGATAGTGCACATCCTTGTCTTGTTTGTGATTTTAAAGTGAAAGCTTTCAGTTTTTGTCTGTTTAGTATAATGTTGGCTATTGGTTTGTCATAGATGGCCTTCATAAGGTTGAGGTAGACACTATGTATTCCAAGTTTCTGAAAGGTTTTTTATCATGAACATGTGTTGGACTTTATCGAAAGCTTTTTCTCCATCTATTGAGATGACCATTTGGTTTTGGTTTTTGGCTCTGTTGATGTGGTGTATTACATTTGTTGATTTGCATATGTTGAACAATCCCTGCATTCCTGGAATAAATCCCATTTGGCCATGGTGTATAGTCTTCTTGATGATTTGCTACATTTTATTTGCCAGTATTTTTTTGAGAATCTTTGCATTAATGTTCATTAGTGAGATTGGTCTATAATTCTCCTTTTTGGTTGGGTTTTTCTCTGGTTTTGGTATCAGAGTAATACTTGCCTCCAGGAATGATTTAGGGAGGATTGCTTTCTTCTCAATTTCATTGAAGAATTTAAGGAGTATTGGCATCAAACCTTCTCTACATTTCTTGTAGAATTCAGCTGTGAATCCATTAGGACCTTGGCTTTTCTTTGTTGGTAAGTTTTTAATTACATTTAAAATTTCAATACCTGATATTGAGTTGTTCAAAATTGCTATATCTTCTTGGTTGACCTTTGGTAGTTCATAAGTTTTTAGAAATCTGTCCATGTCCTCTGTGTTTTCCACTCTATATGAGTAGAGATTTTCAAAGTAGGTATTCATGATCTTTAGAATTTCCATGGGATCTGTAGTAATTTCCCCCTTTTCTGTTCTTATTGCATGAATTTGGGTTTTTGCTTTCTTTTTCTTGGTAAGGTTAGATAGGGGTTTGTCAATTTTGTTTATTCTCTCAAAAAAACAGCTTTTTGATTCATTAATTCTTTGTATTTTTTTAGTTTCAATTGCATTGATTTGTGCTCTAATCTTTATAATTTCCTCTGTTCTATGAGCTTGCTCTTCTTTTTCTAGAAGCTTGAGATGGAACAGTAGGTTGTTTATTTGTGGTCTTTTTTTTGATATGACAATTTCTTGCTATATATTTCCCTCTTAACACCATTTTCATTGCATCCCACAGATTACAGAAATGTGTTTCTATATTTTCACTGAATTGTAGGTATTGCTTTATTTCTTCTTTAATTTCATCTGTAGCCCACTGGTTGTTCAAAAACTGTTATTTAATTTCCATGTATTTATGCAGGTTTTGCAATTTCTTTTGCCATTAATTTCCAATTTCAGTCAGACATTATGCATGGTATGATTTCAATACCTTTGCATTTACTGAAGAATGTTTTATGGGATAATATGTGGCCTATTTTGGAGAATGTCCCATGCACTGCTGAGAAGAATGTGTATTCTGATGTGGTTGAGTAGAACACTCTGTAAACATCTACTGTCTAATTGCTCACAGGTATGATTCAGTTCTATTAATTCTTTGCTGACTTTTTGTCTAGTTTATCTATCTCTTTGTGACAATAGGCTGTTAAGATCTCCTGTTATAATTGTGTTCTTGTGTATTTGGTTTTTCATGCCCATTAGTATCTGTCTTATATAGTTGGGTGCTCCTGTATTTGGTGCATATATATTTATAATTATAAGTTCTTTCTCTTGAATTTTTCCATTAATGAACATGTAGTGACCTTCTTTATCTCTTTTAATCATTTTAGGTTTGGAGTTCACATTGTCTGCAAATAGAATAGTTACCCCTGCTTTTCTTGGGTTCCTATTGCATGGTGTACTGTTTTCCATCCTTTGACTTTTAATCTGTGGGTTTCCTTTTGGGTCAGATGTGTTTCTAGCATACGGCATATTGTGGGATCATGTTTCTTAATCCATTTGGTCAATCTATTTCTTTCTATAGGTGAATTGAGGCCATTTACATTTCTGGATATCACTGATATGTACTGGCTCAACTTTGCCATGTTATGTTCCAGTTGTTTCTTTCTGCTTTTCCCCTTATTTAATTACTTGTCCTACTGGTGGTTTCTTTCTGTTGTTGTTTTGTGGATTGTGGTCATTTTTATCTCTGTCTAGTATGTCTTTCAGTACTCTTTCTAGGGTTGGTTTGGTGAACATGAATTTCTTCAGTTGTTCTTTGTGATGGAAGTATCTTGTTTCTCCATTAAATTTGAATGAAAGTTTTGCTAGATGCATCAGTCTGGGTTGAAAGTTGTTTTGTGTCAGGGCTTGAAATATCTCACTCAAAGCTCTTCTTGACTTGAGGGTTTGTACTGAAAAGTCTGCTGTGATTCTAATGGGCTTTCCTTGATAGGTGAGTTGTGTCTTTTCTCTAATAGCTTTTAGTATTCTGTTTTTATGCTGTATGTCTGAGATCTTAATTATTATGTGTCTGGGTGTGGATTTATGTTGATTGTGACTGTTTGGCATTCTATATGCCTCACTTATCTGCATATCAAATTCTTTTTCCATGTTTGGAAAATCTTCTGCTATTATTTCTGTAAATGCTTTACATACGTCATTTGCCTGGACTCCTGTATCTTCACTAATGCCCATTATTCTTATACTGTTGCTCTTGGCATCATCATGAAGCTTCTGGATTGTCATTTCATGCAGCTTTGTTATTTTTAAAAGTTGTATCCTTTCCTGATCACTAATTGCGATCCTGTCCTCAAGGTCCGAAATCCTATCCTCAGCTTCATTTAGGCAGTTTTGCATGCTTTCAAAAGAATTTTTTGATTCTTGGATGTCTCTTTGAGTTTGTTTCATGAATTCTGCTTGTTTTCTATACATTCAAGGTTTCAATCAGTTTCCCATGCTCCTGTACTTTTTTCTCTATTTCTTCTTTAGTTGCATTCAACAACTCCTTTACTAAGGTTGTTATTTCTATCTTTACATGGGAGAGTACTTCTAATTTGATTTCCTCTATAGCCTGATGGAGTTGTTTTTTTATTTCATTCGCTATCTTTTCAGAGATTCCCGGTGTGTTAGTTTTTGGATGTTCTATTTCAGTATCTCTGGTACTTGCTTCTGGTGGATGAGATGTTTGAGACTGCATTTTGCTTTTTTGTTTTGCCATTTTCACTCTGCCTGATGTTTTCTGTGTGTAGGAGTGGGTCACCCACACTTTTTTCAGACTCACCAAGGTCTTACAGTTAGTTGGAGGGGGCTTTACTTTGGCCCTGTTTACCCACTGTACACCTGTATTTTAGGGGTATACTCATCACACTGACACAGTTAATCAGGTGTAGTCCAATGTTTACTGCCTGTGAGCATAGTTCCAAGTATTTTCCGTGTGCTAGGATTCTGCCAGGCCTATGATCAGGGCCCGAGGCTTGATTCTGTGTCCTGGTCACTGCTTGACGTTTCACTAGGCGTGGCCCACTTAGGCTGTCATCCCTATGTGTGCCTTGGGGTGGTCTCCAATGCTGTGTGTGGTCTTCCCACCTGGGAGCAAGTTCAAAGTCCCTTTCCATGCTCTTGGATTCTGCCAGAGTGCACAGTCAGGGCCAGAGACTGGATTCTGGGTCCTGCTTGCTGCTTGGTGTTCACTGTGCTTGGCCCGGTTAGGCCCTTGCCCCTGTGTGCCCCTTGGGGTGGCCTCCAATGCAGCACGTGGTCTTACCGCCAGGGAGCAAGCTGAACGTCCCCTTTTGTGCATTGGGATTCCATCAGAGTGTGTGGTCAAGGCCCAAGATTTTTTTTTTTTTGTACCAGGGATTGGGGATTGAACTCATGACCTTGCACTTGTCAGGCAGGTACTCACATCAAGTTTGTCTTAAGAATGCTACATCTTTGTGTGTAAACACTACACTATCTTTATGCATTTGCCTGTTGATGGACATGTAGACTTCCTCCAAGATTTCACTATTTTATATTGTTTTGTACAAAAATGATTCCGCATGTACCACTGTATTGTAATGTTTTTACTTCTCTTTGGAAGATACTTGTAAGAATAGCTGAATCAAATAGATGTTATAGTTTTAGTTTCTTGAGGAATCACCATGCTAATTTTGATTGAAGAAGTTTGCATTCCCTTTAACAATTTCCCTGCAGTCTCACTAGTGTGCATTTCTTGATTATGAGCATGCTTTCTGAGGAAACAGAATTTCAGTGTTGTTTTCATTTTTATTTCTCTAAAGGTCAGCAATGTTGAGCTTTTTTTTCATGTATTTGTTTATTATTTGTACTTCTTCTGTAAAGTGTCTATTCATTTCACTTGAACAGTTTTTGAGGGTGTCTTGCATTGTGAGATGGTCTAAATTTTTAAATCTTTGTGTACTCTACATGCAAGCTCTCTGTATGAGGCAACATTGGCAATTTTTTTCCCATTCTGAAGTTGTCTTTTTACTCTGTTTCTTTTTTCCTGTGCTGGACAGAGAGTTTTAAATTTGATATAGTTCCATTTGTTGACTTTTGGTACTATTTCCTGTGTGACAAGTATTCATTTCAGAAAGATCTTGCCTACACTTATGCCTTGAGAGTTTTGCACACTTTGTGTTTCATCAGATTATATGTTCTTGATTTAATATTTAGTTTTATGATTAATTTTGATCAGGGTGAAATACTTGTTTCTAGGCTTAATCTTCTGTATGTGGATTGCCAGTTTTGCAAACACTAAAAAAAAGGCTATCTTTCCTCCATTGTATATTTTTGGTCTCTTGGTCAGGGCTCAAAAACTGAACATGCTTGCAGTAGTTTCTGTATTTTCTGCTCTGTCCCATTGATGGTCAGGTCTGTATTTATTCTGGCTCAATGTTATTTTTATCCCTGTAGCTTTGTAATATAATTCCAAGTCTGAAATTTTAATGCTTCCAACTTTCCTCTTGTTAAGCAGGATTGCTTTTGCTATTCTGGATCTACTCTATTTCTGTATGTATTTTAGTATTCTTTTCTTTAGTTCTGCATAAAGTGGTGTGGTACTTTTGATTGAGATTGCTTTAAATCTGTATATCAATGTTAGAATCATGACTGTTTTGACTATATTTGTCTTGCCTATTCAGGAACAGGGATATTACTCCATTTTCTTATATCTCCATTGATTTTCTTTTTTAGAACACTATTATTTTTATTATAGCTATTTTTCCACTTTTTTGGTTAGGTTAATTTCTAAGTATTAAGTATTTTGATACTATTGTGAATGGTATTTTTTCCTAATTTTTTTCTTAATGGGCTCATTATTGGGGTATAAGAACACTTAAGTTTTGTGAATTGATTTTGTATTTTGCAGCCTTACAGAATATGATTTTATTTTTCTAATAATTTTTCATGGATTTCTTTCTGTCTTCCATATAGAATCATGTCATCTACAAATAATGATAATTTAACAACTTTCTTAATTATTCATAACTCACATAATTATTTTCTTGACTAATTGCTTTTTGTTAATATTTCAAGTACTATGTTGAATAGAAATGTTGGTATTTGACATTCATGTGTTGTTACTGAGTTTAGAGGGAACATTTTCAGTTTTTCCCATTTAATATGATGTGGGCAATAGTTTTGTGATAGAAGAATTTTATCAGTTTGAGATAACTTTCTAGTATGCCAATTGCTTTTATATATAAAACAATATATAATAGTATGCCAATTGCTTTTATAGTGAAAGTATGTTGAGTTTTGTAAAAGTCCTTTTTTTTCTACTGAGCTAACCATAGCTTTATGTTTTTGCTTCTGTTCAAGTGATGTATTGCATTTATTGATTTGTGTATCTTGAATCCAGAAAGACTTTGAGATTACTTCTTTCCTTTCAATTTCATTAAAGAGATTGAGGTGTATTTATATTAAAATTTTTTTTCAACTTTGTGTACAGTTTGACAAATGAAGCCATTTTGAGTTTGGCTTCTCCTAGTTGGCATTTCTTCTGAATAATCCACTTTATTGGCATAGAGGATTGGGAAGAAGTTACTAATTTTTTTGATGTCAGTAATTTTCATTGTGATTTTACCCTTTTCATTCCCAATTGCATTGATTTGAGACTTTTTAAAAAGTTACCATGCCCTTGTCTATTTCATTTTTTCTTTTAAAGAATCAATACTTCATTGATTTTTTGTATTTCTTTTGGTCCCAATTTCATTGATTTCAGCTCTCATCATTGTAATAATCTTACTTGTAATATCTTTGGTTTAGCCTGTTGTTGTTTTTCTAAGACCTTGAGGTATATCATTCGATTATTTGGGCTGAATCTTTTCATGTGTTGTGGAGATTCACTGCTATATAGTCCCTCTTAGAACTGCTTTCATTGTATTTCATAAGTTCTGGTGTGTTGTAATAGCATTATCTTTCAATTCCAATCACTGAAATTGTTCTTTATTACTTCTGTCATCCACTGTTTAATAATGAATGTATCATTTAGTTTCCATGTATTTGCCAAATTTCTGTGTTTTCTTTGGTAATTTCTAATTTCTTTTTGCTATTATTTGATAATATTCATGGTATAAATGTAAATATTTTGCATTGACTTAATACTGTTATATTGACTGGTTTATGGTCGGTTTTGGAGGAAGTTTAATATGTTGCTAAGATTTGTATGCTGTTGTTTTCCTGATGGAATGCTCCATAAACACCTATTAAATGCATTGTTTTAAGGTTTATTCAGCTCTGATTTTTTTATTGATTTTTTGTCTACTTGATCTATTTGTGATAGAGGGGTACTGTGGTTCTCAACTATGATGGTAATTATTCTTATCTGTCTTTTATGTTGAGTAGTACTTGCTTTATGAAGCTGGGTGTGATGTTCAGTGGAGATATGTTAATGATTTGTACATCTTCCTTTTGAACTGTTCCTGTGCTCAGATCCACATATTGTTCACAATAAAGTTAATAGTCCCAGGGCCTGGGGATTTAGCTCAGTGGTTCAAGCACTTGCTTGGTAAGTACAAGGTTGTGAGTTTGATCCCCGGTACCAAAAAAAAAATAAATAAATAAAATAAAATAAATAAAATAAAGTTAATAGTCCCCAAACAAGCATGTTTTTAATGAAAATAAACATCTTAATATGATAAACTGGGCTCACTGAGAGAAAATTTGACCCATTATATTTAGGAGAGATAGCATTGTATTAATTTGACACAAGTGCATAAATTAACCAATAGAGTCAGGGTCCATTTTGAAATAAGAGGGTATTTCAAATATGATAAATGACCAGCTGTCTAATTTAATCTTTATGATAAAAGACAGAGTATTACTCAACATTGTTTTCTTCATAATTTTTTTTTTTTTTTTTGTACTGGGATTGAACTCTTGCCAGGCTGATGTTTATGCTACTGAGCTAAATCCCTGGTCCCAGATGATTCATTTTTCTGGAATATTTTGATTAATATAAAGGTATGGAACTTATTGAAAAATAAGTATTACTATTTAACTGTTCAAAATGTTGCCATTACTCTTATTTTTATTTCTACTATTCTAATTGTTATAGTTCAATATCTATGTTGGAATTATATTTCATCACTTCTTTTCATGTTACCCTTAGCAAACTGAGGCTTCATTAAGTTAATTCATAACACATTATTAAAAGGATATTATGGAGATAATTTACCTTTTATTTTGTATGAACAATATCTCCAGTGTAATGTAAGCTATAGGAATTTAATGAAGTTCCTGTTCTAATGCATAGTACTCAGTGAAATGTTCACCATTTCTAGGAAATTGTATGTTTGTCATTATAATGCAAATGCAATGTATTTATGTAGAATTATAATTCATGTTTACTAACAACCTAAATGAATGCTTACATTAACATTAATAGCTTGAATTATAGTTCTAATATATAATTCCTCTGGGCAAATAACTATCTTTCAATTACTTAAAAAAATTTTGTGTGGTAGGAAATTCTGCTCCTATAAAATATTTTGGAATGGAAAGTTATTTCATTGATAGTTTCAAAGATATTTTTTGTTATTTTATGCACAGTTTTGCTTGAGCATGTCTACAAAACCTCTACTTTAGGAGGACTTTTGATAAAATATATATTTATATAAGAGAAGTTAATAACTCACAAGTAGATATACAATAAAAATGCATAAGATACATAAATATTTGCTCATCTGTAGGATTCTGAAATGTCTGAAATAATCTGATAATAGCTTGAGAGGGGTTTCTATAGTTTTTAGTTAACTGGGATGACATTCTTTTTTGCATGATGGTTATGTACTGAGTCTGTTTGATGAGTATGTACTGAATGTAGTCTAAGAGGAGCATGGTGTATGGCCTCTGTATATTTATAATATCTGAATTATCAAGAGGGAAATTATTTGCAGAAAATGAGAAGTTGTTTTCATGGTAAATTCTCTAGAGATACTAATGCTTTACATATCTCTACATAGCTGAGTAACTAAAACATAGTGTTCATTAACCATTTGTTAAATTAGAGAAATATTGAGTTACAGATAATTTAATTAACAGAACTTATCAGTAGAGACTGGTTTCATACTTTAAATGATTCATAAAATAGTTTAGTATGACTAGACTACCAGCCAGAGAACTAAATAATCTTGTAGTTTCTAAGCTTTTCCCCAAGAAGAAAATTATGAAAGCACTGTAAAATTACTTTGACATATTGCCTACTTTTCTACTATGAAGCTTTCCTAAAGTGAACAAGATTGAATAAACTCTGGTGTTTATTACTCCAACCCCTCATGGGTCTCCATGTGAAATATCTGCACATCTTAAGATATTTGAAGTCCTCCATGCTCACTGAAAGTTAACAACCAGTTGAAGTGTAAGTTTACACATGGTGCAGCATAATGTGGATCAACATATGATTTCAGGAAGTACATAGTTGCGTGTGACTTCAAAGCCAAATCAAAGCATATGATCCTAAGCTTTGAGTAGAGAATAACAACCAGTGTAGGAGTCTGGCTTTGAGAGAGATGCAGAGTGTATCTTAAAATCCAAGAAATCTTGTTCAATGTTTTTCTCTCTTTGACATAACTGATAACTACATTACCAATTAAATGCCTCTACAAAAGGAATAAGGTCATCTGTTCAATCACACTTCCTTTTCTTCTACTCAAAAACAAGTTTATATTTTTGCTATATGACTAAGGCAGTATGAATGTTCAATTCTAAGACACCTTACAAGTCAGTCTTTCCTATTACGCCATGATGCTTGCATGTTTTCAAAAATTTTTTCAAATAACCTATCCAAAATCATCTTCTTCCAGTCTTAAGGACTATGCCTTTATAGAAAAGCTAATGACTGGCATAAAAGGTGAGAGATTGACTTTAGAGTTACAGTCAAATAGTTCTGATAATATAATTCAAACTTATTGGAAATCCTGGGAACAACAAACATAAAGATATGTAATTCTGTATATGATACTTGGCAAGTTTGCACAACAATTTGTTTCCACAGGTCAAAAATCTAGAGGACCACTTCACTCTTCTATTGTACAGTCACAAAATTAATTTTTTTTGTTGGAAGGACAGAAATGGTTAGAATAAAAATATTAATATGAATTATAACACTTGAGATAGACAAAATATGACACTAGGCAATTATTGTGTAATAAACAACACATCTCCAAAAGAAAAATACATTAATGATAATAAATAATCAACACTGGAGGAAGGTCAAGTGATATTCATCATATTATGGTATATTAAGTGCCTTACTAAAGACTTTCCAAAGATATCTTAATGGATTTTGAATTGAAGGGTTGTGGTATGTTAAAAAAATACACATAGGAAGAAGTCAAGATGGCTGATCAGTGAGCAACAAAATACAAAGCCTCCCAGGAGAAACAACTCATATGCCAGAATAAAACACCTTGCAGAGACACAGACAGAGGGAGATGGATCCTCTTGACAGAGGAAGAAATAAAAATGTAAAAGAGCTTGTCAAACACATTGGGACTACAACTGAAACAGCTAAAAGCTATGGGACACAGCATTTTCGCTGTGACCTGCAAGTTTGCACAGGCCTGAATTTGCGACAGCTTAAATCTGCGCCGGCCAGCAGAGCCACCCAAAATTGTTCTGGCACCATTCACAGGAAGCACAGAAGTGCTGAAGTCAGGGGTTGGTGAGCCCAGTGGAGAATAGAGCTGGCAAAGGGACCTTCATTAATCCATGGTCATTGCTGGGAATGAGACCCCTTCCACAGGAAGGGTGCGACCAAATGGATGACATATTGGAATCGGGCAGGAGGAGCCTAAACTAGGAGTGACAGTGACTTCAGTTGGTTGCTCCCTCCCCAGAGCAGATCCATGGGATTTGCTTGGACTGGGCTGTGCCCCTGGCAAGGACCCAATGAGCCATCCCAAGTTGATTCCCTGCGCCTAGCATGAGCTAACCAGGTGAAGGCCCCTAAAGTTTGGCTGGCCCAGTGGGGAGGGGCAGGCAGGAGAGGGTGGAGGTCCCTCACCAGCGTGCTTCAGAGGAACCATAGTCAACAGAGAAAGGGGCTGGGACCTGCACTGTAACCTGTATGGAAGAAGCCAGGACCATGACAGGAGAGAGAGGCAAGAGGAGGCCCCCAGCCCAGAACCCTGAGAGCACTGATCCAGGAGAGGGAAAACAAGGGAGACTGAGGGTAGCAAACATGCAACATCAGACATTGCTTCAATGGACATTAAGATATGTCTTTGGGACCATGTAGATGGACTCAGACCTGAAATATTAAATCAGGTAAAGCAAGATATGTGTAGAGTAATAAAAGAAATGCTTGCAGGAATATACAGATGGAAGAAGGGAGGAACATAAAAAAAGGAGAGAAACATTCGATAAAGAATATAAAGAAAATATAGAATACATGAAGCAGATTCAAAGAGACTACCAGGAAATTTAAAAACTCCATTGAAAGCTGACAAAACATCTTAAAAGAAACTAAGGATAGACTATCAAAACTTGAAGACAAGTTTGCAATGTGTGATCATGAAAGGAAAGATCTCTTAAAGATAACAAGGAAACAGGCAGTAAAATACAAAGGCTAGAAGATGACAAGAGAATCTACAGTTTAAGAATAAGAAATGTGAATGAAGAAGCAGGAATACATACAGGTGAATTACAAAGGCTATTCATGGAAATAATTAAGGAAAACTTCCCAAGCATGGGAAAAGAAAATGACATTCAGTTATGTGAGGCATACAGAACTCCAGATATCTACAACCAAAACAGATCTACACCCAGACATTTAATAATCAAGATACCAGAAATTCAATATAAAAACAGAATATTAAAATCTGTCAGAGAAAAGAAACAGATTACCTATAAAGGTAAGCCCGTCAGAATCATGGCTGACTTCTCGACACAGACCATCAGATCAAGAAGGGCTTGGAGCAAAGTATTCCAAGCCCTGAAAGAAAATAACCTCCAGCCCAGATTGATTTATCTTGCAAAACTGTCACTAGAAATTAATGGAGAAACAAGATGCTTCCATGATAAAGAGGAACTGGGCAAGTTTGTGACCACCAAGCCAACCCTACAGAGAATACTGAAGGACATTCTCTAACATAGATGGCCTTGATACACTATATTGTTAATAGTGTACCAGGATCTAAAACCCACTTTACTCACACTACTCTGCTTAGATGTATTATATTCTGTTCCAATCATTCTACCTCTACTAGATTTGAGGGCACAGACAGTAATCCAGAAAATAACAGGATATAGTATGGTAATCATCCTTAATTTCCTATTAACTTAATCTGAAGCTCTGTATAATTTACACTGTTTTACCATGACTGATCTTAATCAAATCTGGTTTGTTAGATTTCTGTTTTGTATTGATAGATTTTATTCAACCTGTTATTATTGATAGTATCAAGTCTGAGAGTATAGGCAACTGCACTTAAGATGACAAGATTCACTAGAATATCCACTATGGTTTGATTATTACCTGCCTTTGAAGTTTTATACTTTTACTATGTTTTATTTTTACTAATATTGTTATGTACTGCTATATTCAATTATACTGCTATATTCAATTATGCCTGATGATATAGACAATTCTATTGAAGATAATAAGGAACAACACAGTAATCATTGTAGATCACCTTGTACTATGGTTTTATACTTTTTGATTTCATGTTTTTATAGGAATTTGTTTTGTTTTGTTTTGCTATGTTTTGTTTTTCCCTCTAATACAGAAAGGATAGAAATATATGTAGAGACTCATGCATGTGTAGCTGTTTACAATCTCACTGTTTGAATATTTACTTTGTATGCTTTAATTTTTTAACTTGAACAACTATTTCCAAGAGGACAATATGTAATTTATCAACTAGTGATTTCTTATTGTTTATCTTTTTTTTTTGAAATTCTGTATTATCTCTACCCTTTACATACTTTTGTTTCTCTTTAAATAAAAAAATACACATATTTGAAATATTCAAAATCAGTGTTTCATCAGACAAAAAATACAGGAAAGACAGTAGGGAGAATAATTATCTGACAGATTTGAAGAAAACAATTATCATCCTTTGCTAACTAGACATAAAAAATTTAAAAATTCCTTTTGTTTGTACCATAACACATGCTCATGTTTCCTCAGCAGTGCAGCTTTGTAAGATTGCAGTACTTAGGTGTTTAGGGATAGAATATTTTGATGTAATAGGAACACATCTACCTGAAGGGTCTTACTGAACCATAACTTAACAGTGGAATATTTATAAAATATTTCATAAAAATAAATTTTATTGTACATACCTCATAACATAATTAGTATGTAGTAAAATTATTGTTGTAATAGAACAATTTGCCATATCCATGACTGGGAATGTAGCTCAGTGATAGAGAGTGCTTATCTAACCCATATGAACTTTTGGTTAAATCCTCCACACTGGAAAAAAAAATTAAGATATCCATTATCTCATGCTGTCATTATTTTTCCCTTTGTGGAAAATATAATCATAATCTACGTTCTTAAGGCTGTGGCTTTTTTTCATGTATCTTATATAGCATACCAGGCTACATTCTGGTGTATTTTGCCACATCTAGAGCAGCTGTCAGATTTTCCGTGGGGAAGGCAATGGAGGATAAAGAAATGAAGACAAATCTCAGGATGCAGAAAGCTGAGGTCAGGTGGAGCCTCCTTTTGTTGTGGGAGAAAGAGAGAATCTCCCAACAACTGCAGTATGTTTATTTATGCACTCAGGAAGTTGATGTCACTTGAAACGTCTCTGCCTAACAACTTATTTTCCAGATTGACCTCAGACAACTCAGGTTCTCCTAGCTGGAACAGCTGATCACCTGCTTGCCTCCAATGCTCCATGTTCTTGGTGTTGTCCTTGCATTAGCCCCACATGGGAGATCAATTTCCAGCTTCAAGCACTCTCCACAGTATCTGTGTAACAATCATCAGTCTTTCCCACTTCCCAGTGCCACTCTAGATCTTCCCCCATTCCCTTGCCCTCGTTACTCCCTTCATTTTCTTTACTAACCTCCCTTTACTTTCATGTCATCTGCACTCTCTTTAATTTCACATATGAGAGAAACATGCAATATTTATCTTCTTAAACTTGGCTTACATCACATAACATAATAAAGTTCAGTTCAACCCATTTTACTGACTTTATTGTTTATTACTGAATAATACTCTATTTTGTCCATATAACCACAACTTTTTAGCTATTCATCTGTTTATGAGCACCTCCACTATTTCTGTAACTTAGCTATTGGCACTTGTACTGGAATAAATGTAAGTATGCAGACATCTCTATAGTAGTCTGACCCTAATTCTTTTGAGAGAACAGTTAGATAAAATGCTACCTCTATTTTTAGCTTTGTAAGGAGCTTCCATACTAATTTTTATGGTAATTTTACTAATTTATATTTTCATCAGCAGTGTAAAATGGTTCTTTTCCCCCTAAATCTTCACCTATATTTATTGTTTTAACTCTGGAGCGTAGACTTTCTCAATGGGGT
Organism: Hydrochoerus hydrochaeris; assembly: GCA_004027455.1. Lineage (NCBI taxonomy): Eukaryota > Metazoa > Chordata > Mammalia > Rodentia > Hydrochaeridae > Hydrochoerus > Hydrochoerus hydrochaeris. The sequence goes on along the minus strand of PVLA01001768.1, from coordinate 182,324 downwards.
AAGATGAAACGTTAGTGTGGTTTTGATTTGCCTTTTTCTCATGGCTAAAGCTATTGAGTCTTTTTGTATATTACATTTAATGGTGTTTCTTATTTGCTTGTTTGATTGTTTGCTTGCTTGTTTGCTTTTCTTAGATTCTATATATAAGTGAGATTACACAAAATTTTCCTTTCTGTCTTAGCATAATATTTTACAAGTTCATCTACATTGTGGTAAATAACAGTCAAAGTTTTCCAATATTTTTAAGTTTAAATGTTATTTCATATATATATATATATATATATATATATATATATATATATCTCCTAGATTGTTCCCAAATCTTGATTCTTGTAAATAGTATTACAATATTACTGTAGTACAGTAGTACTATAGTATTATAATTACCATTATAATACAATAAATGATTACTCAATTTAAAGTTCATGTTGTCCATTGAGTCATGCCTCTAAACAAACCAATACACAGGTGGTTATAAAACAAACACAATTGTAAAAATCGTACTTTTGATGTACAGAACCCATTCGTTCCTCCCAATGATTGGCAAACAATCATCACTGAAAAATATGTATGAATTTCCATATATAAAAGCTAAACATCTTCTGTAGCCCAGAGAAAACAGTCTGGTTAAAATTGAAGCGGGAACTCCATGCTCCAGCTCTATTCTAGCATGTGTGAAGCCTTGGGCTGATTCCCCCATAATGGAAGCAAAATACAGCAACTATTATATTTTAAGATGTACTTATTTCAGCTCCCCTTGATGAATGTTATTGTTATGTACTGAACTACACATATATACTAATAAAAAGCCACAATTAAAAACAATTTCAAACAAAATATAGATGCTCCACTTAGATATACAAATTGCTAAATGATCCAGGAAAAGACATTCTTTCTGTAACCACATATGCTGCCAACATTCCTCAATCTCCTATAAAAACAGCAGTTTCTCTCCCTGGTTAAGTGATTTCTCTCTTGTAAACTCCCCTGCTATTTCTCTTGACACTGTAACCTTATCAAAATACAAACTTCCCGGTTCTATATTCCCTGTCTACTGGTAGATTTTCTTTATTACTCATGTCACCAGCCCTCTGTATGCCATTAAACTAAAGTGTAGAAAGAACAAAGAAAACCTTAGCTTTAAAATTTTACTATTAAAAATAAACTGCAGCTTCAGAACACAAAGTTACTTAAGGTTACAATGCTGTTTTCTACTTCTAGGGAACTTACTCCAAAAACTTTTACAGGGTCTTTAAAGACACAGAACCTGTACTTTTCACCTATAAATTGGATCTTTGCTTTTTGAATAGTATTTTAAAGAAGATTAGTGACAATATATTTTTTAAATCTAATAAATTTTAAAAATTTAAACTTTCACAATATATTTTGATCACTTCTCTTATATATGAATATTGTCTTAGTGATTACGATGAAAAAGACATTTTCATATTAGTTGAGTTTTTCATTCATGCAATTAAGACCTAACACAGCAATTTAGAGGAGAAAAGCTTCAATTTGGCTTGTGGATCTAGGTATTTAGTCCATGATAAACAGGGCCAAATGCAGAAAAAACCATGGCAAAGAACGTGGCAGATCAAAGATGGTAAGTTCAAGAAGGTAAAACAGGAGAGCAGAGCCAGACAAGAATTGGAAAGGGACCAGACATCAACCCCAAGGTTGTGCCTCCATGGCTCACCCAGACAAATCAAGAAGTGTTTTTCACATGTCTCCTAGATTATTCCCAAAGCTGGTCAATTGGACATTCTACCCTAACTACTGAGTTCCACAAATTGTCTACTTTATACCTAATCACATGTTCATGAACTATATTTAAATTAAAAATATTGACAATGTGAATTGCTAATTTGACAACATAATTCAGCTGTTCTGCAAACAATGAGAAACACAACAATCCCCTCCCCAAAGTTTCAAGATTTTTCAACAGTCCAAGTCTCTTCTAAGAGACCAAACCAAGCTTTGAAAGTGTAAAAATAAGAAACAAGTTACAAAATTCCAAGGTACAGTGGCAAAGGATCTACATTCTCACTCCCAAAGAGAAGAATACAGAGATAGCATCAGATTAAACAAGACAAAATCAAGCAATGCAAACACTGAATTCTAAATTTAGCATCTAGTGGTACACCTGATAAAATGAGGGTTCCAGATAGTCTTTCTTTCTAGTCTGCTTTCTTCTCTAGTCTTGCTAGTTACAGCCCACACAGGGGCTCTGTTGATCTGGTTGTATAACCAGCCTTCAGCTGTCCTCAGCAGGTGTTCACATGGCTGGCATTTCCAGCATGCAGAGTCGTCACTCACCTTAGGCATTATTACCACAGCTTCATACACTGCTGTCTCTGGTACCCTTTGTCTGGCCTCCAAGATCTTTTATTGAAATTTGGGTAAAAGTTACTTTGACTGACAGTGTTTTTTATTCTGCTTGCTGGTAGAACCATCAGTAGACAGAACTAGCTCTTCTGTCACCAGTAGCAGTAATCAGCCATTTTGAACCACACTTGTAATAACCTTTGTAGTCTGGATAGCTGAGCATGGTGAAATGAATGTCTTGGACCCAACAGGCTTCTTTTGAAGCTAGGATCCCATGTATTCTCTTCTTAAAGGAAAGGTTAATGCTTTTACTACTTTGCAATTTTCAATAGGTGGAATCTTGCTAATTTGAAATATGCCCTCCAGGCATCCTTCTTCTTCTTCTCTCTCTATATAAAGTGCAAGTATTTTGTTTCTTTTTAACAGCAATAATCTCTTTAGTACCCACCTTTCTTTTGGCTCTAACTTTACAAATGATCCTTTTAGGACCAAACCTAAGTTATTCACCTCTCTCTGCTCTGCTTTTGGCCTCAATTTTCACTATAAATCTAGCCAAAATACCAGCTAGCAGTACCTATGCAACAGGCCTGAATGTGGAAATATCCTGAAATTTCTTTTGGCAAATTAGTCTAATTCCCTTAATCTTAGTCTCTTACAAATTCTCATGACTTGGGCAAAATTCAGACAAATTTTCACAGAACCTCTTGTTCAACCTCCAATACTGCACATTCCCAGCTGAAACTTTCTGGTTCTGGCCTTAAGTATTTGTGTCACTATCAGGAATCTGGTCTGATCTTACTCCTGAATCACGCATATATTAGATCATAGGACTTCTCCAGTCCACATCTCCAGATCTTCCACAGCTTTTTAAAGTTGCAAATGCTTTTCAACCACATGAGTGAGTGCAACCACAGCAATAATTCCATATCTCTGGTACAAAATTTTTGCATGATTCACTTTTCTCATTGCTGAGACACACTACCCCCCATCCCTCCAACTTGAAGGAGCAGAGGTTCTTGCGGTTTATTTGGCCCATGGTTTTGCTTGCCTCACAGTCCATGGCTGGTTTTTTCCAAAGAAGACACATCAGGTCAAAAGAGCAGAGGTTAGCATGATGGTTAGTTCTGGTAGTGAGAAGCAGATCAGGATAAGTAAGCCAGAGAAGAAAGTGAAAATGGCCAAATGCAGAACCCAAGGCCATGTCTCCATGACCGACCTAGACACACCCATGGGTGTGCTCCCACAATCCCTTGGCTGGATACCAGGGTCATTTAAGTTGGCACTCCACTCTAACTGCCATGCTATCTGTGAACAGCCTAAACACAGATTCATATATATATATATATATATATATATATATATATATATATATATGTTCTGATTGTACCACTTTAGCAAAAAGTGACATAATTGTTCTATCAGCTGTTCATTCTGGTATTCTATGACTGAAATTGACTAAGGGTCATTGGAAATACTGTGGCACAGTGTCAAAGAACCAGGATCAGATCAATCAGAAAAGAAATTGCTCAGTCTTCAGAAAAGCAACAGTTGTATAATGCTTAGCCAATAGAAGATGAAAGCAGAATTTTAGTCTGGTCAAGTTTATCCTTCTGAATCCCATAATTGCTTTCTTCTCACTTCATGATTGGGAAACAAACTGCTTAAACCAGTGTGTGTGTGTGTGTATATATATATATATATATATATACACACACAGACATCATGGCAGAAAATTTTTCTTGTAGTGAAAAAGAATTTGACATGCAAACAAGAGAGGCATATAGAACTCCAATTAATCACAGTCTAAAAAAAATCTACAGTCATACATGTCATAGTTAAGGTTCCAGAAATTCAATATAAGAATACAATATTAAAAGGTGTTAGAGAAAAGAAACAAATCACTTATAAAGGAATGCCTGAGAATCACAGCTGACCTATCAGCACAAACCTTCAAGTTCAAGAGAACTTGATATGATGTATTTAAACTGTAAAGGAAACAGTCTCCAACCCAGATGAATGTACCTCACAAATTTATCTTTCAAGACTGATAGAGAAATAAGATACTTTCATGACAACACCTGAAGAAATTTATGACCACCAAACCAGCACTCCAAAAATATTTGAAGGCCATTCTAAAAAGTGATAACTGTCACAGTTTGTAAAGATCCATTATACTGGAGTCTAGAATCTATTAAACATTTATACTATACTAGGCATAGTGATATTTACTTCTCATTTACTAATTGTTAGATACAATGACTATGACATAGTTACTGTTATTTATTTTACAGTTGTAGAAAGGAAATCATAAATAAATTAAGTAACTCACTTGTGCTATATATTTTATATGGAAATATATATATATATATATATATATATATATATATATATATAAATATAATACATATATTTTATTTAAGGGAGAGAGATAAACAGTGATTCTACCAATGTGCTGAAAAGTGGACCATACATAGTTGATAATAATAGCAACTTTTTAAAAATCTTAAAACTGTGTGAAACCTCTGGAGTCTGATGTCAACTGTTGTTCAGTCTTCAAAAAAGAACTGGATATATTACTTAGCCAATAGAAGATAAAAACAGATTTTGAGTTCGTCTAATCAAGTGTGTCACTCCTAATTAACATAATTCCTTTCCTTTTACTTCTTCAGGATGCTAAAATAGATTGCTTAAACCCCAAAATTTATGTCTTCAGGCAGTATTTATTTGCTGTCCTTTACAAATGTGTATCCAAATTCCACACCACTGCTTCAAGGAGGGTTTCTAGCAGTGTCTAAACATTCAGTCTCTTCTTCAGATGTGCTCATCTCAGTAAAACAAAACTCCATACTTCTATTTGCTCAAAGTTCATGTCTATTATCAAATAAAGAGATCATATATATAAAGTATTTATTATTTTAATTAGTAATTTTCTTATTTTAATTAGTAATTTTCTCCATGGAGATCATTACTAGTTAAAATAATAAATACTTTATATATATTATCTCTTAATTTGATAATTATTATTATTTCTTTCTTATCCACAATTAGGAAAATATAGATACCTTAATGGAAGATAATAATGAATTTTTAAAGTGTATAATTTATAGCTATAAATTTCCCTCCACCTATGACTAGTTATATCCATAGGCTATGATGTACAACATTTTGATCATCATTCAGTCGAGACATTTTTTAACACAATAAAATGTTTAGGTGTTCTTTGAGAGGATCTACAGTATATAATGTAGTTTTCTGTGCATAGTGCTAAATGTTATTTGTGATTTTAAAAAACAGAGAAATTTCTATTATGTATTGGTAGAACTTTAAAACTTTCACCTATTTTTCATCTTTTATATTTTCAGTGTATATTATATGTAAAAATGGAAATTTATGATTGTTTAATGTTTTCTTGGGAAAATGACCATTTTCTATCATGAAGCAACTCATGGTTAATCTTCACTGACTTGAAACATATGGCCAAGAGATGGAACAGCCACCTTGGGTTTTGTTATTGTTACTGCTTCTGTTGGTGTTTTTATAATATATCTCTTTGAATTTTTAATGTTTTGTATCTTTATGAGTTACCAATTTAGAGCATAAAATACATTTTTATAATTAAGAGACAATGCTTGATGCAACTACTAATATGTTTTAGTTTAAATCAATCAAATTGATTTAGTTGCTGTCTGTTGTGTGTTCCTTTGTTTTTGCTTTCTTCCCTTCCTATTGGTAAAACATTATGTATGCTCTTTATATATTTGTTATTTTGACAATATTTATTATTAAAGTTTGAAATTATAATACTACAAAATAATTTTTATTATAAATTAACACTTTTGCTATGTATCACAAAATCTTTTATTTAAAGCATAAGAATATGAAAAGAATGTTTCTCAACAATCCAGAAAGCAAATAACTGGCTCTCATAGTTGGAAGATAGGCCAAATATTATTTTCATATTGATTCTTTTTTATTATAATCACGAAGCATCTGGTCAAACAGTATTATGAATGTGTTTCCTATAATTAACTATTCACTTGATAAACTTACTTTTAAAATATTATTTTACTCCAAGTGAATAACTTTTTGACTATTGTATGTTTCCAACACACAAAAAGGCTTGAATATTTATGCAACTAATTTTATGATGTTATCTTTTTTAATTCTTTCCCATTGGGATGGATAAATACTCAAAACAAATGGAGTGATCTGTAATTCAGAATTTGGCATTTCAGGTAAGAAATGTAAAATTTTGAGGGCTTTTAACACTTTAGAACATTTTTATTGTGGTATTTAGGAAGTGGGCTATATAATACCCATTAATTTTAAAGAAAGTAATATAACTAATATCCATAAAGCTATAACACATCCCTTTAGAAATTTTCAGATTGATCAGCTCAAAGTTGCATGGCACAGATGTTTCACTGGTGATGGGTTAGGAGTATTAAGGTCAAAGAATAAAAAATCAATCACTTGCAAAGTTATGAAGGCCTGGAAAAATTTAATAGTTGTATTAAATTTTACATGGAAGTGAAAGTCTTTAATAAGACTTTTTAATAATCAGAGGTGACTATCAAGTGAAAGTAATTTGCATACCAATTGGTGGGTTTGGTATAGTTATGTCTTTTTTTTAGCATATTTTCAGAGAAATATAAAAAAGCCATTGTCAGCATTTTGGCTACTGTGTGATTCTATTTCCATAGTAACTCATTTTAATTTCAATAAGTGTTATGTATCTAAAAAGTGTTCTAATCATTCCCATATCTCAAAGTTAGATATGTGAATGCATTTTTTCTCCTCTTTCTGTTAACACTGAGATAGTTGTAGTAGTACTAGGAATGTTCTCCAAGAAAGTTCACTGAACTGTTACTTTTTTATAGTGTTCAGTGATTTAACAAAAATACTGCATTACCTTGCTATTTGAAGCAAATAGACTAATATACCAAAGCTGCCTAATATTCCATAATTTTTTGGCAAGCAGTCGAAAGAAAAACAGACATGTACATCTTCAGTGAATAATAGGTCATGCATTGGGACCTTATATCCTTCATCCCACAAACACACACCATCTGCTGTCTCCATGAGTGATTATATCCTATGCTCTTTTGAACACCAAAATATATGAAGTAAAAATTGACAGAAATTAAGAGAAGGAAAAAATTCAACACAATATTCATGATCTCATGGTGGATACAACACTTAGGTAGAAAATATAGCAATTAAAACACAAATAGAAGATCTTAAGACCTTTGCTGAAGTAGACTTACATCTATAGAATATTGTACTATAGAAAATAGTATTAGCAAAAGATTATTCTCAACCTCAATAAAACATTATCAGCAAAGTTGATGTAGAAGGACACAACACAAATCTCAGTATCACAACTGAAAAGCAATAGAATACTTTTTACAATTGTTCAATTTGATCACTGCAACACAGTGATAGCTAAACTATGCATTAATAATTAAGTATGCTGTAGCCTACTAAAATTCTATTTATAAAAACGGTCAGAAGCCAAATGTACAGCATAGAATAGTTTACTGTTATCTAGTTTAGGTGAAAAAATTAAAAACTCACTTTAGAGAATGTAATGATAAACTATTAATAGTTTTCACATGCAACTACTGTTCTAGTTTTCCAATTTACCTAGCTTAAAATCTTCACTTTTATGTCCTTAAAACTGACCTTAAATATCAGCAAACTTTTACTCATGAGCAAAATTTGCTTGTTATTTTTCTGTATCTTGGCAGGATTAGAGGAAAATTTTGGGATGGACAAATTGATTTTGTATTTAGAGGGAAGAAAAGCAGAAATGTAGAGACCAAGAGATTAGAACAGAGTAAATAGATAGATGATAGATAGATAGATAGATAGATAGATAGATAGTAGATAGATATGTAATTGCTAAGTCAATCCTCAGAGACACATGAAACTGTATGACCTAAGACTCTTTACATTATATAGAAAGACATCTAAATGAAGAAAATAAAAGATATAAGTATATTGAGTTCACAGTTCCTAATTATGAAATTTTATAAATTTTATGATTTTATAAATTATGAGAGTTTATAACTAAATAAAACAGAAGAATAATGCTAATAACAAATCAGAAATATCAGCAAGAAAAATGGGACTAAAATATAATCCCAGTAAGAATCAGGTACAAAAGAACTAAGCCTGTTGCCTATCAGCTTATAACCAGATCATATATCATAAAAAAACTGTATGACTTTTTAAAGTAGTAAAATGTGTTCATATTCACAGTAAAACAAATGAAAAAATAAGTGATTGCCTCCGTCTCTACCAATCTCTTTGCTGTTACAGTCTCTGGTACCCTTTGTGGTATCTCCCAATTCTGCATGATTCACTAAGTCAGAGACTGTGACATAACACGATGACCTGGATCTCGTCTTCAGTTCTAAATTCTGCATCACTCCCACAGACCTAGGTCATGCATTATAATTTTAAAAATTTAAATGCCACCCCACATTACACCAAGGCAAGAAGCAAAAGTGCAAGTGATCAAAGAAGCCATGAATCAATGACTTTGTGTAGTTTACCTAAAGGATCTAGATAGTTAAATAACGGACAACCATTAAATGGAGTTAAAATCAAGAAACTAGGTCATTTTAGGTAACATTATTAAAGGAAAGTCAAATGGAATTAGTGTAACTCAAGTGTGGGAAGATGGAGACAATGTTTCAGATTATGGCCTGGGGTCACAAATCTTTTTGGAATACTATGTAGCCTCAATAACTTCAAATTTCAGAAAAGAGTGGTTACATTAAGCCTTTTAAATTTGTTGAGGTCTAACAAATGATTTTTTCCTAAAGAATATCAAATACCCAACACTTTCTTTTTCTCTATCAATTTACTCAGACAGGATACAAATTGCAAAAAGGCATTTTTAAAGGAGTCAAAATTCAAAAAATCAACCTCACCTACAAACACTAGAGAAATCATTGACTTTATGCTACAATCTCACAGCAACCATATATAGAGTCAAGGGTGGATTAGATTTTAAAGCCTTGCTGTCACCACAATTCAAATACCTTGACCAAGCATTTCCTTGCAGGGTGTAGCCTATGCTTTTCTGTACAGACTCTGGTGGATCTATTTATTCATAGAATCCAAGGCTTGGCTATCGATTATTTACATTGATTATTTTGACATGGAATAATCAAACCTGGGGAAATTATCTTAGCAGATGTGCAGAAGCCATTGCTTAATTTGCAAATTCATCTCATGTTTGGATAAACATGCAGAATTACTCATACTGTTCTCCTTTGTTCTGTGATACTCTAACTTTCATTTCTCAAACAGGGGAAGTTAAATGTACAGGCTTTAGGTGATGGAAAAGCAGTTTTGAAACTTATTTAAAAGTTAAAACTCTTCACTCTATCATTTCTTATTCAGAATAATTTTGAACTCAGGAAAATTGTTTTTCCAATACTCATATATTTACTGCTTATATAAATCTTGTGGACCACAATCACACTCTATCTTGCTCAGTGATCACTTTTCACCTTGCCCAATGTGTGCAATTTTACTGCAAGCTTCTTTATTCCAAAACTGATCTAATATGTGTGTGTGTGTGTGTGTGTGTGTGTGTGTGTGTAACAAATGAAGCATGGGAAGATGGTGACAATTTTTCAGGTTTGCATATAGAAACATATATATGTAACTCATAAATAACATATTTTGCATATAGATATATAAATACATTATTTATGAGTTTGGATTGACATAGATTACAACTCTCATAGATACTAATTGCAATCTCACAATTATTAAGAAGTAATTTGACAAGGAGACCCTGATTCAGAGAGAAAGAGGGAGAGAGAGAGAAAGAAAGAGAGAGAGAAAGAGAGCAAAAGAGAGGGAAAGGGAAAGGGAAGGGAGGGGAGGGGGGAGGGGAGGGGAGGGGAGACTACTTTAAGGCTGGCGACTGCTTCACACAAGTTACAGTGAACAATTGAGTACTTTTTTTTATAAAGAAATCCCCTGAACTTCAAGAAAGTGTAAGGGAGAAAAAGTTATTTAATCCCTCCCTTTCTTTAAAGAACTGGTTTTAGTGTTTTCCTACTAAATCTAAGAAAGGAAAAGTCAGTGCCCATATACATATTTCTTGAGCTGAAAGGTACAGGTAAGCATATTCATGACACATCTAAGAAATAGGAGGCAAAAAGATGAAGTCTTTGGAAAAGATACATGTTTGTCCAAAGAAGCTACATATGCTACTCTCCAAAAGTGAAGGGAACTATCTTATAACTCTGGGGGTGCCATTTTGAGCTCTGGGGACCTGAAGGAAAGAAGATAAACACATTCTAGGCAGAAACTGGAACCCCTTGTGTAATTTACTGAAAAAACAAGCTATGCTTTGGACTCCCACCACAACCCCTTTGTCCCTCAGGCCCACTAATGGCTGATGTGTGACTGACTTCCTGCCTAAAATTCAAATCCTGCTTTGAGTTCTCACAACAACACAGGCGAGCTTAGAAATCTGTTCTTTGGCAAGACCTGTATTTTATTTTCTAAGCCTGTGTGAAGTATTTTGTTCTGTGCCTCATGTTTGCCAATGTGCCCTCAACAGTTCTTTGTGACCAGTCGCCATTCTCTGTGACACTTGGTGATAGTCTTTTGTGACTGTTCACAGTCTATCCCTGACAAGGGTTAGTCCTTACCATAGCATGGCCACCTGTCCCCCTCCATTTCCATTTTCCTGTTGTTTTTCTTTTTGTTTAATAAAACAGAAAAAAAGAAATAATTCATTTAATCTTTTAAATAGGTCTATAACTTAGATGTTGAAATGAATTCTGAAATCTCTTAGACCAGGAGAAGGTACAATGCATCAACCAGGAAATGTCTTCCTAGTGATGTTCTATTTCAGTATATCACTGGCACAATGATTCTTTAATAATATACTGCCAAGTGTCACATATTAACAGCCCACCATGGAGCAGAGAACTCGCTTGATTTGTTTGTGCTGTCTTTCTTTGCAGAGTCATCCACTGTCACTCAGGGTCACAAATTCAGAGGGGAGATTCTGCATCATTGTCATTATGATAATCAATTCCCTTAATGCCAGATTGAATAAGGCAGAATCTGCCATATGTATGCTCAAGGGGTAAATGTGCCAATTGTTACAGGGTGGTAAAGTCATTTATATTATCAAAAGTCATGGAGAAATTTTAATACAAGTTTCACTTGAAAATTTATTTACACAGTGTAATAATTATTAGACTCCATTGCATATTTGATTATGAGTCATGGTTTATTTATTCCTTAATGATTTAGGTTATTATTTTTTTGACTAGAAATATTTTATATGCTCTGTAAAATAACACAGTTTTCTTAAATTTCTCCACTTCTTTCTCTTACCTAAAAATATAACACATTTTTCTTCTAAGCTTAAAAGTGCAAAGCCCATACAGGAAAACTCATTTGATTTATACTATTTGCCAAATAGCTTCTTCCTATTATTTATTTGCATTATTTCTGCACCACTTTTCCAAAGGACCAGTTTTCATTTTATATAATCCCATAAGAACTTGCCTTAGGGAGTAAAGGAAAAACTCCCACATTTCAATCTTCCACTGAGAGGTTATTTTACGATATTTTTGTTGCCTACTCTTGAAACCAAAGTAATTATTCTTATTTTATCAAAGATTCCTTAGAGAAGATATGTACACAAAGAAATGATAGAAAGAAATCATTCTAGTAAAGAATCTAGAATCTTAAAAAAAACACGTTCATTATCCTGAAAATAAAACTCTCCATGTTAACATGTCCATCCAGGATTTAAATATATATTAAAACTGTACTAATAACAGTAATAATGATGAAAGAGAAATTGAATTTTAATTGTGTGCAATTAACAAGTGTGAAGCAACAATGTATTGCATTGACATTCAATATGACCTTGAATACCGCTTGTGAAACTCCTGTCCGTCTATTTACAGTTACAAGGCACCTAAAGAAAGAGTTGCGTTTTCTCTTTCCCACCCAAACCCAATAGAAGGATTCTTAGACTGGCATGCAACTTTTTCAAGGCCTTAAAAATTTTGCAGTCAGATGAAAAATATGCTAATTGCACTGAGTATAAAATTACAAAATTATATTATATATTAAATTAATTCCCCCGATTTATTGGACAAAACAATTTCTAGAGTTTACGCTTAACTGGAAATTTTTGCTTCTACCAGGCAGAAAGGAAATAACCTACAGCACTGGGATCAAGAGATGAAATTCTCAGAAGGAAATTATCTAAGTCAGCTTGAGTGTGCCCACACTAAAAAATAAACTTAATAAAGCAAACCTCTCTTAGTTACTTTTTTCTCCTTGCTGAAACAAAATTCCAGACACACAAGGTTAAAGGTAGAAAGATTTATTTAGCTCACAGTTTGCAAAGGTTTTAGTCCACAATCAGCTGACACCAAGGCAGGGTGGTAGCAGGTGGGCCACTGTTCATGGTGATGGGAAAGGGAAGGATTTTAGCTGTTCTTTCTTATAGCAGTTCTGTTGTGGCTGAATTTCCTCAGAGGAACTCTCGCTGTTCTCTTTAGAGGAGCGCCAGTCCTCACCTCATCTTTAGCATCATTTCCTGGCTTTTGACATAGATTCTTCAACTTCTAGAACCAGTGTTTCAGCCTACCAGTGCAGACTCTTTAGCTTCTAGAACCAAAGCTTCAAACTCCTGGGGCAGACCCACTGGTCTTTCCTCGTGGATCCTTTGGCTTCCTGATGTGATCTTACATGGCACATTGCTATGGACTCTAGGCCTTCTGCCAGATCAGTCAGCTCTCTGGAACATGGACAAATCTTTTGTCCTCTTCTATAGGCTAACCTTGTACATTTCTGTATTCCTTCAACAAATCTGATTCAAATCATGAGCAGTCTTTTGAGGAACCTTGCTCCAGTCCTCCCAGCTCTTGTAAACACTGACTAGTATAAATTCTAACTCATGAATTATGACCTACACAAGGATGATCAACAAAAGAACGTAACAAAATTAAACAAATAACAATATGAAAATCACACTGTCTAGACTCCAAACAAAATTTAGAAGCCAAGTGAAAATGTAGCAAGAGAAATGTATATAGAAACAGTAAGTGGCAGCTTTAACATGTAAAGTTATTAATGTAACTATTCAAATAAAGTGCATCCTATTCTTCCAAAGATATAAAAGGAAATAAAAATATATCAGGAAAGATTTTTAAATATGAATTTTAGAGATGAAAAAATATAACTAAAAATATGTGCTTCAAGCCTAAACTAGGATTAAAAGAATACTCCAGAAGGAAAGAAACATAAACTTGAACAGCAAAAAAGAAAAACCTATTCAAAATACAGTACAAAAAATTCTTTATTTTTTAATTTTTTAAATTTTATTTTAAAGAGAATAAAACAAAAAAGAACAGAACAAAACAGTGCAAGCAACACAGCACTTCACAACAAGACAACCAGATATCAACAGTAGCTACCATAATGTCTCTTTTCTTTGAAACAGTTGAGCATACCTTCACACACAATAATATCAAACATAACAAAATAGAATAAAACCATTCAAGAGAATGAAAGTATTACAGTATATTCAAAACCAAATAACCGATAATGAACAATGGCTACTATATTATCTCATTTTCCTTAAAAAATTTGTTTATGCTATCACACATATTAAAATTCAGTAAGACACAACATGGTAGAACCAATGAAAACAGAAAAACAAAAGCATGGTAGGACTTCAGAGAAAGATGATATTAAATCAGTAATGTCTTCCATAATGTCTTGTTTTCTTCAGAGTAGCTGCTCATACACAATCCCACATAATAAAACCAAGCAAGACAAAATAAAATCATTCCAACCAATGAATGAAAACTTTATAAGACCTCAAGCAATATAATGGGGAATCATGATTACCATAAAATCTTGTGTACTCTTACCATTTCTTACACTAGGGAGACTATATAGTATTTATACATGTGAGTTTGGTTTATTTCGCTTATGAGTATGGTCTCAAGTTGCATCCATTTATTTATAAATATCTCAATGTGATCATTCTTTATAGCTGAGTAGTACTCCATTGTATAAATATACCACAACTTTTTTATCATTCCTCAGTTGATGGACACTTAAGTTGTTTCCAAGATCTGGCTATTACAAATTGTGCTGCTATGAACACAGGTGCACATGTGTCACTGTGGTGTGATGTTTTCAGTTCTTCTGGAAATATGCCTGGAAGTGGAATAGTTGGGTCAAGTGGGACTTCCAATCCCAGCTTTTTGAGGAATCTCCAGACTGAACTCCATAGTGGCTGCACCAGTCTACACTCCCATCAACAGTGCAGAAGACTTCCTTTTTCCTCAGTCTCTTCAGCATTTGTTGTTGGTAGGTTTTTTTTTGAATCCTGTCTATTCTTTCTGGAGTGAGATGGAATCTCAGTGTGGTTTTAATTTGCATTTCTCTAATGACTAATAGTGATGAACATTTTTTAATTTATTTATTTGCCATTTGTATTTCTTCATCTGAGAACTATGTGTTCATCTCAGATGCCCTTTTTTGGATTGGGTCTTTGAATTTCAGGGATCTGGTTTTTTTTTAATTCTTTATATGTTCTAGACAGAAGCCCATTATCTGAGGGACAGTTGACTAAGATTTTTTTTCTCAATTTGTGGGTTTTCTTTTCACTATGCTACAGATTTTTTTTGACATGCAAAAACTCTTTAATAAGACATGATCCCAGTTATTGATTCTGGGAAGTATTTCCTGTGCAGTTTGATTCTTGTTCATGAATTCTCTACCTACCCCAATGTCTTCAAGATTTCTACCTACTTTGTCTTCCAGCAGATTTAGTATTTCTGTTTTAGTATTTAGATCTGTGTTTCATTTAGACATTAGTTTAGTACATGGTGATAGGCATGGGTCTAGTTTTAGTTTTTGGCATATGGAGAGCCAATTTTTCCAGCACCATTTATTAAAGAGACTATCTTTCTTCCAGTGGAAGATAAGGTGGCTGAGTGTATTTGTAGTTGTAATTGTATCTTCTAATCTATTCCATTGATCTTTATGTCTGTCTTTATTCCAGTACCATGTTGATTTTATTACATTAGCTTTGTAGTATAACTTCAAGTCAGGGATTGTGATGCCTTCTGCATTGTCTTTGTTGCTTAGAATTGCCTTTGCTGTTATAGTCCTCTCTGGTTCCAGATTAATTTTAGGAGTGATTTCTTTCCTAAATTCTCTGGTTCCAGATGAATTTTCAGAAGTATGTTAGTGGTATTTTGATTGGCATTGCATTAAGTCTGTGTAACAATTTTGGGAGAATGGCCAATTTCCCAATATTTATTTTTCCTATCCATGAACAAGGGATGCTTTTCAATTTTCTGAGGTCCCCTTTGATTTCTTTTTCAGCGTATTATAATTTTCCCCAAATAGATCTTTTACTTCTTTCAATGGATTGATTCCTAAGTTTTTCATTTTTTTTGGATGCTATTGTGAAGGGTGTGGCTTCTCTTATTTCTCTCTTGATTTTGTTATTAGTCTTTGTGAATGCTATTGATTTTTGAGTGTTGACTTTGCATCCAGCTACACTACTAAATTTATTTATCATATCTAGGAGTCTTTCAATCAAGTCTTGGGGGTCAGCTATGTAGCATACCATGTCATCTGCTAATAATGATAATCTAGCTTCTTCTTTTCCTATCGTTGCTCCTTTTATTTCTCTCTCTTGTCTAATTGCTCTGGCTAGTGTTTCCAGCACTATGTTGAATAAGGGTAGTGATAATAGACATCCTTGTTTTGTACCTGATTTTAGGGTAAAGGTTTCAGTTTTTGGCCGTTTAATATGATGCTGCTGTTGGTTTGTCATAGATGGCCTTTATCATATTGAGGTAAAGACCATCTATTCCAATTTGCTGTAAGATTCTTATCATAAATAAGTATTGGACCTTATCAAAAGCTTTTTCTACATTTATAGAAATGATCATGTGATTCTTATTTTTGGCTCTGTTGATATAGTGGATTACATTTATTGATTTATGTATGTTGAGCCATCCCTGAATTCTTGGGTTGAATCCCACTTGGTCATGATGTATAATCTTCTTGATGATTTGCTGCATCCTGTTTGCCAATATTTTATTGAGAAATTTTGCATCTATGTTCATTAGGGAGATTGGCCTGTAGTTCTCTTTTTTATTTGGCTCTTTCTAAGGTTTTGGTACTAGAGTGATATTTGCTTCCAGGAATGACTTAGGGAGAATTGCTTCCCTTTGATTTCATTGATGAGTTTGAGGAGTGTTGGCATTAAGACTTCTTTGAATTTCTTATAGAATTCTGCAGTGAATCCATCTGGGTCTGGGTTCTTCTTTGTTGGTAAGGATTTAATTACATTTTGTATTTCATTAATAGAAATTCAGGGCTGCAAGCTACCTGTGTTACTCCCACTGGCCCTGAGGAATGCCTGTTGCCTTTGGACCTTGGTCCATGATGCCATGTGTTTCCTGCATGACTGCCACCTGCCCTGGGGAACTCATGTCGGCCTCAGACCTTGGTCCACACTGCCACACGCTTCCTGTGTGACCCCTTCAGGCCCTGAGGAATGTGTGCCACCCTCAGACCTTGGCCCACACTGCTGCATGCTACCTGTGAGAACCCTGCCAGCCCTGAGGAATGTGCACCAATGACCACTGCCCTCAGCAACCCTCCCCATCTCCCAGACCACATACTTGATCTTTGGCTCCCCACCTCCTCCCAGAACCTTGAACTGCAGTGGTTTAACCATGCTGAGTTGAAGGGGGACTTAGTGACTTTTCACCAAACAGAAGACCTCAGCAGGTTCCAATCGCTATGCTCCTGTGCTTTACCTCACTTTCATCCTACAACTTCAACAACCAGTTGGAGTTCCAGCTTCACTAAATGGAAGAGGACCAAACAGGATGAAACAGAATCAACCCACTCATAACAAAACCATGAAAGCGATATAGGATTCTAAAACAAGTTAGCACCCCACAGATGCCCGGACTAACACAACCACCCCATGGCCCAGGACCATGTACACCATCATGCCACGTTTCCCACACACCTCGCAGATGCCCAGACTGGTGCCACTGGCCTGCCCATCAGCCCAGGACCACCTATACTGCTGCACTATGCTTCCCATGTGCCCACTGGAAACCCGGACCCAGGACACCTGCTGGACCCTTGGGACACTCCCTAACTTGGGACCTAATATGGCTTTAACCTTCAGCTCCACCCTTTCTTCCAGAACCTTGGACTACAGTGGATTAACTGTGCTACCTTGATGGGAGATTCAGTATCTGCCTCACCCAAACAGAGGATCTCAGCAGGCTCCATTCAGTGTGGTGAGTATGCCCCTAGAATAGAAGTGTACAGTGGGTAAATAGGGCCAGTAGTAAAGCCCCCTCCAACTAACTGTAAGACCTTGGTAAGTCTGGCAAGAGTGTGGGTGATGCCTTCCTGCACACAGAGAACATCAAGCAGGGTGAGGAGTGTGCCAATAAGGACTCCCCCAATTTGGAGAAAATCAAAAGTGCTTCGGAGACACACAGGCACACAATAGGGGCACAGTAGGGCCTTAGTCAACACAAACACTATAGACAGGGAGATTTGGTGACCTGGAATAACCTGAAGATAAAGTAACAGCAGGAACTATAAGTTGACATACATCAATACTACTAGGCTTGCTAGGCCAGGAAGAATATTGGACTCACCCAAAAGGCCCTGCAGGGTCAGTTCAGACCCACCTCTTCACTGTGGGACAAACGTCAATTGGACAAACATCAACCTTACATTAGGACCACAAGATACACACTACCAACAGTTGACACTAGTGGGAATGAAGGACCAAATATTAACTCGAAAGGGGAAAATGGCAAAACAAAAAAGCAAAATGCAATCTCAAACATCTAGAGCACCGGGAGCAAGTACAGGAGACATTGAAATAGAGGCCTTCAAAAGTAATACATCAGAAAACTGAAAAGGCAGCAAGTGAAAAAAAAAAGTACAAGAGGCTACATAAAAAATAAAATGAGAAGTACTCTCCCATGTAAAGACAGAAATAACAACCTTAGTAAAGGAGTTGCTCAGTGCAGCTAAAAAAGAAAATAGATAACAAAGTACAAGGGCATGGGAAACTGATTGAAAACTTGAATGAACAATATAGAAACCAAGCAGAATTCATGAAAAAAAAACTCAAAGAGACATCCAAGAAACAAAAAATTCTATTGAAAGCTGGCAAAACTATATAAATGAAGCTGAGAATAGGATTTCGGACCTTGAGGATAGGTTCACAATTAGTGATCAAGAAAGGATAGAACTTTTAAAAATAACAAAGCAGCAAGAAATGACAATCAAGCAGCTTTGAGATGATGCAAAGAGAAACAATACAATATTAATAGGCATTAATTAAGATGCAGGAATCAATAGCAGAAATTTCCCAAACATGGGGAAGAAATCTGATATGCAGAAAAGCGAGGCATATAGAATGCCAAACAATTACAACCAACAGAAATCTACACACAGACATATAATAATTAAGATCCCAGTCATGCAGCATAAAAACAGAATACTGAAAGCTGCTAGAGAAAAGTAGCAACTCACCTATCAAGGAAAGCCCATTAGAATCAAAGCAGACTTTTCAGCACAAATCCTCAAGTTAAGACGAGCCTGGAGTGAGGTATTTCAAACCCTGAAACAAAACAACTTTCAACCCAGACTTATGGACTCAGCAAAACTTTCACTCAAATTTAATGGAGAAACAAGATACTTCCATCACAAAGAACAACTGAAGAAATACATGTCCACCAAACCAACTCTTGAAAGAGTGTTGAAAGACATACTAGAAAGAGATAAAAATGACCATACTCTCCAGAACAACAGGAGAAAGAAACCATTAAGTAGGACAAAGCAATTAAACAAAGGGGAAAAGCAGAAAGCAAAAAACTGGAACATAACACGGCAAAGTTGAGCCAGTACATATCAGTGATATCCAGAAATGTAAATGGCCTCAATTCACCTATCAAAAGAAATGGACTGACAGAATGTATCAAGACACGTGATCCCACAATATGCTGTATACTAGAAACACATCTGACACAAAAGGAAACTCATAGATTAAAAGTCAAAGGATGGAAAACAGTATACCATGCAATAGGAACCCCCAAAAAGCAGGGGTAACTAGTCTATTTGCAGACAACATGAACTTCAAACCTAAAATGATTAAAAGAGAAAAAGAAGGTCACTACATATTCATTAGTGGAAAAATTCAAGAGGAAGTACTAACAATTATAAATATATATGTGCTAAATACCAGAGCACCCAACTATATAAGACAGATACTAATGGGTATGAAAAACCAAAAACAAGAGAACACAGTTATAACAGGAGATCTTAACAGCCCTTTGTCACAAAGAGAAAGATCAACTAAGCGTAAGCAAATGTCAGCAAAGAAATAATAGAACTCAATCATACCTGTGAGCAATTGGACTTAGTAGATGTTTACAGAGTGTTCCACCCAACCACACCAGAATACACATTCTTCTTAGCTGCACTTGGGACATTCTCCAAAATAGACCATATATTATCCCATAAAACATTCTTAAGTAAAAGACAAGGTATTGAAATTTACCCATGTGTAATATATGACCATAGCAAACTGAAATTAGAAATTAAGGGCAAAAGAAATTGCAAAACCTACATAAATACATGGAAATTAAATAACAATCTTCTGAGCAACCAGTGGTCTACAGATTAAATTAAAGAAGAAATAAAGCAATACCTAAAATTCAATGAAAGTACAGAAACATCATACTGTAATCTGTGGGATGCAATGAAAGTGGTCTTAAGAGGGAAATATAGCAATAAATTGTCATATAAAGAAAAAAGAACAAGCACAAATAAACAACCTAAAGCTTCATCTTAAGCTTCTTGAAACAGAAGAGCAAGTTAAACCCAATGCTGATAGAAGAGAGGATATTGAAAAGATGAGAGCAGAAATCAATGCAATTGAAACTAGAAAAACAATACAAAGTATTAATGAATCAAAAAGCTGGGTTTTTTTGAGAGAATAAACAAAATTGAGAAACCTCTAGCTAACCTTATTAGGAAAAAGAAAGAAAAAAACCAAAATTCACGCAATAAGGATTAAAAAGGGGAAAATTGCTACAGATCCCATGGAAATTCAAAAGATCATGAATAACTACTTTGAAAATCTCTACTTACATAGAGTGGAAAACACAGAGGAAATGGAAAGATTTCTAGAAACATATGAACTACCAAAACTCAACCAAGAAGATATAGCAATTTTAAATAACCCAATATTAGCTATTGAAATTGAAAATGTAATTAAAAACTTACCAACAAAGAAAAGCCCAGGTCCTGATGGATTCATGCCTCAATTCTACAAGATATTTAGAGAAGATTTGATGCCAATACTCCTTAAACTCTTCAATGAAATTGAAAAGGAGGCAATTCCCCTTAAATCATTTCTGGAGTCAAGTATTACCCTGACACCAAAACCAGAGACAGACCCAGTCAAAAAAGAGAACTATAGGCCAATCTCTCTAATGAAGATTGATGTAAAGATTCTCAATAAAATACTAGAAAATAGAATGCAGCAAATCATCAAGATGATTATACATCATGACCAAGTGGGATTCATTCCAGGAGTGTAGGAATGGCATAACATATGCAGGTCAATAAATATAACACACCTCATCAACAGAGTCAAAAACAAAAAACACATTATCATCTCAAATTCATGCATTGACTAAAAATTAAAACTGTACTTTGAACTTCTGTTTGTGCGTATGTGTCGGCTTAGACGCCTCCTATTATATGAACAAGTGGGATAATGGAAACACACCTGCAGGCCCCTAACTACTGAGTGTTATGGCAAAATGTGATCAATAAGCATTTTCCAAGTGGACTGTTGTCACTTATGAACCTCATTAAGAAATGACTGTACCTGGACTACTTCTTTATTCTCAGAAAAGACAAGAAAAATAAAGTTTCTTGTAATTTTATAAACGAGTGCACTAAAAAATAATACTAAAAAGAGAATAAATGCAACAGCTTGAAAATGAGTTTATTTGCTTTATGATAATTGTAATAGAATCAGTGTCATCTTGTACTGTATATGTGTTTACTTTGCTTTACTTTAATTTACTTAATAAAACTGAATAAGGGCAGTGAACTTTCTCTGCTTTTGCTTAAACTTCATCCAAATGAAAAATAAACTTTAAACATCTATAGTCTTTAAACTCAACTTAAGAAAGGAATTTTGACAGCACTATTCAAGGATCCATTCAGAACATTTTATGTGGAATCTTAGATACAAGTGAAAGTTTTATAACCAATATACTAAAATGTTTCATGGTTAAGTACCTGGAAGAAGAGAAATGTATCAAAATAGCCTCTCAGTATCCTTTCTATTTCAAACATAAACATTCTAATCAAATGCACCAGTTAATTACAACATCATTGCTGCCATAACCAGCAAATGTCTTTTACACATACATTTTTGGAAAAGAAAAAGAAAAGAAAGAAACAGAAAAAGAACAATGTTAAATTGACCCATTCTTTTTCTCCTTGGAAAGACAGTATATGTCATGACAAAGAATGTAAACACTGACTCAGATAGACAAGGATATTGATCACATACTTGTTTAGTTTTATATCATATCTATGTTTTCCCTGTGGATTTTTTCATGAATTAGGGGCAGTAATGGTTATTTTGAAGAATGCTCCCAAGAACAAATGATTTATTCATTCGTTTCCTTTCTATAGTCATGACAAAAATGTTAACCATAGAAAGTTAACTGCAAGGGAAGAAATGTTTAATTTTGCTCATGTTTCAGGGATTCCACTCCATGGTCACATAGTTCCATCACTTTGTGCCTATGGAAAAGCAGTTCATCATGGTAAAAGTATGCATTAAGAAAATACAAAACAGAAATGTTTACCTCAAAATGGCACGAAAACAAAAGAAGGAGCCAGGGTTCCTATATTCTCTTTAGCATACTCTCAGTGACCTAAATCCCTTTACATATGTCACAACCTAAGCATTCCACCATCTTCCAGTGTTACTACAGGCTGGCAGCCAGTCCTTTTGTGAAAGTTTTTGGGAGACATTTAAGGTCCAAACCATGATAACGTAGTTTGTATGAATTCATCTATCTAATAATTGTAAAATAAATAATTTCTCCTAGTTATTTTTACTTTTTTAAAACCTAGTATTTTGAAGTGTTAAGTTCAAAGAGTTGTAATAGTTTTGATCATAGCCCTGGTCTAATTCTTAGCTTCCATAAATCACTGCAATTTACTTGTATGTTAGTTAAAGATCTCCAGAAGAACAGACTCAAAAGAATACATGTGTATAATTATGCAAAGTTAGCCGCACAGGAACAGACACAGAATGGTGCACCACTGCTGTCTGCACCCTGGAGAGCTAGAGGATTCAGTGACTGTTTAGCCCATGAGATGGAAGCCACAAAACACCTGGAGTTAAGGATGGAGTGACAGTCAAAGTGCAAAGGCTGAGAAATTCACTGTACAGAACTGGTCAAATCTGAGTTAGAAGCTGACTAAACTGGAGAGCCATGTCCAAAGGCAAGAATGAAGACTGAAGTTCTTCCAAAAAAAGGAATATTTTCTTCCTTCTTTCCTCTTTATTCTATTCAGGGTACAAATTTCCTTTTTGGTGAAATTCACTTCCAGGTCAGGCCTCCCACTCTCACTTTGCTGATCTACATGTCAGTCAGCCACAGAGGCACCTAGAAGCTTGCCAATCTGCTTAGATGTTACAGTAATTCATTCTGCAGAATAGAAGGCCATTACTTTTCTCTGAGTAATGTTTGGTCATCTAAATTCATTCCATAACTTAAACATTATAATGCAGATATAACATTTCTTATGTACTGATATGAAATAAATTAACACTGTGTTACAAAGAAAGTAGATAAGCACTTAATATATGCATAAGCATATTAACAAATTAGAAAAGGAATACTCATGACAGTTATAATCCTCTTTTATGCAACTGGTTACGCAGTCATAGATGGCATTTATAACCTTTTATTACCTATTCTGTTTTTCCTTGACTTTCAGCAAGAACTTCAGCAGGTCTTGATTCTTTTTTGCGTTCACTTACATCTTTTTAATGGAATTTTAATTTCGTTGGTATATGTTTGGAGTAAGTAATAATTATGCTCTTCATGGGGAGTAACCATGTGTACTTTGAGACCATAATTGTAAGTGAAATAAGACACACATGCATAAATATGGCTTCTTTTATTTTAAAAACCAAAAATGTAATATAAATGAAAAGTAAAATAAATAGTAGATAATAAGAAATATGGAGACAGATCTTTGGCAAAGGCATCAGAGTGATCCATACCTTTGCTCTTGGAGGTTCTAAACCCTTTGTCCTTCTTCCTGGATTAGGTTGCTGTAATTTCCCATTTACATTAACAATAGGTCATCATAGTGTTAAGAGATCCTCTGAGGCATTTCCTGCACTCTAAATATACTCTTCCTTAGCTCTATTTGGAGTAGTAGTCCAATTTTTCCTTGATAGTCTAGATCAATCACTGCACCCAGCACCATAAATCCTTTTACAGATTGTTGGCTTAAGTAGTCAGAGGTGGGACTTTTTCAGAGGTGACTGGATTTAGCAAGAATTAGGATTAATTCTTGATGCAATGCTATGATCAAGGGACCTAAGAATTAGGGTATGAGTGCTACACACCCTGAGTGGCCAGAATAAGATAAAAGGGACAGAAAGATTTTGTCAAGGTCCCTTGGTTACTTGCTTTTGCTTTCTTTTGTTTGCTGTGAACTGGTTCTACTCTGCAATACTCTTCTGCCAATCCACCCTGTCGTGGAATTGGATAATTATGGACTAAAACTTCTACAAACTGTGAGATAAATAAACCTTTCCCCCTTAATTTTGGATGTCAGATATCTTTTCTCAGAAATGAGAGAGAAGTTACTAAGACATTCACCATATGCGTTCTTGACACCTTTGTTGAAAGTCAGTGGACTCTGAATTTACTGTATGCCCAGTAAAGTCAGTTTAGAGATTATGGTCTCACTTGTGCAGGGACTTTTCCTTAGAACTTAAACAACAATTGTTCATGGAGACCCCTGACATTTTTTGGACACCACAAATATCTACCAAAATTATTTTTTCATGAGAGGTTTGCAAATAGCCAATCTGTAAGTGTTTCCCATTTCTCTTTGCTACTGAATGGCTGATGCTCTGTAACTCATCTCTGACACCATCATTCCTGCCTCATAACAGGTTTCTGTACTGTATGCAGTTATCTCCAATATTCTCTGTTTTGTTTTTCTTAAAGCCCCTAAGATACCTAAAAATTTGCCAAAATGCCATGTACCTTCTAAAGCTTTGTTAATTCAGTATTTTATTATATTAAGTTAAATAACTGCAGGAGACATAGCATATTTAAGATTTAAGCTATAAAATAGGTTTTTATGTATATAAACATAATTTTCTGACAACATCTAAAATGTGTGGTTTTCCACAATTTGCAACTGCTCTAGGAGTGATTAGAGAAGCATTTATCCAAGTTCACAATAAAGTTTAGATACTCAGTGAGCACACCAACTATGGATGAAGGTGGCCTGGTTACAGCTCAAGCGAGTAGCAGAACATGGCAACCATGTGGTTTTGGCTTTTGAGACATGAAAAATTCAGGAGTGTTGGCATGGTGGAAGATTGAACACAGATTTCAGAGAAGGCCTAAGAGACCAGGAAAAAATGTACCACATGGTCACAGTCCCTGCCCCATTCCAGTGAGAGCATGATGCTTGAAGTCATGAATGAGGTTGAAAGTACAGTGAAAAACTCAGGGTGTTGGTGATGCAAAGAATGTGAAATATCTTCCAAGGAACACCACATGCAGTAACTGGGTCTTGTCTAAGAGAAAGGCCACTTGACGTACCACCAGCAAGGTGACAGATACTGACCTTCCCAAGCCCGTTGAAGCTCCCAAGCCCTTTGAAGCTCACTTTCATCACAGTCTGCCATGATTTCTGAAAATGGAGCTACGAGATTTAGCATTTTCTCTAGTGGGTTTTATTCTTGTTTGGTTGAATTTATTTCTATCCCCCTAACTGTTCCATTTTGGAATGAAAAGTTTACTCTGTGGCACTAAATACTGAAATATTTTGTTTCTTTTTTAATTTTTGTAGAGGCTTATGAGTGGTTTTGCCTTGTGTCTTAGAGAAGACTACACTTGGATTTGTCAGCATCACTGAATCTGTTAAAGTTTCAGTGATTTTTAGAGATGGACTAGATATATTTTCATTAATGTGATAGATGTGGAAATTTTGGGCATCAGGATTGAAAATTATGGTTTAGATGCAAAATATCTCAAAATTCTCATGTTCAGGAGTGGAGATTTTGTACAGTGGTTAGTCATAAGTAACTGTACTTGTGGATGAATCTAGTGATGAGTTCATTGCTAAATATTCTGTCATGAGATGAGGTCTTACCAAAGGAGTTGGATCACTAGTGGTATTATTTGGAAGGGTATATTCTTGTCTCCCCTCCTATTTCTCTTTGTTGGTAAGTTTTTAATCACATTTTCAAATTCAGTAGTTGATATTGGGTTACTCAAAATTGTCATCTTCTTGATTGAGCTTTGGTAGTTTATATGTTCCTAGAAATCTGTCCATTTCCTCTGTGTTTTCCATGCTATGAGTAGAGACTTTCATAGTAGATGTGCATGATCTTTTGAATTTCCATGGGATCTGTAGTAATTTCTCTCTTTTCAGTCCTTATTGAGTGGATTTGTGGGGTTTTTTTTCTTTTTCTTGATGAGGTTGGTCAGAGGTTTATCAATTTTGTTTATTTTCTCAAAAACCCAGCAATTTGATTCGTTAATTCTGGGACACCCCATCGGGACTGAGCCACCCAGGACCACCACCATGGGTACACCGCTCTACCTGGCAAGCCTGGGGGGAACCCCCCCCACCTCCTGGACCTAGTACTGCAGTTGATCTCTTTCTGCTTCTTGAATGCCATGGGTTGAGAAAATTTTCCTCTCCATGCCCTTCAGTTATTCTTCTCATGTCTCAAATCAGGCAGTTATGGACTGAACCACTGGAAACTGTAAGCCAAGTAAACTTCTTCTTTAAGCAGTGCCAAGTATTTCATTGTAGTGATGGAACTATGACTCATACACCCAAATGCCACATTTTACATTTTTGTGTATTGAGAAACAAAAAATTATAGTGATTTGGCCAAAAAGTTTGTGTATAGCCATTATCTTGAAATTCTTCAAATATTTTTTCTCCATATTTACCTTTAATTGATCTTAATCACCCATCATTTATAATGTCCCACTATTATAAATAAACTACCCAGAGTTTAATAATTTTAGTTACAAAAAATGCAACACATTCGTACATGTACATCATCATAGAAATGCATATAACTAACACATCACCAAGAAACATTATTTGTGATCAACAATGAACTCTACTTTTTCTACTCTTGTCTTTTCATATTTGTTCTTTCCTTTTAACTTATTTTATCCTAGAAAATACCACTCTTCTGCATTAATCTTATATAATGAGGTAATACTTTTAAAAATATATTGTTCTTCATTTAATTGTGAAATCAATTTAGTAAAATGATAGCAATAAAACATGGACTACAGTATTTGTGTGGGTGTGTTAGTTCAAAACAAAATACATATTTTGGAAATGCATAAAAATACTTTGAAGTCACAACACCAGTGCATTATGAAAAGATTAGTGCTAATATTGTTTGGACACAATATAGGGCCAGGGATGTAACTTAGTGGCATAAGCACCTGCCTTGCAAGCCCATGGTTGTGAGTTTGATCCCAGGTACACACACACAAACACACAAATCACACAAACACACAAATATATATATATAGCCTATATCTTGTACTCCAAATAACCATTATGAATACAACAACAGACAATGTATTAATTTTTTTTGGCACCTTAGTATGTTTATTTAACAGTATTTGCTTTAAGAATGAAACATTATCATTGTTTTATACAACGTGTTAACCATTGTAACTCTCCTACTATTCTGTTTTTGAAAGTACATTTTATTGTTATTGTTTTCTCTTTAAAATAGGAAAAGATAATGCACCCAAGAATTTGCATCCATGTTTCTCATTTTCTTAATAAGTGGGTTTTAATGTTTATTTTAACTAATAAGTTTAGAAGTTAAATAATTTGTTCCAAAAAATATAACCTCCAAGAACAAAGGATAGTTTCCTGTATAATCAATCCAATCTGACTGTTCTTAGTCTAAGCTATTAGTATATATTAATCTAATAATAAACCAACATGTTCAGTGCTGAAAGGCGCATGTTACATTTATACTTCTTTATTTTCAACATCTAAATAAAGATCAATTAACACCTAAAACACAAGTATAACTAATGAATGAAGTTGTCATAAATTTAAATTCTTTATGGAATTTACCCTATGAAATAATTAAATTAATATAATTTGATGTAAATATTGTAATGTTCTTTCATACCATACCCTGATAAATGTAAGGATATTACTTATGCTGCAAGAATTTTAAATTGTGCAGATATAGCTTATATATAAGTATAGATAGATAGATACACATTTATTCATGGTTTATATAAAACAATATGTAATATGAACAACAAAAACTTTAAGTAATCAGAGTATGCTCAATTTTTGGAAGACTACATTTGGATCACAATTATTTTTATATTAGTCTGTAACTGAAACTGGCAGTAAGCGATAGCAACACTGTAAGACACTAATCAATTTAAGATGTTAGATTAGAAGGTTAAAATACACTTCAGAAGTCTTTCAGATGAAATGGGTATGGGTTGAAAAATAATCAGTGTAAAGAGAAACCAATTTATCTAAAATTAATGTGAAATATAATTTGACTGAGAAGAAAGAATTCGGAAGGAAATAAATTTGATTTAAACTCATGACAGTAAAAGTTCAATTACTTATGTAAAAATAAATCAAGAGATAATCATTACATTAATGCCATGAACTAAATTATCACCCTTTTCACATGTAAGTCCAAGTAATACCTTTTACAAAATGATCGATTTTCAACAAAAGAATTTATCAATTAAAAGCTACATTGGTTTTCAGTTAGGTTATGGTAATTTATATGGGAGTATTTTTTTCACCCTAAAAAAGAGATAACTAATTAAAGTCAGTGTTCTGTTTGGTTGTTATTAACAAGCATGTGATTTTTTTCCCCTGAGAGTTTCAAAGAAATTCAAATTCAAAAATACTCAGAGCAGTGCACATTTCTGAAAGGAAAATAGACTCCAGATTGATAGGTTTGAGAGTAAGTAGTTTCATACGTGAGGTCAGGGAAATAAATTTTTCACCAAACTATTAATAAATTTTTGTGCATAGGTTCAATGTTCCTATAAAACCGCAATTTTTTCCTTCACTGAATAGCTCAATATACTAAGATTGGAATGATGGCAACAAGTTACATAGGGCCTGAGGAAGACTGGAAGCAACCTAGGAAAATCTGAGAGAAATTCCTCTTGAAAACCATAAGATTTTTGGCCAGGATAGCACAGAGGCTGTGAAGGTAGTAGAATGCTTGATAGCAGAAATGTAAGAAATTACTCTAAGGCTTTGAGATAGCCACTGAATGAAACCCAGCAGTCCTCTGATGGTAGGCAACAAGAAAAAAAAAATGGAAAAGTGTTTTCTAACATGCAGAATGCTTCTGAAGGGATAAGTAAACAAATATAATTCACTGTAACCCCAGTATTTGGCAGGCAGCCTGGCAAGGGAGGTAGGCGATTATAATTTAAAATAACTTCATAACTTGGCTATAAAGCTAAAGCTTCTTAGATCCCAATATGATCAAATTCTGAATTTTTGTGAAAGAAAGCTCCTAATCACACTCTCAAAATATTTAAAGCCAGTGATACACAGAATATAACAAGACCTTCAACAAAATGCAGATCCAGACCCAGGTCTATGGTCATCTCTGTTATAGAACCTTATATAACTAGTTTGTTACTGTCTTATAAATGTTACTAATTTTAGTGTGCCTTATTTATTTATTTATTTATTTATTTATTTATGTTGGTGATGCATTAGATTCACTTTAGGGCTTCCTACTTACTGGTTAAATTACTACCATAGCTACTTTTTAATTTTTGATACACCATCAAACTTAATTTCCTGCACTGGTCTTAGATTCAAGATGCTGAAGATCTGAAATTACATGCATGTGTAATAGCACCTGGAAGAAAATCTGTTTTCTCCCTTCCATTTTACATTCCTTCCTTTCTTCATTCTTTACTTCCTTCTTTTATTCTTCCTTTTTCTTTCCTTTTTTTATCCACACTGAGGATTAGGGTCTCATACATGCTATGCAAATGCTTTTTGAGCAAAATCTATACTTCCTCTATTTTTTACACAATGAGTGAAATACACTGAAATTTCTTAGGCCTGATAAAAAAAGAAACAAAGCAATCTTGTTTTTGTTTTTGAAGACTCATTCTATGAAGCCAATCTAGAAATGGCTCAATATTTGAATTCTTGGAGATAATTAGACACAGTGACAAATGTTCATGGAATTGAAGAGAAAAAAAAAACTATGTGAAGAAATAAAGAAGACATAACAAATATAAAGGAAAACTAAGAGAACTTGTTACAAATAAAATTAAGTCCTATTAGAGATGAGAAATTTCTTTAATTTGCTTATCCAAAGTCTAGAAAAGCAGAGGAAAAGTCAGTGAAATATAGTACTATAAGAATAACTCAAATTGAGTTAAAAGACATAGGAATGAACATACAAATCAAAAACTGATCAAATGTTCTGCATATTTAAAGTTACTAAAAGATAGTATTAAATGTAACCATGTTTAAATTTTAAAAGAAGAAAAAGAATCAATATGTAAGAGGATGGTGACTGGAAGTTTTCCAAGATTGGTGAAAACATTGAAAACCAAAGCAGGATAAGAACTCATAGAATTTCTTTTCAATATTTTTTTTTGTAAATCTTTGGATAGTCATTATATTACTATAGAATACCTACCTGCACACTCCAGCTATGAAGGAAATGTTTAACTATTTGCAATTTTTAAAGTGACATTCCAAGTAGTGTTCAAAAAGAGTACTGGGACATAGCTGTAAAATAGAGAGAACTCCCTTTTGGTGATGAAAGTATACAAGAGATGCCCAGCTTTGCTAAAATACAGGCATTTAAAACATTAAAATACTGAAGTAGTATCAGCAACTCTCAATGCAAATCCCAGGGTAATGGCTCATCTGCTTCTGAAGGATTAGATAGGAAATTTAATTACTCAGAGAACTTAGAAAAAGATCCATTGGTTCTCTGTAGGAAAAATATAAGCAAAAGCCCTTTAACTTTTGAGGAAGGATAAGAAAACCTTTTGGGCTGATGACTTTGCTGGCTTTGAAGTAGAGTTCTGCTACCACAGAGGAAAAGCCAAGAAAGGGTTTCTCAAACAGGATTTCCTATGTATGTAGAAGAGAATTTGGCTATTGTGGGGGAAGGGGAGCAATAAATTGATGAAGTTTGGTCTTTGAGGTCAAGATATACTGGCCCTATTCAAAAGTCAGCTGAATTGGAAGAAAAGATAGCTCTACATTAGAAGAAAAGAATCCTCTACATCCACCATAAAATGTGTGCCATAACAAACACCAGCAATACACTTCTGGGAAAGTAGCAGGAACATTAGTAGAGAACAGCTTCATGGCACAGGCATAGAAAGACTTTTGAAAAGTGAAGTCTAAATATGTAGTGGTCACAGAAAAGTATCATTATGATTTGCTTTGGATTCTGCCTGTGGGATTGGTGGAACAAATTTCTTGTTGTGTCTGAGGGGTTATGAAAGGATAATCTTGGAGTCTATGTGATCCCTCATTCTTTCCTCTCTGGGATTGTCCCCTCTTCTGCTTCTTGGTTACAGTGAACTAATTATCTTTGTTCCACCATGTCCTTTCACTGTGACAGTTCTGCCTTTGAGGTTGCCAGCCATGGACAAAAGTCTCTAAAAAGTGAACATTGTCTTTAAATTTTGGGTTTAGGTGTTGTGTTGTACTCCGGCAACTGGAAACCTGACCAATAGAGAAAATTAGTACAAGAGAACTGGGCCATGTTCTGAGACCGTACCTGACCATGTGGTTCTAAAAAACTTGGAAATGATTTGTGAGAATAATTCCAAAACTCTTTTTTTGCATATCCTGGCTAAAAAAGCCTCAGAAATTATCAAACAGAATGTGATGGGTGATTATGATCAGAGTTTTAAAAAAAGACAAAAATGCTGATAGGAATATGGATAGTAAAGCCTAAGATCAAGAGGCTTTACTTAGTCAGAAAGATTACATATGCAATTGGATGACAGGTCCTGTGTGTTACTCCATAAAAATAATATTTGTCTACATTTGGTCCATATCCTGAGACTTTGCAAAGACTAAGGGCTATGGACTCATTGATGTGTTTGTAATGTCTAATGTGTTAGACATTACAAAGTATTCAACATTCAGATTGTTAATATGAGTACTATTTGCTACTTTCAGTAAGATTTGTAGTGAAAATTGGAGCAAATGGTAGAGCAAAAAGTTTTTAAAAATTTGGTCTAGAAGTAGCCATATGTAAAATTGAGGCCATAGGAAATATGATTGATAAAGAAATTATTGGCATTAGGAAGAAAATCAAGTACTTTGTACAGCAATAAGAAAAAAGATGCCTTAAGGGCATTTCAGGAATCATCAAGATCCCATTCACCACATTCCCAACTAGACAAAGATCTGTCATCTATTTGAGAAGAGACCTCCTCAGTTCCATGCTTGAGAATAAACTATTAGGTAACTGTTTTCCTTGGTATTCATTTCACCATGTGTAGCCACTTTAGCATTCAGAAACTGCTGCTTTTGTGACCAAAGGAAGCCTGGTTCCTGCTGAAGCAAGCAGCAGACCTTAATGTCATCATCAGCATGATGTTGATTTCACTGGCATTCAGAATGCTAGAGCTGTGGAATTTGGTAGGCTTTTTACCCAGATTTCAAAAAAAAATTCTGGAATGCCAGGCAAAGAGCTTCTGAAAGAGCTGGAGAAAAGTCAAAGTTGAAGTAGAGACCCTAGTAAGTCATAAGTGCTATGAGTATGGAATATATGTAAAAGAAAGCTGCAGGTGATGATTGATCCCAGCACACAGACAGAGGCCTTGTAGGCTATAACCAGCAAAGTCACAAGAGTGGGGACTCCCTGGGAATTCACAGTTTACTACCATGTGCCCTAAATGTGATAATCTTTTGCAGAACTTAATTGTTGCCCTACTAGATTTCTATCTTGTGTTGGTTCAATTCTTCTCTGTTCCCATGTGCCATTACACTTTGAGATTAGATAATGTTTTTGAATTTTGCTAAGGTGAACAAATAAGAGTTCTCCTACAGTGTCAGAAGAAATTTGAAGTTGGACTTTTCAAAACTGATGCAAGTGTTGAGATTTTGGAGAATGCATTACTGAATCTTTAGTCATATTCAAGATTGATGCACAATGTTATGTGGAATGGTGAATTGTTGTTGTATTTATTTAGATGTGAAATGTGGTTTAGGGGGAGTTCTGGGAAGATGGTAGAGTTTTGATAAACAGCAGAGAAACAGCCTCTCCTAGATTTGTGTCCAGATGCTGGAAGATGTCATGAAGGTAAGAAGGAAGGAAGTGGGTCACAGGCACACAGGGAAGATCTGAGAAAGAATTGAAGTCCATGGAGAGAGTGAGAAGAGAGACTTCTATGCAGAAGAAGGTGGTGGCAATCAGTGTTTTCTCACTGAGCTCTAACTCACTGAGTGGGAGGGCTTGGTCAAATTTGCACTACTGATGGTGACCACTGATGACCCCAGCAGCCTCCATGGAGAAATTCACCAATGGAGTGGAGCAGTAAAATTAGTAGATTTCACTGGATAGGGAGTTATTCAGTTTCAGTAATCTTGGAGAGGGACCACCCAAGCTTGGAACTCAGAGCAACATCTGACTCCAACTAATGGCTCCCAATTTCAAGGTGAAACTCTTGAGTTCAAGTTAGCAGGAGATGAAGGAGTCAAGTTCAAGCCAGCAGAGAGTTGAGTTCGAGCCAGTAGAAGATACATGAAGTGTGACCAACTGAAGAAATCAGATTTTACCCTAATGACCAGGAAACAGCCTGAATGTCAGGGGAACTAAAAGTGCAGGTTTGCTAGGATTATCTGCTACTCTGCTTCAAAGCCACAGGTGGCTTACTGGTGTTAATCATCACGGTTCTGGACTCTTGTCTCTCCATTTGGACTACCAATAACAGAAGAGGCATGCCTTGAAATACACATCTTTTTCTTTCTTTGTGCTCCAGCCTTGCTTCTAATCTCTTCCTCTTGTATTTCTCTCTTTTTTTTCTTTTACCTCTTTTAAACTTTCTCCACTAAGAGTAAAATCACAATAGTAAGAACTTATTTACTGTATGTGATTTTCTGGTAGGTTTTAGATTTTTTTTTTATATAGTCACAAATCTAGTATATACAGTTAAAGGTGCTAAATTAATAGTTACCACAGTTTGTCATTTTCTAGGCTGTGTTTGATGCTATTGTAATTACTGATTGTACCACTTTAACCAAAAGTGACATAATTGTTCTAACAAGCTATTCTTCCTGGTATTCTATGACTGAGATTGACTAAGGGTCATAGAAAATACTGTGGCACAGTGAAAAGAACCAAGTGCTAGACTCAGCAGGCAGCAACCTCTCATCCCTAATAAACTGAAGAGGTAGAATCTTATAACAGACTCAAACCTGGAAGACATCTCTAAGAAACTGTTGTTTTCTAAGGGTTCTAAATACCTGCAATATAGTTACTCACCATAAGAAATTTATAAGCATTAACACAGGAATTAAACTTTTAAAAAGTGAAAGAAAATGAGGAGACATTTAAGAGGCAACCCCAGACTTCCAGCTTACAATAGGGAAACAAAGGGGGAGACAAAGTATATAAATTTGAAAGCCACACACTTGGACTCTCTGAAGTGGTAACAGCAGAAGCAACAAAGGAGATGAATGATGCTCTAGAAAAAAAATCAAATTAGAAATAATTTCTAGTTATCCGCAGAAATAGTGAACATAAGGAAGGACATTGTTTATGATTATAGAGCAGATAGAGATAAAAAGAAAATGAAAATGATCTTAGATAAATGAAGGAAATCATGAATCCCAACATAGGAAAAGAATGAAATCCATAAAATAGATTTTTACACAGTTATCTAGGGGATTAAAAATTCCACTGAATGTGTACACAGCAGAATAAGCCAATTTGAGGATAGAATATGACATATGGAAGAGAGAATTGAGGTTAGTAATCAAGAAAAGAAATTCCTTTTTCTTTTTTTTAGGTACCAGGCACTTGCCAGGCAGGTCTGTGCCCCTGAGCCACATCCCCAGTCAAGAAAGTTTTCTTAAAAAAAAACAAGAGATCACAAAAAGAATCAACTCAACAGCTGATAGATGCAATGAAGAATGACATAATAATGCATAAAGTAAAAAATTGACTAGTATAGAATAGCAAAGAAGAGTAACATAAGATTTGGTGCAGTCAACGAAAAAGCAAGAGATAGTGAAAATGACATAAAAAAACCTCTATTTACAGAAGTAATGGCAGAAAACATCCCAACCAGAGAAAAAGAATTTGATATACAAATAGATGGGGCCTATGGAACTCCAATTAATCATGATAAAAAAAACTACACCAAGGCATATAATGTCAAGATTACAGAAATGCAGCACAAGAACAGAATATTAAAAACTCTTAGAGAAAAGAAATAAATCACCTATAAAGAAAAGCCCATCAGATCACAATACAATTCTCAACAAAAATCTTCAAGACAAGGAGATCTTGGAATGAAATTTCAAGCTCTAAAAGAAACCAACCACCAACCCAGATTGATACAACCCATAAATCTTTCAAAACTGGTAGAGAAATAAGATGCTACTAACAAAGAACACCTGAACAAAACCAGTACTCAAAAATGTTCTGAAGGATATACAAGAAAGAGATACAAGGCCTACGAATCCTACAAATCCATATGCCTCAACAAATGAATCCAAAAGACAAGGCGCATAATTAATAAAGTGTGTAAACAACAGGAAAAAATATGGCAAGAATAAGTCAATTATAACCATTTATGTTAATGGTTTCAAGTCACTACTCAGAAGAAATCAACTGGCAGAATGGATCAGGAAGCTAGATTCAGCAATATGCTTCACACAAGAAACTGGTTTAGTTAAAAAAGAAATTCATACACTGAAAGTCAAAGAATGGAAATCAATGTTTCACATATCAGGAACACAGAAAAAAGTAGGAAAAGCTATTGTATATACAAAAAAAAAGTGGATTTCAAACCAAAATTGACTAAGAAAGACAAGATCACTATATCCTTATAAATGGAACAATCCAGTAAGAAGCTATAACAGTCATAAATATATCTACACCAAACAGTTTGTGCATTGAACTATATAAAACAAATATTAATGGACGTAGAAAATCAAACAGATATTCTCACAATTCTAATAAGGGTCCTCAGTATACAGAGAGCAGATCAACTGATGAAAAATCTAAAATAAAATATTAGAACTAAACCAATTTTTGAACAAAACAGGTGTAGTAGATATCTACAGTATCAGAGTACAAATTCTTCTCAGCTGCACATGGGACATTATCCAAAATAGACCATACACTAACTCTTAGAACATGGTTAAGTAAATTAAAATGAATTGAAATTATCCCAAATATATTATCAAACCATAGTGAAATGAGATTGAAATCAATGGCAAATGGAACTACCAGAACCTGATAAACCCACAGATACTAAATTACACCCTCCTGAACAACAAATGCATCACAGATGAAATTAAGGAAGAATTTAGAAGGTTTCTACAATTAAGTGATAGTGCCAGTAAAATGTATCAAAACTAATGGAAAGCAATGAAAGTAATCCTACAAGGGAAATTTATAGAAATGTTTTTCCATATCAGAAAAAAATAGAGTGAACTAAATATACAACCTAATGT
Source organism: Hydrochoerus hydrochaeris (assembly GCA_004027455.1). Classification (NCBI taxonomy): domain Eukaryota; kingdom Metazoa; phylum Chordata; class Mammalia; order Rodentia; family Hydrochaeridae; genus Hydrochoerus; species Hydrochoerus hydrochaeris. The sequence goes on along the minus strand of PVLA01001768.1, from coordinate 145,883 downwards.
TACATTTCAAGCTTCTAGAAAACAAGAACAAGTCAAACTGAAAGTTCTGAAAGTTCATCCAAGGGAGGATGATCAGCACAGAAACAAATGCAATAAAGACTAAAAGTATAATGCAAAGAGGCCATGAATTAAGGGGTTGTTCTTTGAAAAATTAAACCAAATTGACAAATGTATGTATCACAAAATATAAGAAGAAAATTTATACTACTACCAGCAAACCAAAGGAAAAAACCACAGTCAAGGTTGTTAAAAATTGAATATAATAGATTGAGATGTTCCCAAATCTATGACCAACACCTAAGAGTTTGTAAAGGGGAGTGCCAAAATACACATGAATAGTTAGGAAAATTCAATAGAGATAAAATATAATATTGTAACATTAAATTTCTAGAAATACACAGAAACAATCTATACTAAATGAACAGTTCCAATTGTGGAATAATCAACAGAATGGAAATTTGAATATTCAATAGTTTCACTCCTCTTAAATATATACTGATAGAAATTATCCATCTGAAACCCCCAAAGAAGTGAGAAATAGAAGCAATTAAGAATGTTTTATACTACATAAAATAATTTAAGATATATGTAAGTGGACTCTTGGAAGCAAATATGGTGAAACAGAGCAACAGCAACATTTGAAGAGAGATAGATAAAATAATTAGGCAACAAATGGAAGATTTATGAGGTATAATAAAAATACAGTGAATGATTAAATAAAAAATTCTTTCCCATAAAATATTTGCTATTGTAATTCTTATAATATTTACCCTGTCTATGAAACTTATTTAACAGGCTTGTCACATGCTGAGGCTGTCCTAAAAGTATTCTTTCATTATCTTCAGTTGTACTGTTGTGGCTGGTGCCATATCCTAAATTAATTACAAACATTTGGTGTCATGAACAGTTTGACTTTAGGGAATAGGGAGAAAATACATCATGCCAGATGCAATGAGGAAGGTAAATAAGAACACACATTAATGTTTTTATTTCACAGAAACTGCTATAAATGCTTGGTGGATATCATGGGATCAAAACACAGCAAATCTTTATGAATAAATTTATTACAGCAAAAGACACACAAATATTCTCTATCACTTCCAAAATACACTTCTTGCATCACACTTGACAATGTATCTTACTATATGAAGGTTATTTTTTAAAAATTTAATAATCATGTGCTTTTGATTACCCACTGCAGTTTAAATATACAAAATATTTCATTAATGTAATGATATGAACATTGTGACTAAGTCAAAGATATTAACATAAGAAGTATTTCTCGTGTACCGAACATCTCTTAAAGATTTGTGTAAGTTAAAAATAAGAGAAAAAGTATTCCATGGAAATATTAATCCCAAGATAGCTGTATTGCTCATGTTAACATAAGATAAGAAAGACATTAAAATTATGAGTGTCTGTAGGAATACTGGCAATACGGATTGGTAAAAGAGAAATATTCACTGGGAAAATGTGCTAAGATTAAATGCTCATATACCAAATGAAGAATGGGGTAAATGAAAGTAACTAATTTTATGTATAAGCTGGAATTTCACTATTATTTTACCTTGCATTTTTCTAATATCAAACCACATTGAACATTTCTTCATGTTTTTGTTGATATTCTCAATATCTTCCTAAAAGTGTTAAGGACAGTTTATCACACAGATACATAGATATCCATGTCTGTAGGAGCACAATTCATAATAACTAAATCATAGAAGCAGCCTATGTGTCTATAAATAGATGAATGAATAAAGAAAATATGGTATTTGCAAAAAATAGGCTACTACTTGGCCATAAAGGAAAGATAAAAGTAAGACATTTGAAGGAAAACAGATGCACATTTATTTTTTTTAAATTTTATTCTAAAGAGGGTAAAATTAAACATGACAAAGCCGAACAAAACAGAACACAAAAAAAGCAGCGTAAGAGACATAAATTTCAAAGCAAGACCATCAGAGGTCTTCACTATCTATCATCATATTGTCTCTTGTTTTCTTCCAACTAGATGTCCGTATCTTTACATACAGAGAATCCACATGAAATAACATAGTATAGAACTGATCTGAACAAGATGAGGAAGGCACTTTAAGTCTTCAAGACCAGACACTAGGGAAGTCAACACTAGCTGTCATAGTGTCTCTCATTCTCTTCAAAATAGCTGTCCATACCTTCATATATGTTGAAATTAAACAATCAAAACAGATTCAAATCACTCTGAAAAGAGAATAATAGTATTTCTGGATTTTACATCATGAGGCTATGGAATCAGCACTGGGTACTATAGTATCTCTTTTTCTTAAAAGTAGTTGTTCTTTTCATCATGTATTATATAATCAGTTCTCATAAACTATTCTATGCATGCATAAGTCTCTGCATGTATTTCTATCCTTTCTGTATTAGAGGGAAAAACAAAACATAGCAATACAAAACAAAACACATTCCTATAAAAATATGAAATGAAAAAGTCATATAAAACCACAGCACTAGGTGATCTACAGTGGTTACTGTGTTGTCTCTTGTTATCTTCAATAGAATTGTCCATGTCATCAGGCATAATTGAATATAACAGTATAATTTAATATAGCAGCACATAACAATATTAATAAAAACAAAACATTGTAGATAGTGTTAAACTTCAAAAGCAGGTAAAAAAACCACAGTAGGTATCCTAATGAATCTTGCCATCTTCAGTGTTGTTGCCTATACTCAGACTTCATACTATCAATCATAACAGCTTTGAAAAAAAATCTGTCAATACAAAACAGCAATCTAACAAACCAGACTCAATTAAGATCAGTCATGGTAAAACAGTGCAAGTTATACAGGGCTCCAGATTAACTTAATAGGAAATTAAGGATGATTACTGTACTATATCCTGCTATTTTCAGGATAACTGTCTGTGCCCTCAAATCTAGTTACAAGTAGACAAACTGGAACAGAACATAATCCATATAAACAGAGTTCTCTGAGTAATGTGGGTTTTAAATCCTGATACACTACTAACAATATCCTCTGCCTTCTTTTTTTTTAGACTATTCCTCTCCTTTCCCTCCCACAGGGTGCTGCACATCTCCCTCAGTTTTTAGATTAGGGGACAGGGTCCCACCCACTCTCTCAGTTGTTAGATTGGGGGGACAACCTATTATTTATGCAAGTGGTTCCAAACCCTTTCACTCCTGAACTTAATCTCAAGTTGTATTCCTTTACCTACAAAAGCCTCAAGGCTTTCCTTCATTATAGCTGAGTAGTTCTCTACTGCACATAAGTATCCTCTCTTTCCAATCTATCTTCAAGTGCTGGGGGTCGAGTTGCCCCTATTTCTCTCTGGTTTCCTGTCGCATAAAGAATTGCTTTCTCATATTTGCTTTTTGGCCCATAAACCCTCTTTCAGGTTGATTATATTTCCCATACAGAGCATCTCGATGTACCCTACCTCCTGATCTATTCTGCCTGTATTTCTTTCTTTTTTTATTTTTAGTGTATCAAGCCATCTATGTTAGAGATTATAGCCAACCATCATTCCCTTATTTCTGCTATGCTATTTTTCTGCCATTGGTTGTTTACTTTTCTCCTTCATTCTACTGCCTGCCCTGTTCACTGAGGACTCTCTGCCACAGTTCCTTAAATCCTGGTATTTTTTTCTCTCTCTCTAGAATGTCCTTCAGTATTCTCTGTAGGGTTGGATTGGTGGTCATAAACACTTCCAATTCCTCTTTGTCATGGAATCATCTTGTTTCTCCATTAATTTCTAGTGACAGTTTTGCAGGGTACATCAATCTGGGTTGAGGTTATTTTCTTTTAGGGCTTGGAATACTTCACTCCAAGCTCTTCTTGATTTGATAGGCTGTGTTGAGAAGTCTGCCTTGATTTTGATGGGTTTTCCTTTATAGGTGATGTGTTTCTTTGCTCTGATGGCTTTTAATATTCTGTTTTTATATTGAATTTCTGGTATCTTGATTATTATATTTCTGGGTATAGATCTGTTTTGGTTGTAGGTGGCTGGAGTTCTGTATGCCTCATATATCTGAATATCATTTTCTTTTCCTATGCTTTGGAAGTTTTCCTTAATTATTTTCATGAATAGCCTTTGTAATTCCTTTATTTTGACTCCTGCTTCTTCACTCACATTTCTTATTCTTAAGTTATAGATTCTTTTGTTGTCTTCCTGTCGTTTTATTGTTACTGCCTGTTTCCTTGTTATTTTTAAGAGATCTTTCCTTTCATGATCATTCATTGAAAACTTGTCTTCAAGTTTTGATAGTCTATCCTTAATTTCTTTCAAGCAGTTTTGCCAGCTTTCAATGGAGTTTTTAATTTCTTGGTAATCTCTTTGAATCTGCTTCATGTATTCTAGATTTTCTTTATATTCTTTATTGAACATTTCTCCCCTTTTTTTGTGTTCCTCCCTTCTGTCTGTGTCTTCCTGAGAGATGCTTAGCATTTCTTTTATTAATCTACTTATATCTTGCTTTACCTGATTTAATATTTCAGTTTTGAGCTCATCTACAAGGTCCTGAAGATATCTCTTAATGTCCCTTGATGCCGTGTGTGATGTTGCATGTTTGCTGCCTTCACACTCTTGTATTTACCTCTCCTGGATCAATTTTCTCAGATTTTTGGGCTGGGGGCTTTTTCTTATTTCTTTCTTTTGTCATGTTTTTGGTTTTATCCATACAAGTGTATAGTGGAGGTCCCAGCCCCTTTCCCTGTTGATTATGGTTCTTTTAAGCACGCTGGTGAGAGATTTCTGCCCTCTCCAGTTTGCTTTTGGTCATTGAGGTGCAAGCAGGGGTGGTGTATGCTGGTCCCTCCCCACTGGGCCAGTCAATTTTGGGGGCCTTTACCGGATTAATGTGTACTGCACATAGGGAATCAGTTTGGGACAACTTATTGGGTACCAGCCATAGGCATGACCCAGGCCAAGAAGATCCCACCAATCTGCTCTGGGAAGGGAGCAACCAACTGAAGTCACTGTTGTTCCTAGTTCAGGCTCCTCCTGCTTGATTCCAACATGTCTTCCATTTGTTTGCCCCCTTCCCATGGAGGGGGTCTTTATTCCCAGCACTCACTGCAGGTTAATGCAGGTCCCTTGCCAGTCCCATTCTCTGTTGGGTTCACCAACCTCCATCTTCAGTGCAACTGGCTAGTCACAGTGGCATGATTTTGGGTGGCTCCAGCGGATCTCAGCTGCATGAGCTGGGGCCACTTCTGGCCAGTCACAGCGGTGAAAATTCAGGCAGCTCAAAAGCATTGTGGCCGTTAATCTTAGCTTCTTTAATGGTAGCTATGGGGCTGAGTGTTTGACCAGCTCTTTTGCCATTAGTTTCTTCCTGAGTCAAGAGGATTCATCTCCCTCTGGCTGGATCTATTCAGGACATTTTATTCCAACATGAGTTGTCTCTCTCATGGGAGGCTCTGTATCCTGTAGCTTATCAATCCACCATCTTTTCTCTCTCTCCACTCCTGGAGCTTTGGACCAACTGGACCACAAAGCAGAATCTTTGAGTCTGAGTTGGTTGCAAATTTCAATCCAATTAAAGCTGCATTTTCTCCTCCATAGTGCTGTAAAATACTTCAAGGCTGGGATCTGGGCAGCTCAGATGTGACATGGGCAATGTCATGAAAGGTTTCCCTGTCACTGAAGAAGCAGTCAGTGGCTGCTCCTTGCCCCATGAAGAGGACAAAAGCTTCTTCCAGGTCACTCCTGAAGTGAAGAATGGCATGGTCCCCCCAACTCCTGGGAGTCAGGCCCAGGATCTGCAGGAGCTTCACACCTGAGGGCACCACACTGACTCCCATGGCCATTCGGCACCAGTGCTGATCTGTCTGCATGATGAGTATATCCCAGGCAGCCGCCAGGAGGCTCTAAGTGGTCGTGGTGGCACAGGTCCTAGCCACAGCAAGCTCCACAGGGAGTGCAGTGCCAAGCCCGGCAGCTTTGGCTCCAGTAGGAAGACGTATTCCACAGCCAGCACCAGCAATATCCTGCAGGCGGAGCTGCACCACAGTACCAAGGGTAGGAGGAGTCCCACGGCAGTGCAGAACTCACACTCCTCCCCTTTTCCTGGTTCAGTGTGAGCTCTGCACCTTTAGACCATAATATAAAGTGTAATAAATCAGAAACACAAACTTCAATATTACATGTACAAGAAATCCAACATATGAGTAAAGATAAAAATAAAAGATAGGTAGTAGGGAGTAGGCAAATCTTTCTCAAAGGGGAAGGTTATTTGTGGGGAAATTCTGATGGGGGAGTTTGAAATTAATGTGAAAAGAAGTGGCCTTGGAGCAACAGTTCCCAGACTCTTGAATGCATGATTAAAGATCAGAGCAAATCTGCAGAAGCAACATCTTTATCAGTAAACTTTTAAACTCAAAGATCTGTCTTTTCTTGTTTCCCAATTATTTATAATGTACTCATGGACTATTTAACATTCAGTTATTAAAACAAAAGGGGAATTAGGAAAACTTCTACTGTAAGAACAAATACTGAAAGCACTACTTCCTTTAAATTATTTAAATTATGATTCAGAAGGATTTATTACAGTGAAGAAACACTTTATTGTCACAAAAGACAGACCCATACCATGGTTCTTTTTTCACAATGCCTAAGCCCATTTGGACTGCTAACTAGAACGAGGGCATATGCATCTGTTTGTTGACCTACAGACCTTCTCTGGGTTACTGTGAAGGCTATGCATCCTTACTATGTGCCACCAAGTAGTATGTTACAAAGTATGAAATTTCCTCTTATTTCTAAAAATTGTTTCTTGCAATGATCATACAAGTCACTTGCAATCCCAACATTCAAAATGTTAAAAGACTCATTAGCTTTCTGAGTTAGTTGACATACATACATATCTCAAGAAAGTGGCATGGTTTTTTGGGCTTATGTTCTTCTCTCACCTCTTTATGAGATAGTCACATTGTCTCTTTTCTCTAGTGACATGTCTTATACAGGCAGAACATAACTGCCATCTTCTAGTCCCTTAAGGGACTGTGGGAGGTACTACAGCTTCTCCTGCTATTCTATTGGTTGACAACTGTTACCCCATACATATTTTCTGGTAGAAAATATTTCCATTATGCATAGTCAACAATGCCACCAATCATGGCTATTGTATTCCTTGCTATCCCCAATTATATATAAATGGTTTTAATATCCCTCAGTTAATCATTATTCACATGAGTACTCAGACAATGTGCTGAACTTGGACTCCCCACCAGTCTCATGAGAGCATGGACGAGAAATTCATCTCTTGCATAAATTACCTCAGCACTTAATGATATCAGACAAAAGCACTTTCTAACTATTTTGATTGTAACTTTGCTTCTTTACTCTATCCAAACTTCTCAGACTATGAATGGCTATTTTTAAAATACCTCAAAATTATTGACTAAAACTAATTTTGATAAAGAAATTCCAGAAAAACAGGATGCCCTTGAGGCAGCTGTCAGCTGGTACAGCAAACACCAATAGGCCCTGGGGTATGTAGTAAGCTTAGTTGTGATGCTGGGTATCACTTGATGTATGTTATTCCCATTCCTTTCCATCATTCTGAATTCTGGGAGGAGGTCCAAACCTTGTTCACAGTGCTATTCATAGAAATCAGAATGGACATGTTACTCATCTCCTGGACCTACTGCCAGCCTAACTTCATAAATTTCAAATGGAAGAGTACAACATTACCTTGAATCATCTCAATGATATTGCCTACTGGTGCAACCTTAAGAATCATTCCTCTGGTCTCAGCCTTTACATTTAACTCCTTATAGTGACTGAAATACTGTAATCTTTTTAAATATTCTTTATTGCAGTCCTAAGAGTACTCCATATGCTGTTCCAATGGACCCTCCATGTAGAAGCAGTGATGACCTGTCTACACCAAGCTCAGTATCCCCATTCCCTGTACTCTCCCCCTTCTGCTTAATTTAGCTTATAAAACAAAAAAGGGGGTAATAACCACAGAGGCTTCAATTTGCTGATGTTTTCCTGATACTTCAGTCAGTGCAGCATTCCCTACAGGCCTCTAGGTGATCTAACTGAATCTTGACTCTGAGTAATCTTTCATCCTCTGCACCAACACAGTTGTACACTGTGATGGGGATCAAGAGATGAAGAAACAGGTAAGAAAGGCAGGGAAAGGGGATAAAAAAGGAATTAAGATGTATAATATACATGTGCCAACTCTCCACATGGAATGTAAATATTATATACTACAACCATACATAAAAGAAATAATCTATCTTGGTTTTACTTGTTTTAATGTGGGCTAGTAAAACATTTAAAGTTATGTGTGTGGTCCATACTCTATTTTTATTAGAAAGTGCTTAATACAGTGAAAGTAATGGTACATCATTACAACTGAATGGTGATGCAGTAGAGTATGTCTGGTACACTAAATAAACATTTTCATTCTGGGATAGGTGTGCAGTCATTACCTTATATTACATCTCCGTGAATCCACTGTATAAGTTATCATCACCTTAAGAGATCAAGAAGATAATAATGCAAACTCCTGGAAACCTGTTTTCTTTGATTCATATTAATGTTTACATAATTTCTATATATTCTATGGATAATTGCTTTATGTTCCTGATCAAGAAATTTCAAAAGATAGTAAATGAATCATGTACAATTTGAAGTTACTCACATTATGTACTTTAATTAATTCCTTTATTTTTAAAATATCAGAAAGGTATCATTTATTTCTGTGATCATGTGTAAGTTCCTTGTTCAAAAATCACTGAATTTTTAAAAGAATAAAAGTTATAAAGTGTTTATTTAGAAATTGGCTGTGGGTGGTAAAAATTCTGTATAGATGGACTTAAAAAATTCTGTATAGATGGCTTCTAAAGGTTGTCAAATTTAGATCAAAATTTTGCTTTGTATATCTTAGCTACTCTAAAAATGAGCCATTATGTTTTATAAGTCAACAGTATAAATATAAAAGAAAAAATAAGTAAATAAAAAATAGAATGCTCAGAAATTACTTTTAGCAAGATATAAAATAAAATAAATCATTGTTTCTTCTAACATGCTATGTAATAAGTAAACATGACCATGAACTTCTTAACATAATGTCATAACCAAAGTTAAAAGCATTTGTAAATAGACTCTTCAACATGTCTTCTGTATAATGACAAAGTACAATTTTATAAAGTCCAATTAACAGCAAAGTCAAAAAAAATTTCCTGAATAAAAATATTATAATTTGACCTAATTCAAGGATATGAGATAACAGATTTACAAAGATATAGATTTCCAATCACACAGGTAATTCCTATATTTATTTCCTGACTGAAACATGTAATTAATACTAAGCGACAGAGAAATTATACATGAATGCTAAAAATAAACAGTGGGAAATAATACAGTTTAACTTTTCCAATTCATTAGAATGAAAGTACAATTAAACTTTCTTTAATTGCAAACATATACAAGTATGAACTTCAACTTTTTTCACTAAAGAAAGAGAAGAATATGAATTATCAATATTATTCTTTTACTAATTTCCAAAAACATTCTTTTACCAAACATATTTGCATAAATCAATGACCTGGACTGAAAATTTTATTTTTCAAAATGCACATTGAGTAAAACTGCATTTCACCACTTCTTTTAGGACTTTACTATTTTCCATTGCTGCATTTAAAATTTGTCATGAATTCGAAACATAGCTCTCCAGTGGAGATTTCGTATTGGCTTATACTTCCAATGGTGGAAGATGCATGAAGGAAAAATAAATGATAAGTAAAGAACTTTTCCAAAGGCATTCTGTGCAATACCTAGAGAAAGTATTTGAAAAATCCTAAATGTTTAGAATACCAATAAAATGTACAGTTTAATTGCAAATTGCAAATTATAGTTGGACTGTTGTAGGGTTTTGAATAAATGTAGAAAAATAAGTCATTTGTTGAAAAGATAATTTGGGGATGTGATTGAATGAAATATATAATAGATCTCTACTCTCGAGTTACTAAGCAACACTAATTTATTGTTACTGCAGTAATTTGTTTTGGTTTCAATGATGAATTTTTATAAAACAAGAATATGTAGGCCAAAAGTATTTCCATGTGATGACACATTTTAAATCCAGTATCTATTTTTAACCAGTGTCAGTGCTCAGATAATTGATGATTTAATTGTCAAAATATACTTTATGTACATGAACACAATATTGATGTTCCTTCTGTGGCTCTGGGCAGACAAAACCCCAACCAATAACCAAACTTCAGTCTCTAGTGTTTTCATTGTACTCTTTCATACATTTCTCAGATCTGAGGAGATCTGGAAATTTTGATCAACAATATTAATTAATCTATGTGTTTAAATCCAAAACAAGGAGCTTTAGCTGATGCAAAAATGGGAAGTATCTACACAAAAGAAAAATGTTTGCTGCAGACATATAATGCTTCTATAACTATATTCCTAGTAATTAAATACTCTCCTAATCTCTTACAAAAGTGCTTTGTGAAATGAGCATACAACTCACCATTTCTTTAGCCAAATACCACATTTTAAAAGAATATTTTGAAGTTTTATACACACAATCACCCACACAGCTCATGTGTTTGCCTGGTCCATAACTTTAACTTACAGCAATCCTTGTATTCAGTGCTCAAATTAAGAAGTAAACCTAGAACCTAGGAGGCCCCTTGTCTCCTCTCCAATTGCTTCTTCTAACATACATCCTGCTCTGATTTCTAATGGTACAGACTGTTGTCACAGATTTTCAAACATTATGTAACTGAGATCAAATAGCATGTGTTACTTTAAATCTGGCATTGTTTAGATAGTTTATGTTTCTAAGAACCATTCATACTGTTGTTTGTAATAAGTTTGTGTTGGTCAGGTTTTTATCACTTGACAAATACCTAAGAAATTCAAGCACAAGGAGGAAAGATTTATTTTTGTCACAGAGTTTTGCTTTAGAGCTCGTGGCTAGGCAACACATGTGGTGACAGCAATGGTGGAACAAAAATGCTCGCTCATGGGATGGAAAAAAAATAGCTAGAGTCCTGTTATCCCCTTTTAAGTCATTCTCCAATAACTAACAGTTCTTCCAGCAGCCCTCACCTCTTAAAGCTTACGTCACCTTCCAATAGAGCCACAGCTAGAGACCCAAAGGATAGCATCTAGTTTCATACTCATTATGTCATATTCTTATGGTCTGAATGTCTGGGTCACATCCAGATTCACAGGTGGAACCCCTAATCCCCATCTGATGCTATTAGAGGGTAGAGCCATTGAGAGTTAATTAGTTTCAGGTGAGGTCATGGGGTTGGAACTGCCATGACAGTACTAGTGCTCTCATGAGAGGAAGAGACACTGGACCTTTCTCTTTTACAGTGGGAAGGTATGGCAAGATGGTGGCCCACGGACAGCTAGGAAGAGGGAGGGGCCTGACCCCACCCGACCAGGCTGCTACCCTCACTAATAACTTCCAGTACCAGATGCAACGAGTCTACAGTACTTTACTTCATCATCCTGAGTTGACTAAAACACAAATTTATTGGTATTATGTATTTAACTTTCAAAATGTAAATTATCTTCTCCCATTTTGTAATTTTCTTCCCTTTTTGGAAAATATGGTTTGAACAAATATTAATTTAAGTGCTCTTTAGTACTCTTTTCTGTATGGTTAGTAGTATTTGTGTTTTACTTAGCACAAGATCATAACTACTTCCTTGACTTTACCCTAAAACTATTTTGTATTTCAATTTCCAATTAGATGTCTAATGTTTTTACTATTACAGATAGTAATCTTTTTTTTATCAGATACTGTTTTCTTAGAAGTAGTTGTTTAGGTTACAAGATTTAGACATAAAAGTGATCAAACAATGAGAGCATGAACTGTACTTTTTGATGAATTTTCAGCGATTAGTATCAAGAGATATGGGAAGGACCGTGGGAGGGGAGGGAGGGGGATGGAAAAGGAATTAAGATGTGTTATACATGTTAATGTGTAGACACATCCCTTGTGTGGAGTTGGTGTACATATGTAACACATTTAATTCCTTTTTTCATCCTCTTTCCCTCCCTTCCCACTGTTTCCTTTCCATATCTTGATTTCTTTTGCATTTGAAAAGATCTATTTCCCAACTTTTTATCTTTTATTATTCTTTTTATTTATAAATTGGATTTTTCATATAAGAGAAACCATGTGATATTTATGTTTGTATATCTTATTTATTTCACTTAACATTATGGTCTCAAGGCACATCCATTTTCTTATAAATGACTCATTTATCTTTCCTTATGGTAAAGTAGTATCCTATTGTTTGCAAATATGACATTTTCTTCATTCATTCATCTGTTGACAAACATATAATCTGCTGTATAATATTTTAAGAAATAAGCTTTCCATATTGGAAAAGATAGAAATACTCTCCCCTCTTTGGACCACCATTTGATTTAATATTAAAAATTCATAATTTTTCACTCTAATGCAATACTTACTCTGCATTTCACTCTAATGCAATAATTCGAGTGTTTATTCACGTGTGGATTTGTTTACGGACTCAACTCTATTTTACTTGTCAGTAGTTTTGAGACCAATAGTAGCGAGTCTTAATTAAGGTAGGGTTAAAATACATCTTGATTCCGGGGCTTTGGCTTAGTAGCATAAGAGTCTGCCTGGCAAGTGCAAGGTTGTGAGTTAGATTCCCAGCACCAAACCCCCCCCCAAAACTGGATATCTATCTGGTGTTATAAAAAATCAACACACTGTCTATAGATTAAATGAAAATATTTGTGAATCATCACATACCTGGTAAATGGCTCATATACAGAATAAATTTTTTAGAAACTCTCAAAACTCAATAATGCAAAACAAATACACCAATTTAGGATATTAGCAAATACTTTGAACAGGCACTTCAGAAAAAAAAGTGCATTCAATAAATAAAGAAAATTAGCACAAGATTGGTGTTTAACATTGTTAGTCATTAGGAAAAAAACCAAATTAAAACCATGTAAGATACATGGATGAGATGGTTGAATGTGGATTTTAATAAAATAAAATAAAAACTAATACTCATTTAACATTCTGCCTCTAGGCTGGATAAAACTCCTATTATATTCTATTCAAGAGAAAATGAGAAGCACATTTAGGAAGTGGAAAAAGCTTAAAAATGTTTCTTTAAGTTTTGGGAATGTATTACTGGACACTATAATCAAATAGTTTTTTTGATTGACTGAACTAATTTTTAAAGGATATTTCCACCTCTAATTCATATGTTGAAGTCTTATCTCCAAGTAACTCAGAATATGACTATTAGGATACAAGCCATGTATAAGGATAACAAATTCCATAATCAAGGTTAAATGAGGGCCACTTGTGTTAGTCCTCATCCAATGTGATTAATCTCCTTATAAATATAGAAGACTAAGACAAACATATGCATCTCAGAAGATCATCTGAATACAAGGGGAAAAGATGGCCACAAACAAGCCAAACAAGAAACAGACTTTGGAAGAAGTAACCAATAAAGAGCTTTATCTCAATTCTTCAGTCTATACTATTTTGAAAAAGTAAATTTCTACTTAAGCCACTCCAATGTGCTAGTAGAGTTCTCACAGATAATTTGCCTAAGAAATGCTCAAGTAAAATTAAATGACTTCATCTATTTTAAGACATCTACTATACCATGTTAACATGTTCTGTGCAGCTGAAAGAGTGAACAAATTTAGAAAGTCTTAGTTTTATTTAACTACGATTTTCTTTCTGTTGAAACCACTTAAGACATAGAGATTGACAGAAACACTTTGAATGACTACCTATGATAGAGTAGGATAATATTAATTAACAGAAATCCAAAGGCAGTTTTTGACTTCATTATGTCATTAAATAAGACTTTGTCCAAATCCAAGTTTCATTTATCCTCAAACTGTGTAAGATTAACTATATAATTACTGCTAGCAAGGAAGATAACAAGGGTATAATAAAAAATGCTCCAAAATGGAAACTGAAAAAACACTAGTGCCTTAATTCCATCATAAACATATACAGAATCTTTAAATTATCAAGAAATCTTAGTATGTTTTTCATTATCGTTTTGAAATATTTTCTTTTCTATTTAACATCAGTGACTATTGTGAATTCCACCTGTTAGTAAGACAGAGTTTTGTCTCAATTTGATCACAAAAATTTAAAAAATCATAAAATACAATAATCTTTGTTAAAGTCATTAAAGATCTGTTAAGAAATGAAACAACTGAGGAATACAAAAACTTCTAGGTGAAGTTAGGCTTGTTTTGCCACTATAGCAGAAATTCTACACATGCTTATACACTGAAAAAAATCTGTGAATAAAGAGTGTGAACTGATGCTGACAACCTGGATTTAGCCCAAACACAGAGAAACTGCATGTGAGCAGAAAAGCAGAATGTTGGTGGTCACACTAGGCTGGACTGACAATATTAGGAAGTTGAGTGGCCTCAAAATGAAAGCAGTTTCATGTTCCAAGACACCTGTCAAGTTTTTCATCTGAAGGAAACCAGAGGTGAAAGCTAAGCTGACAATATCTATGAAACAGAATTAAATCTCATGAAGTCTTTTAGGGATAAGGAAAGAAAAAAAGCAGGCTCTCAACTAACAGCCTTGCAGGACACATCACAGGACCGAGGCGACCTGGAGCTAGCCTGTAACTTGCAAAAGTAAAGTCTACTCTTGATCTGCTGCAATCCCTTCAGCACGGAGAAGAAAGAAAAATATGGCTCTCTCAGAAGGAAAAAAATAGTCTAAAACATCTACAGTGGAGTTGCTCACAATTTCTGTCACAAAAATAGCACATGTGACTGTATAACGTATGAGTGACAGGAAAAGGAAAAAAAAGACAATGGAAACACAACCACATATTGATTATACAGATATTAATGTTAACCAAGTTTTTAGTATAATATGATTAGTTTTCAATAAAATATTTTCATTTTTCAAAATAAATGAAAATTGAATAACATTACCTGATATTCAAATTCATAACAGAATCAAATTCTACAAATGAAAAATGAATAGTTAAAATCAAAGAAAAAACATGGTTATAATTACATGCAAGATAAACTTAAGAAAATTGCAAATAAATACATTATAGAGATACTGCTGGAAATGTGAAAATACTAAAATATCAAAGGGAAAATGTATTTTTCTTTAAAGAAAAATCAATTAAATCGACAACTGATTTTCAACAGACATTGAAACCTAAAGCAAAAAATAAAAAAGAAAGAAGAATAGAAGGAATGATATTTAACTACCAAAAGGACTAAATACCCACCTATAAACATATACTACTTGAACATAATTCTCTGTAGGTTTTTAATTTGCCAACTTCTTCCAAGCAGAAATATTAAGATTTTTCCCCCTGAGCTATGTTTTCAAAGGTTAATTTCACAACCCTGGATCACTAAATATGTCTTTGGGAAGAGGGCAGTTATGCTGCTAATAAGGATGATTTCTGCCTGCAAAGATTATGTGGCTTGTGGTGACCTCATTCAGAGGATACAAACTTTTATATTTGGGATTTCTCAGCGTGTCACAGACCAATTGGATGACCAGAATCTTCTGGAATCCTCTGCAGCATGTCTATAAGACTCATCTATAAGGAAATCCAATGTCACTACGATGTGCATGCTGCCTGCTCTGCTGTATTGAATGTAGCCCTTAATCTCTTATTCAGATCTGTGCCTTCTGGCAGTATCCGTGAAACTGGGAAACTAGTTTATATTGCAAGTAACGTAATGTCTTAAAATTTTCATAATTCTTAACAAATTGTTTTTAATTAAATAAATAATAAAATCCATGAGACAATGAAAAAAGCAAATATGTTTATTTAGATTTCTAAAGAAAAAAGAATAAGATGCATATACAGCTCACAATAAGAACTACCTGATATAAATATCATTGTATGTTACACCATGCTAAACTAAATCTGCATTCAAATGAGAGTGACTCCTGTTCTTACTTTTATTTTACTATTTTGAAATTCTTTTTAATCCTTTAAGTACAAACCTCAAAGTAGCAGTTACTATGGCATGACTCATTATTTTTAATGACCCATGAAACTTGTGACCAACCTTGATCTTATTGTATCAAAGAAGAGCTTAATTTTAGCCCTTGTGTATTTTCTTCACACAGAATGTGCTTTTTCCATACACACTTTGAGTTTTTAGACAGAGACAGTTCTTATTTGGCAGAAAGACATTCAGTAATCTCTGCACAAACTGAAACACTGGAGACTTATCAACCACTTCAAGGAAAAGTACAGAGAAAGGAGGCCTTCTCCTCTGAACAGAACATAATTCATCATCACAAACCATCACAAGCAGTTTGTTCATAGGAAATCAATGCAGTCCTCAATTCAGTACCTCCTTAATCTTATCTCTGCTCTATCTCTCACAGAAAACAAATTACTTTGAACTACGGGAAACTAAAAATAAAGGAAATTTTATACTGTGAAAGGTAATGGCTCATTTAACTCAGGATTTTATTTTTTCTAACACTGCCTGGGACTAGGTTTTAGAAAAAAATGTGAAGATTATTCTTTGATATGTCTATAAACATACTAATTCTTGTGGTAACACTGCCTTGATTATTTTGCATATAGCATGAGCAAGAATTTAAGGACTCTTCTGTTTCTGGTGCCTAAAAAATGCCTAGAGACTGTCACTCTATAAAAATATTATGAATAAAAATTAAAACTACAAATAGCTTCTTGTAGTAGACTACTTTTAGTTTTATCTTGTTGATCATTTTGTTGTTAGGGAACCTCAACTATGGATAAATGCATTGTGAGGAATAAAATTATTAAAGAAAAGATAAGCTACAAATATTTTCTAATCACTATAGTACAATAGTGTAGGCCCTCTTGTGTATTAGGTTATGGAGTAAACTCATATAATTTTAAGTTAATTCTAGTGAAATTGGTATACTTTTGTACAATTCAAAAATAAAGGTACCTAAGAAATAAGATGGTAAAAGATTTAAACCAACACTTTAATAAAGAAAACACAAATGACCAATGGGCGTGTAGAGTATTTATTTAGAGATTAGGGAAATGCCAATTATAGCTAATTTTATATCACTAAAAACGTAAAAGAATGACTCATATGTAAAGACAGGAAATACCATGAGTATGTTGGAGCAGCTAGAATTTTCACTAAATTCTTGTGAGTGGTACACACTGGAACAACCGCAATGAAGCCATGCAAACACTTTACCAGAGATGAACAGCTAGTACACTGTGCCAATGCAGTTCCAACCCCAGATACATATTCAACTGAACTGCCTACTTATGGTCGCCAAAAGACAAGTGAAAGACTATGTGTAGCAATACTATTGTAATTGCATGAAACTGGAATCGAACAAATGCCTGCATACATTCAAATGAATAGATAATTTTGTTTATATGCTACAATATCATGCAGCAGTAAAAGTGAATAAATTATAGTAACAACCAATATCAATACAAACAAGCACATAAAGGGAGCCATATGCAAGTGTATTATTTTGATTCCATTTATAATACATTCAAACACACTATATGGTATTAAATTAGTCAGGCGATGACCTGGGGGGGAAGGAAAAATAACTAAAGGCTTCTGTATTACTGCTAATCTAGTTTCTGGATAAATGAATATATAATGAAAATATACAAACAGATATGCTCTCTTTTGATCTTATGCATAATACATCAGAGTAAACAGTTTAAAATATGCAAGCACTGACAAAAGTAAAAATGTTCAGCTTTTTATGGAAACAATTATATTTGTAGAGTTTTGTTTTTGCACAAATAATAAAGGAAAATTCAATCATGTCGTGTAATTAAAAAATATTTTCATTAGAGTTAATGCTATATTGATTTTAGAAACAGTAATTTTACCTATTGTTTTCTGTAAAATATTTTGGCATACCACTTCGTGCATAGATGAGAGGAAAGAAACAGTTTTCTAATGTCTTTTTATTTTCAATCATATGTTTTAAATGTCTTGTTACTTTTTGTGTTAGCAATATTCTCCCAGTAACTTAACATTATTTTGTTACTGAGAGAGAATTAAGTTCAGATATGTTATGAGTCAGTAATTTGTATTCACTGGCGAATTTCTTTTCTTTTCTTTTTTTTTTTTTTTTATCCATACAGGGATCGAACTCATGACCACGTGCTTGCAAGGCAGGTGCTTATGCCTTTACTGGTGAATTTTAGGCTTAGCAATGTAGCTCATTAATCTGCACTTTTTCATTATTTACACCACCAAAGGCTAAAATGATTGTCTTAAAAACTATATATGATGAGTATTTTCCTAATCTTTCAAGGTATTTTCAAATAGGTAAACAGAGAATTTTAAAAATCTGGGTAATTGTTGGAGATATAGCTCAGTGTCACAGTGCCTGCCTAGCAAATACAGGTTCTATTCTGAGAAAAAAAGAAAAGAAAAGAGAAAGAAAAGAGAAGAGAACAAAAGAAAGAGAGATAAACAGGAAGAGAAAGAAAGAAAGAAAGAAAGAAGAGAGAGAGAGAGAGAGAGAAAGAAAGAAAGAAAGAAAGAAAGAAAGAAAGAAAGAAAGAAAGATAGATCTGGGTTGTTAAATTTTTTCTTTTAAATCAAATATTTCTTGAATTATTTATTTCTTTCATTTTTTTTAACTATTTGTTGAAGAACAGGAAGTTTGGCATTGCTGGATCCAAAAGAGAATCAATATGATTAAAGATGCTTTCTTAATAAAGGGCTCTTTGTATTTCTTTAAAACATTCTCCAATATTTGTTGGTAATTGACTGTCTGGCAGTGGTGTGGAAAGCCAGTTATTACTTATTGTTTCTTGAACAGCTACATTTTATAAAATAGAAAAACATTTCTCTACAGCACACTCTTTATCCTGACGAAGAAAGTAACATTTAAACCCAAAGGCTGTATAATTCAGAGAACACTGGTGAGCACACTTACTTTCTGTTCTGTTTCAAATGAATATTTCCTAAAAATTAATATAAAAGCAATGTAATTTATCTTAAAATTACATCAGTTATTGTTTCGAACTTGCCCTCAAGAAGCAGCTGAGCTGTATTTTTTTTTTTCTGAACAAGATTTCTGTTTCTCACAAGGAATGTCTTGCTCTAACTCAAATCAGGTTATGAAGAATGGATATCTGTAGGGGAGAAAGAATAGTCATGAAGAATGTAAAATGCCCCTGCTGTCAGAGGATGAAAAACAAATAGAAGAAACAACCCTAAAAGACACTAAAGGATAATAGAAACTTATCCCTAAATGACTACAGGGGAAGAGTTTCTGCCTGCATTTGCCCTTTATAAAGAACGAAAATGATTGGTATGTATTACTAACATACCTTCTCACATATTTAATTTGACTCAATTTTCTGGACAAATATATTGATAGTGAATACAGGGTCTGGCACCTAGAAACCTGACACAGGTCTATCCTTCTGAGTTCCACTTCGACCTTTCTTCAACCAATCTCAGACTTTCTAAAGTTGAAAGTTCTCGCACCTTGGGGATAAATTGCCCTGTAATATTAGGACTCATTGTTTAAGAGCATGCTATGTTAGCTAGCTTTCCATTATCACGATAAAAATCTGAGATTAATCAACTTATTAAAAGAAAAAGTTTGTTGAGGCTCCCAGTTTCAGAGCTTTAAGCCTATAGACTCTTTCATCTGTGACTTTTTGCCTATGGCAGCATGGTATATCCTGTCAAGACAAGACATGTAGCAGAGGAGAGCCATTTGTTTAATGGCAGCTATGAAGCAAATGGAGAGACAGGAGGAGGAAGGGTTGCAACATCACTTTCAAGGACATGCTCCCATGACCTAACTTCCTTCCACTAGATCCACCTCCTAACATTACAGTGCCTCCCAAGAGCAGTTCAGATTGGAGATGAAGTCTCCAATGCATGGACTTTTGGGGAATATTGAAGATCCAAACCATAATTCTTGACAACACTGTGGAGAGATGGATGAATGAATGGATGGATGGGCTGATGATATATAGATGGATAGCTGGATAGATAGGTAGACTTCTCATATAATAATATCCAAAACTTGACTAAAATTTTTTCCACTTGTGTTTAAACTGAAATGATCTAATAGAAAGAGTTTTTGTTGGTGTTGTTGCTGATCAATGATTTAACCAAACTAACTTAAAAATTTAATTTATTCTCTTTCATGACAATCTATTTAAATCCTACTTTACTTCCTTAGTACTGGAACAAAGTGGAACTTTTCCCAAGGTTACAAAGGAAGATGCAATGAACACTATTTTCATATGCATCAAATGATAATTACTTTGTTGCTGTCATTTCCAGTTCTTTTGCATCATCTGGAAAAAAAATGGAGTACAGAGTGACAGTGGAATACAAAGAGGAGTTGTGTCTTCCGGGCGTTCTTTCATCTAGATTCAGCATCAGAAAAAAATATAATGACTTCTTACTAAGGGCAAGACTTATGTGCTAATAAAAGAATTACTGAATAAAAGACATTTCAGTGATTATAGATCCTAGAAAATAGTAAGTTGTTCACTTTAATTAAAATTTAGAGAAATTATCTGCATAACTGGTGAGAGAAGTGATTTTGATTTAAATTTGATCAAAATAAAGCAAAGCCAGTCTTCATTTTATATTAACACTGATGGAATTCTAAATTAGCAGAAACCTCTCTTGATACAAGATATTATTTTGGAATTATCTTCTAAAGCATTTATTAATCTCTTGCTAAAGATGGAGATTTCACTTGTCAAAGCAAAGCATTCACTGGAAAAATGTAACAGATAAGGAAGTCTTTACTGAGCGCTACTACAGGGGAGAGAGACCAGAAATGAATCTTAGTTCTAAAGCTCAGAAACAAAGGGGTTCAGGTCTTTAAAAGCTGAGTTGGCTAACTTCCCTACCACCTGTGTTTACTAACTGACTTCACTCAAAAGAAAAGAAATTTTAATTTCTCATATCTTCAGGAAAAGAATTATTTCTATAATTAGAACAGTGAGTTCTGACATAGGCCTCCAACTCTCCAACAGAAACTGGAAAATAGGGGTGCTTTTTTTACTACAACATTTTACAAGGATAATTCCCAGTTTCTTGAAAAAGACACTGTTGGATTACAAAACAGGCAGGTAGAGTTGTTATTCATGTCAAAGGCAAGAGAAGGGTATGCAATAACAGCTTTCCTAAGGTAAGTGATGTCATTCTAGGAAGGTAAGGGGTTATAAATTAGAAAGAATCCTGACCAAAGTTTAGTCAAGCTAAGCAGAAGGTTGTGGCTATTTTGGTCAGATGTCCAAAGCAACAGATTTACCTTTTGTTATCCTAGAAACTGTTATCCTCTTGCTTCTCATTTTTGACACTGACATGGGCAACAATAAAGCATGTACTGAAAAAATTTAAGTGCAAGGAATATATTCTATGGTCTATGTTCTCTAACTCTCATTGTAAACTGGTAAAGCAAGATACAGCATTTGAACTTTGAAAAGTGAGATTGCAGTCTTGTCTATGTACTTTTTTTAGTCAAGTGACCTTATACAATCTACCAAACCAAGTTGTATTCTTACATATAAAAGAACCACTATGCAAATTAAATAAGGTAATGTGCATGTATATTAGATGTGCTAAAGTCCATTTTTGGCAAGTTGGAGAGACAGACTACGGCACTCTCCCTCACTGCCATTAAGATTCTTACATTCTGACTTTGTGTAATCAGCTCCCATTCAGTGTGGATAGAATGAGTGACTTGCTTTTGGACTCCTTGGTGAAATATATGCACCAGGACAAATTTTAAACCATAGTTATGATTTACGTAAATATGAGGGATGTTAATCTTAAGCTCCCAAAATATAGTACTACAAGCTGACTGTAGCATAGCACAGCTCAGTCACAACAATGGGAGGCTTACCAACACAAACTGTACTAATCTGAGTACCATGTGTCTAAATTCTACTCTTGGCTGCAAATGGATTCCTATGTAGCCTTAGGCAAGTTTTTGAGTCAGAATGCAACAATTTTATTACCATTTCTAAAATAAAAGTTAGAACAACCAAAAGTCTTTAGCTCTGATTTTAATTGATTTTATTTACAATCAACTGCAAATAGCCCAAAATATGAGGAAAAATAAATCTCTAACTACTGCAATATGATTTCCCATATGAAAAACTATTGGTAGAACAGATTGAAGGTAATATTTTGGTTGAACTTATATGAAATGAAAATACCATGGTTTTTAGGTTATTGTTCTTTGAGGTAAGAAGTTAATAGGAACTGAATATAATCCCCCAGGATAAAAATGAATTATATCATAAATAAATAGTTTTTCAAAAGCAGTCCTTTTTTGTATTATCACTATATTTGATGATATGTTATATATACTATTATAAGAAAATTCTTAACTCCTCAAATTTATGTATTGAAATCTGAATTCTTAGTACCTTGAAATACACACTTATTAGGAAATGGGTCATTGCATATCTAGTAAAATGAGGTTAAAAAAAGTGGAATGATCCCTAATACATTATGAAGATTGCTCTTCTGAAAAAGAAGAATGTAGATGCTTGGAAGAATGGAACACTTTGAGAAGATAAGGCACAGATGGTCTGATGCAGCCATAAGATAAATAATGTCAATAATCACTAAAAAAGTACGAGAAGCTAGAAGATAAATTTGGAACAGATTTTTTCCTTTACAAAAGCTTTCAGGAAAAAAAAATTGACATCCTTATTTCAGAATTCTAGGTTCTGTAATTGCAAGATAACATATTTATATTATTTAACCTATTCAGTTTAAAGTTTTATGTTTAATAGTCTTAGAAAACTCATATATAAGTTTATAAACTATTATATGTATTTTGATTGAAAAACAAAAAGTGGAACAGCTAATTCCATAGCACTCCAAGGGTTTTCATCAAGCTGCTTATATCAGGACAGTGTAATGTCAGAGAAGAATAAGAGAATAGATTAATTGATCATAATAGCCCAGAAAACAGAACCAAGAAGATGGTGGATCAATAAGCAGCAAAGTAAAGAGCCTTTCTGAGAGAAACAGCTCAGATGCTGGAATCAAACATCCTGGAGAAGACCAGACAGAAGGACATGGATCCTCTTGACCCAGAAAGAAACTAAAGGGGAAAAAAAAGAAAATGAAAATGTGGATGGAAGGCTGTAACCAGACACGCTCTCACCTGAGCCGGTCCCATTGTGTAGGAAACAGCACTGGAATCCGAAGAAGGTTCATGGTTGCAGTGAAGTTGGGGGTTGACCTTGGAGGGAGGACATGGTCCCAGAGAGGAGCAGTGGAGTGAGAACAGCACCGGATCAGAGATCTGCACTGGCTTGGCTCATGTCCTCCCACAGGAGTGGGCAGTTGGTCGGGTGACATTTTGGAATCTGGCAGGATAAGCCTGGAATAGAACTGTAGCAGCTTCAGTCAGCCACTCCTAGTGCAGAGCATATTGGTGAGAATTGCTTGGACTGAGTACCACCCCTGTGCACGATCCAATAGCCAAGGACAAGATCTCTCTGAAGCTATCCCTAACAGGCCACAACTGCACGGCACACACTAACATGGTGAAGATTCCCAGAGGTTGACCAACTCAGGAGGGAAAGACCAGCCTGCCCTGTGCCTGCTTGTACTTCAGTGGCCATCAGCATACTGGGGAGGGCAGCAATCCCTAGATTATCCTGTAACCAATACAGGAAGTGCAAGGGACTCACACTATCCACTTGTCTGGAAGAAACCAGAAACATGACAAGAGGAAAAAACAAAAGGAAGTCTCCAGCTAGTGATTTAGCTCAATGGCATAAGCACTTGCCTTGCAAGCACGCAGTCATCAGTTCAATCCTCAGTACAAAAAACAAAAGGAAGTCTTCAGCCTCCAGCTCAAAGAGTGCTAGCCCAAGAGAGGTAAACACAGAAGAGATCGAGGGTTGCACACCTGCGGTTTTAGAAAAAGTAGCATCTGACATAAGAATTATCTTCACAACATTATAAAAAATCTCAAAACAGAAATACTAATACATGTAAAGGAAGATACAAGAAAAATAATAAAAGAAATGCTAAGTACCTCTCAAAAGACACAGGTAGAAGAATGGAATAGCATAGAAAAAGGAGAGAAACTTTCAATGAGGAATATAAAAAAATTTAGAATACATGAAACATTGAAAGAGATTACCAGGAAATTAAAAACTCTATTGAAAGCTGGAAAATCTGCTTTAAAGAAACTAAAGATAGACTATCAAACCTTGAAGACAGGTTTGCAATGTGTGATTGCAAAAGAAAAGATCTCTTAACAATAACAAGGGACCAGGAAGTAACAATACAAAGGCTAGACGTTGACAAGAGGATCTATAACTTAAGAACAAAAAATGTGAAAGAAGCAGGGATAAACACAAATGAAATACGAAGGCTATTTACAGAAATAATTAAAGAAAACTTCCCAAGCACAGGAAAAATAAATGTTATCCAGATATATGAGGCATACAGAACTCCAGCCAGCTATAAGCAAAATAGATCCACACCCAGACATATAATAATCAAGATCCCAGAAATTCAACACAAGAACAGAATATTAAAAACTGTCAGAGAAAAGAGACAGATCATACATAAAGGAAAGCCCACCAGAATCACAACAGACTTCTCAATACAGACCATCAAATCAAGAAGAGCTTGAGCAAAGTATTCCAAGCACTGAAAGAAGATAACCTCCAACCGAGATTGATGTACCCTGCAAAACTATCTCAAAATTAATAGAGAAACAAGATGCTTCCACTTTAAAGAAGAACTGGAGGAGTTCATGACCAGCAATCCAACCCTACAAAAAATACTGAGGAACATTCTAGAGAGAGAAAAAAAAGATCATTGTTTCAGGAACAGTGACAGAGGGGATTCACTGAACAGGGCAGACAGTGGAATGAAGGGGAAAAGTAGACAACCAACAGCAGAAAAATAGCATGGAAGAGATGAGGTAAAGAAGGTTGGCCATAATCACTAAGATGGATGGCCTTGATATACTAATAAAAATAATAAAAAGATCCACAGGTAGAGTGGATAAGGAGATAGGGTCCGTCAAGATGCTCAACAAGAAATATATTTAACTTGAAAGAGGGTTTATGGACTCAGAGTTGAGGATGAGAAAATAATGCTCTATGTGACAGGAAACCAGAAAAAAATGGGGGTAGCTCGCCCATCAGCTGCAGATTGGTTGGAAAAACAGAACACTTTTACATAATGGAGAACTACTCAGCTATGAGGAAGGAAAACCTTGAGGGTCTTGTAGGTAAACGGATACAACTTGAGACCAAACTCAGGGGTAAAAAGGTTCAGAATCACTTAGGTAAATAGCAGGCTGCCTCCCTAATCTAAAAACTAAAGGAGTTAATGGGATACAAAATGTACAGTGTACCCTATGATAGTGAAAGGGGAGGAATTGTCTAAAATGGGAAGGCAGAGGACATTGTTAATCTTGTATCATGATTTGAAACTCATATTGCTTTCATCGCTCTGTTTAGTTTGGTTATATTCTGTTCCAGTTTGTCTACTTGTACTGGACTTGAGGGCATAGACAGCTATTCCAAAGATAGCAGGATATACTATGGTAATCATTTTTAATTTCCTATTAACTTAATCTGAAACCCTGTATTGCCTTCATTGCCTTGTTTTGACTGATTTTATTTGGATCTGTCTTGTTTGGTCATTGTCTTGTCTTGACTGATTTTATTTAAATCTGTTAAGTTTGATAGTATCAAGTCTGAGAGTACAAGCAACGACTCTGAAGACAATCTGATTCACTATGATACCCATTCTAGTTTGACAGTTACCCTCTTTTGAAGTCCTATAATGTTTCCAGTGTTTTGTTTTTATTGATTTTTGCCCTTACTGCTATATTCAATTTTACCTGACGATATGGGAAATTCTATTGAAGATAACAAGAGACATCAGGGTAATCATTGTAGAGTATCTTGTATTGTGGTTTTAAATCATGTACTATGTCCATTCTTTTGTTATGAATGACCCCATTTTATTTATTTATTTATTTTTGGTTTTTTTTTCTCATTTGGTTTTATTCTTTTCAAAATAAAAAAAATAATAATAGCCCTGAAAATGTCACACAAACATTTATAGTCAGTCAAGTAATGTGTTATGGAAAGTAACAGTAGGACAATGGAAGAAGAGTAGTTGATCTAATAAATGTCACCAATGAATAAAAAATAAATCTAGACCAGACCTCAGATGTTTTATAAAAATTAACTCAAAATGAATCATAGAGTTAAATATTAAATATAAAACTTTAAAACTCCTAGATGATAACAAAAGAAAATCAAGAAGACTGACTTTAGCAACACTGTCTAAATAAAACGACAAAGTGTAGTCCATGAAGAGAATAATTGTTAAACTGGACTACTTAAAATTTTTAAAAAATTGTTCAGTATAACACATTGTGAAGAGAATGAGAAAGGCAACTTATCCATCCATTGTCTCAAAAATAAAAGAATTAAAAAATAAAAAACCCTGCGGTGCAGCTCAATCTAAAGGCTCTGGGTTGAAACCTCAGTAGTAACGTAAAAAATCTAAACTGATACATAAGTAGAGAAGATACACAGATGGCAGATCAGCACATATAAAATTTTCATCAACATATTTCACTTGGAAAATTCAAATTAAACAGTGAGATACCACCATGCACTTATTAGAACAACCAAAATCCAAACTCTACCAAGGATGAGGAAAGTAGACCCCTCACTGATTGTTGGTGGAAATATATGTGACGGTATAGACATCTTGAAAGACAGTTTCTAAACAACCTGAACACATTTCTACTACCTAAGTCAACAATTAGCCTCCTTAGTATTTATTCCAACTAGTTGGAAATACTCTATGCAGAAACCTCCAAATAGTTGTTTATAGCATCTTTATTCATAGCAGCTAAAATTTGAGAATAAGTGAAACATTCTTCAGTAAGTGAATAAATAGTTTGCAGTACAAGAACACAGTGGAATATTACTCAATTTTTGAAAGAAATGCTTTATCAAGCCTTCAAAATACATGGAGGAATCTTAAATACACATTGGTTATTGAAAAGAAACAAATCTGAAAGGCTGTGGACTGAAAATCCCAATTATATGACATTCTAGAAAAGGTAAAACCTCTAGACCTCATCAGAAAATTTTCACAGGTTTAGAAAGGTTAATGTGAAGAAAGAAATTAATGCACAAAGCATGGAAAATGTTTTAAGGCAGTGACTATTATGTATGAAACT
Source organism: Hydrochoerus hydrochaeris (assembly GCA_004027455.1). Classification (NCBI taxonomy): domain Eukaryota; kingdom Metazoa; phylum Chordata; class Mammalia; order Rodentia; family Hydrochaeridae; genus Hydrochoerus; species Hydrochoerus hydrochaeris. The sequence goes on along the minus strand of PVLA01001768.1, from coordinate 118,635 downwards.
ATAATGGTTGAAGCATAATTTTTTTTACTTCTGTCAAAGCTCATAGAACACACAATAGTAGGTTTTAAGCTTAGAGTAAACTTTGAACTTTGGTTGATGATGATTTGTCAGTGCAGGTTCATTGACCATACTGACTGCGCTGGTCAGTCGTAGAATGTAGACAGTGGGAGAGGCTGGGGTTGGGAGTCAGGTGATCCAAGGAAACACTGTGATTTCCATTCAAGCTTTCTGTAACTTCATCTCTCCCAATTGCTTCCATATTGATCAATATTATTAATAAAATTTTCTTTAGATTTTAAATATTATCTACTCATTATCTAAAGTAATCACAAAGGTTTGGAAACATTTATGAATTCATGTACATTTGTATTTAGACTGTTACTCAAATTTTATAATTGATATTTTCTAAGAACCTATTACTCTTCATGTTCTAGGCTGGCATTTGGAGGTAAAATGATAAGAAAGACTGGTCTATCCTCAAAAGAAATTCAAACTTTTTTCTTTGTTCTTTGCTCACATATTGTAGCAGAAAACAGATGCATTTGTCTCATTTTTCTTTTACTTTCTATGATACCTGACTTGGAATGCATTCATTCTGTATAGGTCACCTGCCACCCTTCAGCTTGATTACTTTCTTGCAACTGTCTACAGTAGTTCCAGTAACATGAGCCAAAATTGGAGTTAAGCAGTCAGCCCTGAATTGCTCTCATGGGCAATGTCTGTCTCTTTTCATCAGAGAATCTTTGAAGGAGCATAACATACAAAGTAGTCTGGTTTATAAGTTTAATCACAACAATTTTCTCAAATTAATAATACAATAATTATCATTACTACCTTACCTGTGAAGAATTTGAGACAGAGTAATATTTAATGGATGGTTTAAGATTAAAAAATATGGATAGATGTGCACTTGAACAGAAATGTCTGATTTACAGTTCAGTATTTATATTAATTTTACCACCTTTGAAGGGTGATATATGTACATTTTGTACTCCACCACTGATCTTATCTAAGAATATGTGCTTTCCATTAGAATTATCTTTGAAATTGAATTGATATCATTGAATCAAGTGAAAAAACTTGAGGTAAAGTGATAGGAATGAGAGGAATTTTTGTGATGTTATTTTGATGCCACATCAAAGTATGTTCTTATGTTTAATTTCTGCTTTATAACATCAAGTTCAATATAATTTCAGTTGCCATATGCTATCTAATTTTCCATAATATCCCCACATAGAATTTAATTTGCATTCCCAATCATATATGAAGTAGTGTAGACACACCTCACATGGCTTGTAGTACTTTATCATGTTCTTCCAGCTAAGAAATGTGTAGTGTCCATTTTTTATTCTTTACTTCCAATTATTTAGCCTTTCATAAATAACATAATTCTATTTAGTACGTCTACAATATCATCTTCTTTTCCAATTCTCACAATGTGTGAATTGTTTCCTTTTTTAAATGGTTCATATTCACCTATATAGAACATATGAGCTAAAGTCATTTGTGAATGACAGGAATGGGGGAGGGTTGGAACCATACATGCATCTGAAATTTTATTTGAGTCTTACGATTGAGTAAACTTGTGATATGGAGTAACTTAACTATTGAAAGATAAATTTAAGAGAAGAGGATGCATCCTTATAATTTCTCATCCCAATTCTTTTATATTAATTTACAGATTACAGCCTGGAATTCTCTGGCTTAAACCTTAATTTTACTGTCAAGTTCTGTTTGTGCACTGTGGAGTATAAAATCTCCCATCAATAAACATTACAGAACTGAAATTAACATTAACAGGCTCTTACTACCACACTAACCTGGATCATCTAGCTCATTTATTTAATAATAAAGAAACCGTGCACATTCTTTCTTGTGGAGTTGGAAATTAAACTTGTGTAATGATTTTTGATACTTGTAAAATGGCATTAAAGTGAGATTTTAAAAATGTTTCTCAAACACTGATCCTGGTAACACTTCAATAGAGTTATAAAAGGTGTTTTCCGAGAACTAAGACATCATCCATTGAAGCTTCAAATTGCCAGCAACCAAAGCCAGTATAAAATTTTCACCTTTCTTCACTCCACAGTACTCATTCTAATCAATTTAAAGTTGTATTCTTAGCAAATGCCAGGCATTAGCCTGTGATGTGATTCTAATTCTAAAATATTGAAAGACTCAACATGTTCCCCCTAAAAAGCAGATCGTTTATGAGATAAGGGAGCGTTCTTTCAAAAGACCGCTGTATGCACAACTGCAAATTATTTTGAAAGCTGTTTATTCCATAGAATCTTTAAAAATCGTTTTAACAAAAATGGATCTTCTGAATTCCCATTTGTTTAAACTGATTGCTTTGTCATTTAGTTATCACAGTAAGAAAGTGAGCCTCTTCCATTGCCATTTCACAAAAAGGAATATAGATTTCAAAACATTACTGTTCTTGTCTCTGCTGTTAACTAGTGGGGTTTATTACTTAAACACAGGTCAGCTGAGCTCAAGATTTGTGTTCTTCCACTCTACCATTCTGGCTTTCCATGGGAATATATTTTATCACCTTGACATCTTTAAAAGTGTTTAATCATTCAGTATGTTTGTGTTTTCTATAATCTTAATCTTGAGAGCTTAAAGACAATAAGCAAAAGAAATGAGAATTCATACTTAATTCTCAGAATCATTACAGAATACAAAAGCATATAGTAAAACAGCGGTACATTGCCTATGTAGACATCCTCCTAAAATACACAACTGAGCAGAGCACATAATACAACAGAAATACTTCTAAGTAACAAAAATTGATGTCATCAGACTTATATATTAAAAGTAACTTAATTTTACATTTTGAAGGAGTCTCCACTATACCAAAAGACATTCTTGCTGCTTCTTAATATACGACTTTTTCTTTCTCTGTAATTTACTCTTTCTATTTAAAGGTAGGATGGAATGATAATTTTGGAAAAATAGAAGAGCACTATGCTACTTGATAATAACAGGTAAAAAGTGAGAATGTGAAATGTGTGAGTTATATTTAGGAATATTCTTCCACTGTATTTTGGAGGTTTTTGACAAAAAAAGACACAAAAATATACTAATTTTTGTAAAGTTTATTAGCATCACTATAGAAGAACATAATTAAAATTTGAGTATTTTTGTCATATTTGGAATTGAAATACCACCAGATGATGTACTACATAACGTCTAGATTTTTAAAATGATGATTTTATTCATGATTAAGTTATGTTATATGATGTAGATGAGTTTCAGAGTGAAATAAGGAGATATTTAGGCATGGAAACATAATATATAATAGAAAGTTGAAAAAAGAAAAAGAACTCCAACATTCAGAGATATATTCTAAAATAACTCAAAGCAAGCAAATTTCCATGTATGAGCTGGCTAGGGTGACATACAAAAAGAATTTAGAGATAGCCTCCCTGAGATCAGTCGTTGACTAATAACCACCAAGGTAGTGAAAGCTTCAATTCTACAAACCAAAGAATGAAAATTTTCAAGAAATCTTTAAGTGGATTTTCTCTAAAGCCTTGAGAAGAAAACCCAAGCAAAAATCTTATCTTCAGTCTTATGAATTTCTGACCTAGTCATGCCTTGGTACACCTCTACCTAGAGAACTGTAAGGAAGTAAATATGTATAGGTTTAAACTGCTAAGTTTTTAAGCAGTTGTATCAGTCAGGTTTATCAGAGAAACAGATATGACTCAAGATACCAAAATGTATAAGAACGTACTAGATTGGCCTGTAATGAGCAAACATAAAGTCTGACGAGGAAATCTGTAAGTACCTCCCTGCAGAGGGTGCCTTCATGCTAGAGACTGAAAGGTCTGGAGCTCACTGCAGTGTTCTGTGCAAGTCCATATAAGGAGGCTGATGAGTCTGTGATGGAACCCTGAAGAATCTACAATGGAAGATTGAAGAATCTATGCCAACAGGCTAAAGAGTCCCAGGGTAGAAGCAAGGAGTCTGTGCCAGAAGCGAGAGGACATATAAACTGAAGGCAGAGACTTGGGCTTCCCTGGAGAACCAGAAATCAGTCCTTCATCATTTCCCTTTTACTACATGCACACTAACCCCTTCTGGTGAATATAGCATTCACACCACCTGCATGTCCTCCTCTTGCATAGACTGAGCATATTACAAATTAATGACCTGGCTTCGTGCTGAATGACTTAGGTAAATTTCTGACCTTCCTGAGGTGACATAATGTATCAGCCATTACAATCTACCCCTTGTCAATTTGGCAATCAGACACATTTCTTTAAATCAGTCTTCAGACACAAAGACATACTTAAAGTTATGTCTAAAATGTTATAACTATCCTGCATAAAAACAGAAGCATACTAATTTCCTCATCAGAATAGAAAGTGAATTGTCCTTGGGTAAAGCTTATTATTATCATTTCACAACTTGAACATTGTAACACAGCTCAACAATCCTGAGGAACCAGTGTTAAGTCTATCAACATTTACATTATATTATATTATATTATATTAGAATCATATTAGGGGAGAAATAGTGCAATTACAATTCTTTTCCCTGTAGCTGATCATAGGGTCATATTTGGTATTTAGAACTATGTTCTTCTACTACCCATTCTGTATTCCTTTGGCCTTCAGCAAGCACCTTGGCAGGTCTTGGTTTTTTTGTCTGGTGGAGTGACCCATACTTCATTCCTCAAGCTTCTGGGTTATTTGTCATTATGCCTAAATTAGATCGTGGTAGTTTCCTACTGACTTTAATAATAGGGTATAGCAAAATTAAGAGGTGCACTAAATGTATATTCTTTCTTTCCTCCAGTGTAGAATAATAGTCCAATTTCCTCTTGAAAGCCTGTCAATTACCCCTGACAATACTGTGATTCTGTTTTTAACATGTTTCCAAACAAGGATGAAGAGACCAAAATGACCAAGAGGAAGTCTTAGCCTCCAGTTTAATGGTATCATTGTTGTGTTTCCTGGTATAAGCCTTATCCTCTCTGGAACTCAGACTTCCAAGTCAGCAGAACATAAGGTCTTGGGGACAGGGAGTGAAAGCCTTGCTAGTGGATCATTAAGCATAATGGTGAGTGGTACCTCTTTATTTCTGGACCCATGAATCCTGGCTATAGGAAACAATACCATCCAGTGGATGTTGATTCAAAGCATATACACTCTTTTGAAGTACCTTTTCCTAGCCCTGAAAGCTATTGCCACCTAGGTGGCACCATAATTGTTTCTTTAAATGATCATCCCAGCTTTCTAACAATCAGGGGCTTCTGGTAGGTGAGCATGATACAACCAGGGAAATTCATGAGCATGAGCCATTGAATCACTTCCTTGGATGTAAAATGTGTTCCTTGGTCAGAGGCAATGCTATGTGGAATTCCATGATGGTGGATAAGGTATTCTGTGGGCCCACAGATGGTAGTTTTGCTGAAGCCTTACATGCCATTAAGACCAATCTATATCCAGAGTACATGTCTATGCTAGTGAGGACAAAGCCTTGTCCCTGCTGTGATGGAAGCCATCCATTATAATCAACCTGTGAAATGGTGCCATATCAGGGTCTCAGTATTGGTCTCTGATGCTGGTATATAGAGCATTCAGCCATGACTGTAGCCAGATCAGCCTTGGTGAGCGGGAGTCCATGTCACTGAACCCATGCATAACCTCTTTCCCTGTCACCATGGCCACTCTGCACATGGGCCCTCTTGGCAGTGACAGCAGTGGCTGAAGAAGGAGGTTGGCCACTTTCCACAGAACAGGTCTCATTATCTACTTGACTAAAGTCCTCTTCTGTCGATGTCATATTTTGGTGAATGTTTACAGGGGAAATAACTATTTTTGCATACCCTGCCCACATGTAGAGGTCTACCTGTACATCTCTTCCCTAAATATCTTTGTCATCAATTTTTCAGTTATGTTCTTTCCAAGTTCCTGATCATCCATTGGCTATGGCCCATGAATCAATTAATTGTCACACATCTGACCATTTCTCCTGCAGGCTAAATATACTATTAAGTACACTGCTCAAATTTCCACCCACGGTAATAATTTCGCTTAGTCACTGCCCTTCTGGAATGTTCCAGAAAGGGACTGTAATGCTGCAGCTGTCCACTTGCAGGTGGTGCCTGTGTAACATACACGGCCATCCATAAACCAGGCCCTAGCTTTCTCCTCCTCTGACATCTGATCATATGGTACACCCCACAACCCCGTAGGTGCGTGCCAGGAAACAGAAGGCAGTAGAGTAGGCATAGAAGTTATATACCTGGGCAACTTCCTCATCTTGAACCCTGTGGACCTCCCCTGGCTTGATCACAAATATAACATTTTTATTTAATGATAGACTGCTGCTGTGCATGTCTGATTTTGTGACTTGGTAGATCAGATAATACACAGGCCATGGTAGGCAACTCAAGTTACATGGTGACCTGGTGTCCCACGATCAAATGCTCAGTTTCCTCTATGGCCCAGTAGCAGGCCAAGAGCTGTTTTTCCAAAGAACAGCAGTTGTCTAGAGATGAAAACAGAACCTCACTTTAAAATTCTAAAGGTCTCTGCTGCAATTCACCTATAAGAGTCTTCCAGAGACTCCAAACCTGTTGCTCACACTTTAAGTAACAGTGGATCTTCTGGATAACATGGCCCAAGTGGGAAAGAAGCCTGCATAGCAGCCTGGACCTGTTGCAGAGCCATTTCTTGTTCTGGGTCCCACTCAAAACTAGAAGCTTTCTGAGTCACTCGGCAAAAGGGCCAGCTCAAGACATCTAGGTGAGGAATGTGTTTCCTACAAAATCCAAATAGCCCACTAGGCTTTGTGCCTCTTTTTTGATTGTAGGGAAAACCAGATGCAAAGACTTTTCTTTCACCTTAGAAGTAATATCTCTACATGTTCCATACCACTGCATTCTTAGAAACTTCACTGAAATAGAAAGACCTTGTTGGAATTATTTCCCATTCTCTGGCTCTGAAATGCTGTACCAACAAATCCAGAGTGGTTGCTACCTCCTGCTCACCAGTTCCAATAAACACAACATCATCAAGGTAATGGACCAGTGTGATATCACATGAGAGAGAAAGGTGATCAAGATTCCTACAAACTAATTTGTGACACAAGGCTGGTGAGTTAATATACCCCTGAGGTAATACAGCAAGTTATATTTCTGTCCTTGCCAAATGAAAGTAAATTTTTTTCTGATGGTCCTAATGCATAGATATGGAGAACATATTTGCCAAACCAGTAGCTGCATGTCAAATATTAGAAGATGTGTTAATCAACTCAATCAAGGAAACTACATCTGGAATTACAGCTGCAATTGGAGACATCCCTTGATTCAGTTTATGATAATCTACTGTCATTCTCCAAGGCCCATCTGTCTTTTGTATGGGCCAAATGTGACAAATAAAAGGACAGGTGGTGCAGACCAGCACCTCTGCATCCCTCAAGTCTTTGAAGGTGGCATTAATCTCTGGAATTCCTCCAGGAACGCAATCTTGCTTTTGGTGAACCATTTTACCAAGCAAAGGCAACTCTAATAGCTTCCATTTGGTCTTCCCAACCATAATAGCCCTTACACAAGTCAGAGAACAAATGTGAGGATTCTTCCAAGAACTAAGTACATAAATCCCAAATATTCATTTTGGAATAGGATAGATTGGAGGAGCTGTTGGATCTACTGTGAGTAGGATTTTTGCTAAAATTCCACTGATCACCTGACTTCCATATGCCTCTACTGTTACTGGAGGACCACAATGATGTTTTGGATCCCCTGGAATCAGTGTTAGTTCAGAATCAGCTCTGATAGTTCCCAAAATGTCTGATAATTGCCTTTCCCCCTGTGTAAGGTCACTCAGGCAAAAGGCCTCAGGTCCCCTAGGGGAAGGATAGGAGAAAGACTGCATAAATTGTTGGCACATCAAGGGGACCTGGATTCCCTGTCATTCAAGGGGTTCTAGGTGCATAAACTGGCTCATATCTGGGAACTGGTTGAGGGACCATGATTCCCTGATATGAAGTCAACTTCTGTTCATTAGCCCTTAAATATTTTTGATTATATAAATCCAGTAAAAATTTTGTAGGTTCCCTATCTGTCTCACTTTTAAGAACACCATGGCTAATCAGCCAGAGTCACAGGTTCTCATGTGTCAGATTTTTCTGGTCATTCTTCTGCTTTTGCTATCCATCATGGTAAGCACAGGAACCCTGCCTTAGGTGACTGAGTGCTCTGCTTGAGTTCTGCCACTCTAGGATCCAATCAAGTCAATTGTCCTTAAATTTCCTAATTGAGTAACCTCAATCCCCACTGTAAGGTCTGTCATATGGACAAGAGCAATAGCAGGGCTCTTCAGGGACACTGGTGGTCCCCTCAGAAATCTGTTTCTCAAGTTGTTAGTGAAGGGTACATTTTCTAGACCATCCCAATATGGAGGATTAGGTTTACCTCCAGCATTCCCATTTCCCTTATCTGCTGAATCTCCTCATTGATAGTAAGCCACGGACTATCAGGCATTTCTAACTCATTCACAGTGGACCATCTTTTTAGCCATAATTCAGCCAACCAACCAAACAAACTATTAACACTTTTTTTACTCCATGAGAAAAAAAAAACCAAAAAAACACTAAGTAACACTAAATTCAGAATCTCTGCTTAATGGGCCCATATCAGCAAACTCAGCCTGATCTAGCTGTATATTTTTGCCACTATTATCCCACACTCATAAAACCCACTCCCAAGATTGCTCATCAGGCCTCCACTTATAAGATTACACAAAATGCTCAGTTTTTAGTAAGGTTACACAAGACTAAGAAAAAAATAGAATTCCTAATAACTAAATCTATTGAATTATTTGTAAAAGTCATGTTTTCCTCCTTGTGTGCTTAAGCATTATTTGGTTTCCAGATTGATTTATATTCTGGAGGATATAAATCCTCAAGGCAGTTACATTAGAAGTATTCTATACATAAATAAATATAGTTGATAATGTTTGTTACTAAATCAGAATCAATGTATTTCAATTAGATTCAATTTTTCACATAAGAGTTTCATATAATAGTTGAATTGGACATGAGGATCAAATGCAAAAATATATTTATACATGAAACTTGAGCATCCTTCAATAAGTATTTATCATACACAGCTCATTCTTTTACCAAAAAAGAATTATTTACTCTTTTAATTTAATAATACATTAATTGAATTTTTTAAGTTGACTAAGTACTTTTTCTACTTTACTGTAGATCTATTTCAAAAGACAGTTAAATGTACATAGGTTAATTTTGTATTTTCTTGATTATATGTGACTTTGAACCTACTACTATAAAAATAGAAGAACTAGGGATCTAAAAAATAATATCCAGACCTACTGTTATTTAAGTTTGCAACTGACAGCTCCAAATGCTGTTTAGGCTTCAAATTTTCCAATGGCAAATGATGGTTAACCTCAGCATAGGAAGCAGTGATGACAATGGTCACCTGAGCATATGGCTTGTCTGTAGGTCCAGCAGATCAGCTCAAGCTCATTGCAAACACATGGGAATGTGTTGTATTATATGCCAGCTGGCTCAGATTGCACTGGTTTGAACTTGCTGGTATCCACTGAGACAGAATACACACAGACCATATGTTACATGACACAGCCTTGTTACTTACAGATAGGTAACAATGGGAAAATGGAGCCTAGTATCTACTATGGACCATACCTTACATCTTAAGAAAGCTATCTAGGGTATATGGAATCTTGCCTGCCTATGTCCCCATTTGTATTACAGCTAGGAAAGCCCCCAGATCAATCCATTCTGGGTTATATACCTCAGGGATAGCTGAAGGGTTTCCTATTTCCAAAGTAAAGAAGAGCATATCCTGGGCTATGTCAGGGTAGTTTCTACCTAACTCAAGATAGAACATGCTTTGAGAGTAACAGGAACAAGACATTCTGTATCCGGCTGGCTAGAATGCTTCAGTATGAGATTCCTCCCTATCTGAAGGTACAGCTAGGTTGGCATGAACAGCATTATTTAGTAGTATTCCTAACAAAAGAGAATTCAGTCAGCCTAAGACCACCTGAAGTTCAGTATCATATTGTGACTTCCAATTGAGAACATAAATCTGGATTTTTAGGCAAAACTTCCTATCTCTTATATCATTTCTTAAACCAAAATTAAAGTCACAAGAATCTGTTTTCAACTTACTATAGCATTGTTCACCTCTAATAGTGCTGTTTAATTTTCTATGGTTTTACTATCTTAAGAATTTACCACAAAGTAATCTACAAAGCTGAGAGTAATGAGTAACCAAGGCTGCCAAATGCATAGATGCTTTATATAAAATGACAAGCTGCTCTCACTCTTTCACCTTGTATAGCAAACTACTTATATTGAGACATATTTTTCCAAGATTCACTTAGAAATGGCTATATTGTATCAGATCTGTGTGGTCCCAAATGTTAAATTCACCACTGAATTTCTCTTATATGGTGATACTGTCACCGTGCAATTGAGGATTCTTTTACACAATCAGCTAGGAATCATGAACTGACAACAATGAGCACTGCTAGCGACTCCAAGATGAGAGGGCCGATGTGCCTCAACCTTAGTGTCACAGCTCCAGAACCTGATACCTCCAGTCAACAGATGTCAATTTCAAATCCTGCTGATCAACTCTCTCCATTACTAGTTCTTGTCATGGCCAGTTCCTACTAGTTGATGTTTTCTACTAAAGATAATATAGGGGAACTCAGTTAGTGCTGGTTTTTGCTGCTGCCCACTGCTACCATTCAATACCAGACAATGATGGACATGGTTGGGTGACTCTGCAGTTGGCTTGTGTCTGCTTCTGATCCTCATTAGCTATGAGCCCCGGGAGCACTCCAGGGCTAAGTACAAATGAATAGATGCTTTATATAAAATGATGAGCTGTTGTTTGTAGCTCTTTTTAAAAGACTTCTGTTTCCACCCCATTGAAAATAAGACTAGTAAGTAGATGTATAGGACCTTCTGAACTTATACACTGCCTGATTAAAAACACTCATGGCTATATTTACAGGAGTACAGGAGTCTTCATTTGAATAGGTCCTGTACTGGAGCACAGTGTGTTGGGGGTCAGGCATCAGTGCACAAGAAGGAGCTCTAATTAGACCACCCCCCCCCATGTGAAAGGAGCATTGCTTATTTAACAACAGAAGTTCTCTGATTTGACTTTATTGATTCTTTCAAATTGGTTTAAGTTCCTGATCTGAGCCTACTGAGTGATTCATTTCTGTTGCTTGGTTCAAATTCAGGAGCACTGCGGACAGTCTGGGCACCTCCCAGAGTGGGTGTGGGCCACCAAGGACAGCTAGAGCTGTTGTGGTACAGTTCTACAGAACATGGGGAGACGTGCGTCTTGGTTGATGGCTGTCATATCTCGTAACAAATGATAGGGCCAAAATCATTAAATTTCAAGGAAGGCTAGCTGTCTACCTCACAATCTATCAAGGTTTAAGAGTGAATAAAGGGCCTGAATCTCCACATAATGACTGCCATATTAGGGGAAGTCTCCCTGTGGCTTTTTCAGAGAGACCAGCAGCTTCTAGCTTCGTGGCAGCAGGGGAGGGACCGCCACCACTGAAAACTGAGCTACACTTCCTGCCAGAGGGGCCTGGAGAGTGATTATGCAGTAACCTCAGTAATGTTCAAAGGACAGTGAGGCAAGTTGTTCCAGTTCACCTTAAAGGGACTGAGGGAGAGCAAAGGGCAAGAGGGGGTGGACAGGATAGCTGTGAGGAAAGCTGCTGCTCTTCAGCCATCACAGGATAAAGGGGAGAGGCAGGCGCTTCTGGTCTGTTTCAGTATCCTACATCTAATGACCTCTAACTTCTGTGATCGCAGGATTTTGCTTTTCAGAACTGATGCATTTCCTGTGTTTGAGGATATAAGACAGACAAGACAGATAATTTTTGCACACAATTTACTGTCCTTCTCTACTCTTTTTTTCAATGTCTTAGAAAGTTTAGAATGGGAATCCCAGGAAAATCTGTGGATGTTATCGAATGATGTATAGATTCTTCCAAATAATAAGTTATTATGAGGAAATGCCTATTAATTTTGGAAAATCAACATTCATAGAACAAGTTGTCTAGGTTATCAAAACTAAACATGATAAAGACTAAATTATAACATATTATGTACAATATATTAATATGTAAATTATGCAAATGAAAATATACACACAATGACCATTTGATTATCAGTCTTACAGAAGGTGAAAGGTATTATACTGATTATTAAGTTTTCTATTGTACATAATAAATGTAAGTGAAGAGAACATGGCTGATCTCAGTATCTGCAATCAATAACTGGAGAGAAATAAAACAACTGTTTCTTCTTGATATTTAACTTAGCATCATTAAAACTTACAGATGAAATGGCTCCTTAAGCAGATACTGACTTCAAATTAAATTTTGAGTCAAAAATAAGAGACACTTCATATCTATTATAGTAGACTAAAATTGGTTCAAAATCAATATAATAATACAAAAACCTTCACAATGCAATCAAGTCATGAGTACAAGTATGTTGGGAATTTGGAGAGAGTGACTATGAATCAGATTTAAGTGAGTTAAAAAGTGAATTAATATTTTAAAAAACGAGACTGGAATTGTTCTATTTTCTTCTTTTGCAGACTTCAGAAATTTTCTGTTTGTATATTCAATTTGTTTTGTTTTGTTTATAATGTGTCTAGTTAGAGTCCCAAAAGAGTATGGAACAGAGTAGCATTTTCTATGTCAATGCAGTATACAGCTGCAGTCTTATGTGCAGTCTGAGTTTTCTTAGAGAAGTCTCACGCATCTTAATACATAATTCCATTACATATTGGTAAAACGTTCTTCTCATCCATAGGGTTTCAGTTCTCCTATTAGAAAAGAAAAAGAAACTGTCAAGTATCTTTAGGAAGCTTCTTGTCACCACATTCAATGATAGCTGTATTTTTAAACAAATAGCTACTTAAGTAAAATATTTTCAATCAAAGAAAATCATAGGCACTGTTGCATACTCTGTTACTGGAATATTTTTGAGAAATTTGAAGACAATATGAAGAAATTTCAACTTGAAATGGATTCATAGTAAATTGAATTTAGAAACATATTATGTCTGTCAATTTGAGGGATGCAAATAGTTGCATGTATTAACTTCTATCATTTTAGGATATTTTAGGGTGGACTACAATATGTGATTTTGAAAATGAGTTCATCCTGTGTTCAGTGTTGTATTTCAGGCCTGTGAGTAATACCTGAGCAGGAAATCCAGGTGTGTGAAACAGAGCAACACAGCCATCCTCAAAATTTTCAGGGGACCAGGAATATAGCTCAGTGGCATAGTGCCTGCCTGGCAAGTGCAAGGTCCTGAGTTAGAGTCCCAGTACCAAACAAACAAATGAATGAATGAATATACATTGTCAGGTTTACACTATGATCAGAAAACATGAACTGCTGGTTGAGGCATGACTGTTATACTCCTTACTTGTTCTCTTTTCTGTGGGAAGGAAAAAGGATTGAAGGGTCTTTATTGAACATGGAGCAAAATAGGCCATGGGTAAGGATCCAGGAGCAAAAGCCTTGGGATCTGTCATGTTTGAGTGACTTTTAAGCATGTCAGCGGTCCTCTGCCATGAATCTGTATTGTGCCTCACCCCATTGTTATGCAAGGATTGAGAAATGTGTCTAATACAAAAAGCATGACCTAAGAAGAACTGAGCAAACGCTAAGACAAGCATGGAGAGGAGACAATAGTAAGACAGGCCAAAAAAAAAAAAAATTGCTGAGCAGCAGAGGTTAATGTATGTTTTTGAAGATGTCAAGCTGACTGGGACTTTGAACTTGAGTTATAGATTTTGTCATTAATGGCTTTTAAAAAAACATCAAAGTATGATCTTTGCATTAACTTAGAAATAATACTGTATTATTGAACAGTATCTTTAGACCCCACAATGTAGTAACAAACATTGTAAATCAAGTTATTTCTTTTGGAAAGAGGAATAAAACAATCAAAGGATAAGAAAACAGACAAATGAAAATAAGATCCTTCTTTTTTAACTACTTGATGTTACATGCTTATTGTCACAATTAGTATGATTCTTAATTGATATATATCTGCCTTAATGAGTTCAACTGGATGCTTTAATAAAGACATTTGAATTTGTTACTCTGCCTTTATCAATGCATGACAAATATCTTAAAATTAGTAACACACATTTCTTACACTGGTTTTGCATTTACAGGTCAGCTGGAATGACTGTTCAACATATTTACTACACAGGGCTTGATAATCTTCTGATGATAGAACAGCAAGGGAACAAATATATTTCAACCTTATGATCAAATTACATCCACTAACATCCCACTGATCAATTCAAGTCAAATAGTCAAGCCCTACATCAGAAAGATGTGGGGACATTCCAGGCCTACAGTACAAAGGACAGGTGAGCAAGTATTTGCTAATAAATAATTCAGGCTTTCAGAGTCACTAGGGTAGATTATATTAGCTGTTTGAAATACATAATTTAATTAAATGTGTGCAAACCAAGGACTTAAAATACTGGAAAGAAAGTTGCTTTGTGAAAACTTTTGTCAACAGTTTGAACTGACAGATTAAAGGTAAACAGCAAGAAAAATATCTATTGAATCAGACACAAATGAATTTGTTCTAAAATATTGAAGAAAGGGGCCAGGGATGTAGTTCAGTGGCTTAAGTGCCTGCCTGACCAGCACGAGGCCATGAGTTCAATCCCCGAAACCAAAAAAAAAAAAAAAAAATTGGAAAAAGGAACGAGAAAAAATACATGTCTAGATGATTCTGTCCTAGATTTGATTTGTAATGCTCTTTAACATCTCACTCTACTATAAAGAAACAAATTTGTAAGTGATGAGTTATTAGTTAATATAAAATCACGTAGCCCTCCAACTGATGACTTAAAGCCCTTGGCTATATCCAGTATGGTACGATTGTATTTGCGTGCATGTCTGTATTTGTGTGTTTAAATTTAAAATCAAACATATAAGCCATTTACACAGTATAAATTATGACTTTTGGAATAATTTGCTTTTTTTTTTTTCAGCTAACTTAAAGCCTGGTATTGATCAGATAGGGTAAAGACTTCCTGATATTAAAAGTTGAGATTTAATTATTTGCATAAAAACACTAGCGCTCATGAGAAATTTATATAATTAGTTAAGAATCAAATCTTTAGAACCTCACTTGACCCCTGATGCTTGATGACAAGGTGATTAAACTCAAATTGCAGCTGTTAGTGAAGATAATTACCAACGCAACTTGTAGCACTTTGATCTCTGTATTACTCTAGGAACAATGGCAAAGCAGTTTTTTCTACATGTCTTCTTGTGCTAGATCATCTTTTAAACAATGCATTAAAATACAGGTACTTGTCAAAGAAATCAATCAAATCACGTCCTGGCTCAAGAGACCTCTATTGTTAACTGGCCGTTGCTCACCTACCTGTGCGATTGTAAGACCTCCAATGCACCGAGAAGTGGTTGCACCCAGAAAACTAGCAAACAGGAAAAGGGTATGATTTATGTTGCAAGTTAAGTTTCAGCCTTACAAATTGTTTTCCAGATATGTTTTCCTGGCTTTATTTTGAAAGTTTTTAATTTTTAACCATAAAAAATCTACAGGTTTATTTACTGTCACTTTCTACAACACTCTACTCTTTGAAATAAGGGGCCCTGGGGCTGGGGATTTAACTCAGTGGCGTAAGTGCCTACTTGGCAAGTGCAAGATCGTGATTTTGATATCTGATACCAAAAAAAAGGGGGGCCCTTCAATTTTTCTTTCTGTATCTGAACTACTTTAATACAACTAATCATTTAATACAACTTACAGGTTTTTTATCAAAAACCCATTAGCTGTTAATACAAATTTTCACCCCATTATTAATATTATTAAAGCTGTGATTACTGTGCTTGCACAGGTGACTAATGTTATCCAAGTAAATCAAGCACCATAGGATCAGTTAGCTTCAGAGTTTTCATTTCTCTTCCTTGCTGACAGAAACACAATTCCACTGTTGGTAGATAAGATAGCTACCTTGTCACTTTATCGATTGCAGTAACACTACTAATATGGAGGTTCCGTCTATAAATCTTTTAATGCAATTGCATGATATTATTGGTTAAATGCTCTGAAAACATACAGTTTTAAAAATATACATGTTAGATCTGTCACTATGAAGAAAGTTTTTTAATGACCTAGATATCGTAAGAGTCTTACACATTCGTGTTTACATGTCTACTTGTTTTACTAGCTCAATAAGCTTGAGGTAAAATGATATTTTCAATCAAGTTTTCACACGCACACACACGCGCACGCACACACACACACACTTTTCCTAAACAAATTTTTACAATAATTCTAAAATAATTCCCTTCTTATGAAAGGAGAAAATAAAATGCTTGGGAAGTTCTTGAACCAATGCAAATACATAGAGTTGGGGAGGCAGAGGGAAAAACTCCTCACTGACGTCTGCCCCTCAGCTGCTATTCTGCAGCTGTGCAGTGCTGCGGGGAACCAGGAGTCGTGGTGCGCTCTTTGCTAGCTTAGCTCTTTGCTAATTTGCCCACAGCCAAGTCACCACAGTAAGTGACTAAGGCTCATTCCTCCTTGCTTACAGACACCAGTGACAGCGCCCAGGTGAAAAAACATCTGTGTGGCTGGACCCGTGACCCAGGGCTGCTGGGGTCAGTGCTCGCTGCCCTGACAGCTGCAGAGATCACCAGCTTATTGCTGCTTGTTTGCTGATCTCCCACTGCTACCAGCACCTCTGCTTCCTGACCAGCGATTGTAAGCCATGAAGCTACTTGCAGGGGTGGACACGCACACACTATGGGTGCGTGAACAGGAGGACCTGACCACTGCGCTCATGGCCGACTTCTCTCCCTGGAATGCAGACTCCAAAGAGCAGGAGATACACAAGGCAATATGCCCTGTGCACCAGGCACAGTACTTGACCCTTCCAGACTCAGTATTTACAAATAAACTCATTGCTGTAAGGCCCTGAATTGGGGTGAAACACTAACATAGGCTCCTTCTCCCAGGCTCTCCTGGTCTCCACCTGTTCCTGCCCTCGTTACGTGCTGCTTCCTTGTGATCTTCTCCTAAGTAGACAGCCCCATAGGCTCTTCTGAAGGTCTGGACTCTTCACCAGAGAGAATATTGTTCACACTCCGCACCCTCTTCCCCAGCATGGTTTGAAGAGGCACCTGAGTTTGCAGAAGTTCCTTTGGCCTCTCCCGTGTGAAGCAGCCATCTCCCTCGGAAGCAGCATCCCAATGAACTTGTGTTTGGGCTTCCGGGTTCAAAACCAATAAGTAACAAACATTAGCAGTAAGAAGGAAAGCATTAGAGCAGACATAAATGAAACAGACAAGAGAAGACAAGAGAAATGATCAATGAAACTGTATGTAGAGCGAAATAGTATTCACAAATAAAAAAGAGAAACTCCTTCCATTTGTGAGAATCTGGATAAATTCACAGAAATAAGCAGTATAAAAGTGGCAACTAGGGATCAACTGGTAATCGAAATACAGAGGTTTGGTCAAAGGGAACAAAGTTACAGTTAATAAATGAATAATTACCAGAGACCTAACGTGTAGCTTGGTGACTATACTTAATAATTAAATATTGTATGCTTGAAATTTTCTAAGTGAGTAACACACACACACACACAGAGGTAACTATGTGAGGTGATGGATATATGAGCTTGTCGTAGTAATTACTAATGTCTCCATGTGTTAAAATGTCACCTTGTTCAAATTGAATATATACTTCAATAAAATAGAAAAGAGAAAAAAATGCTACAGTTGCTCTTAAAGCAAAACTCTGATGCCTTCTTAATAGAATGGATCAGGAAAGGATTTTCTGAGCCCCTCTGCAATGTGTCAAATTAGTTTTACTGATTTTTCTACAAAGGTAAATGTCAGTAGTCAATATGCATTAACCAAAATTATAGAAATTTGTGGCAAGTCATACATGAAATTGAATTCTTTAGAAATTTGGGAGTTGGAGGTTGAAATAGAGTGGTTATTGCAGTTCACATTTTCTCAGTTTAATTGTTCATTGACTCTTCCATGTGGTCTATTAGGTGTGACTACTGCTTACCAAAATATCTAGGTAATGGAGTAATATCTTAGTCACTCTCTTGTTCCTGGAATAAAATACCCAAACACTTCAAGGAGGAGATTTATTTTGACTCACTCTTTCAGTCCATGGTCAGCCAGCTCCAAGGCAGGAACAGGATGGCAGAGACACATGCAGGAGGAAAAGACACTCAGTCTATGCCAGCCAGGAAGCAGAGGGGGAAGGGAAGAGTCAGGGACAAGAATAAAATCTTTCAGATCCCTCCCTCAGTGACACAGCTCCAGCCAAGCCTGTCTCCTCACAGCATCTTTAGCTGATGAGACCATCACTGAATGAATCTGCTACTGAGAATAGTGTGCTCACAATCCAATAACCTTCCACACGGTTAAGAATATGGGGAAACATTTTAGACGTAAACCATAACAAGTAAAGTGTTCAGCAGAGAGAAAACCAGTACAGTGGTTTTTGTTATATAAATCAATGTTTATATTATGTTCAAAATTGAAATTTTGACTTATTTAAATATGGATGCATATTATGTATGGAATTAATAGGGAAACTGCAGTTTGAGAATTTCTTCCTTTTTTTCATTTTTTTTATTTTAAAGAGAATAAAACAAAAGAGGACAGATCTAAGCAGATCAGAACAGAATAATGTAAGCAACACAGAACTTCACAACAAGAAAATTGGATATTAACAATAGCTATCATAATGTCTCTTTCTTTGAAATAGTTGAGCTTAGCTTTACATGCAATAATGTCAAACATAACAAAATAGAATAAAACCACTCAAGAGAATAAAAGTATTGCCAGGCATTCTGAACCAAATAACTGAAGATGGACAATGGCTGCTATATTATCTCATTTTCCATAAAAATTTTATTTATACTATCATACATATTAAAATCCAATAAGATACAATGTGATAGAACCAACAGTAATAGAAAAACAAGAGCATGGTAGGACTTCAGAGCAAGATGATATTAAATCAACAATGGCTGCCATATTGTCTTGCCTTAAAAGTAACTATTCATACAATCACAAATATTCAGATCAAATAAAACAACAAAATCATTCCAACCAATGACCGAAAACATAAGACTTCAAAGCAGTATAAGGGTGAACCATGATTTCCATAAAATTTCTGTACTCTTACCATTTCTTACACTAGGGAGACTATATGGTATTTATACATGTGAGTTTGATTTATTTCACTTATGAGTATAGATTCAAGTTGCATCCATTTATTTATAAATATCTCAATGTGATCATTCTTTATACCTGAGTAGTACTCCATTGTATAAAAGTACCACAATTTTTTTATCCATTCCTCAGTTGATGGGCACTTAGGTTGTTTCCAAGATCTGGCTATTACAAATTGTGCCACTATAAACATGGGTGCACATATATTACTGTGGTAAGATGTTTTCAGATCTTCTGGGAATATGCCTAAGAGTGGAATACCTGGGTCAAATGGGACCTCCAACCCCAGATTTTTGAGGAATCTCCAGATTGACCTCCACAGTGGTTGCACCAGTCTACACTCCCACCAACAGTGCAGAAGAGTTCCTTTTTCCCCACAGCCTCTCCAGCATTTGTTGTTGGTAGTTTTGTTCATCCTGGCCATTCTTTCTGGAGTGAGATGGTATCTCAGTGTGGTTTTAATTTGCATTTCTCTAATGACCAATGATGATGAACATTTTTTCATGTATTTATTTGCCATTTGTATTTCTTCATCTGAGAATTGTGTGTTCATCTTGGATGCCCATTTCTGGATTGGGTCTTTGAATTTTGGGGGTCTGATTTTTTTTAATTCTTTATAAGTTCCAGACCCAAGTCCTTTGTCTGAGGAACAGTTCACTAAGATCTTTTCCCAGTTTTTAGGTTTTCTTTGCACTCTGCTGGAGATTTCTTTGGACATGCAGAAACTGTCTAATAAGACGTGATCCCAGTTATTGATTCTGGGAAGTATTTCCCATGCAGTTTGGTTCTTGTTCATGACTTCTTTACCTACCCCTATGTCTTCAAGATTTTTACCTACTTTGTCTTGCAACAGATTTAGTGTTTCTATTTTAATATTTAGATCTTTGATCCATTTGGATTTTAGTTTAGTACATGGTGATAGGCATGAGTCTAATTTTAGTTTTTGGCATATGGATAGCCAGTTTTTCTAGCACCATTTATTAAAGAGACTGTCGTTCTTCCAGTGAATATGCTTGGCCCCCTTATCAAAGATATGGTGGTCGAGTGAGTTCCTAGTTGTATATTCTAGTCTATTCCATTGATCTTCAGGTCTGTTTTTATTCCAGTACCATGTTGATTTCATTATGGCAGCTTTGTAGTATAACTTCAAGTCAGGGATTGTGATGCCTCCTACCTTGGCTTTGCTGCTTAGAATTGCCTTTGCTATTATAGCTCTCTTCTGGTTCCAGATGAATTTTAGGAGTGATTTCTCTAGATCTATGAGGTATGTTAATGGTATTTTCTTTGGGGTTGCATTGAATGTGTATAACAATTTTGGGGGAATGGCCATTTTTACAATATTTATTCTTCCTATCCATGAACAAGGGATGTCTTTCCATTTTCTGAGGTCCTCTTCGATTTTTTTTCAGGGTATTATAATTTTCCCTGTACAACTCTTTTGCATCTTTCATTAGATTAATGCTTAAGTATTTCATTTTTTTGGGTGCTAGTGTGAAGGGTGTGGCTCCTCTTATTTCTCTCTCAGTGATTTTGTTGTATAAGAATGCTATTGATTTTTGAGTATTGACTTTGTATCCAGCTACATTGCTGAATTTATTTATTATATCTAGGAGACTTTCAGCAGAGGTTTGGGGGTCTTGTATATAGAGTATCATGTCATCTGCAAATAATGAAAATTTAACTTCTTCTTTTCCTATCTTTATTCCTTTTATTTCTCTCTCTTGTCTAATTGCTCTGGCTAGTATTTCCAGTTCTATGTTGAATTGGAGTGGTGATGAGGGACATCCTTGTCTTGTGCCTGATTGTAAGGTAAAGGCTTTCAGTTTTTGGCCATTTAATATGACACTGGCTGCTGGTTTGTCATAGATGGCCTTTATCATATTGAGGTAAAGACCATCTATTCCAATTCTCTGTAAGGTTCTTATCATAAATGGGTGTTGGATCTTATCAAAAGCTTTTTCTGCATCTATAGAAATAATCATATGATTCTTGCTTTTGGCTCTATTGATATGGTGAATTACATTTATTGATTTACATATGTTGAACCATCCCTGCATGCCTGAGATGAATCCCACTTGGTCATAGTGTATAATGATGTGCTGCATCCTGTTTGTCAAAATTTTATTGAGAATTTTTGCATCTATGTTCATTAGGGAGATTGGCCTGCAGTTCTCTTTTTTAGCTGGGTCTTTCTCAGGTTTTGGTACTAGAGTGATATTTGCTTCCAGGAATGACTTAGGGAGAATTGCTTCCCTTTCAATTTCATTGAAGAGTTTGAGGAGTGTCAGCATTAAGTCTTATTTGCATTTCTTATAGAATTCCACAGTGAGTCCATCTGGGCCTGGGCTCTTCTTTGTTGGTAGGGACTTGATTACATTTTTAATTTCATTAATAGAAGTTGGGTTATTCAGCAGTTTTATATCTTCTTGATCCAGCTTTGGTGGTTCTATGTTTCTAGGAATCTGTCCATTTCTTCTGTGTTATTGAACCTATGAGAGTAGAGGTTTTTGAAATAGTTGTTGATGATCTTCTGTATTTCCATAGGGTCAGTAGTGATTTTGTGTTTTTCATTTTGTATTGCATGAATTTCAGTCTTTTCTTTCTTTTTTTTAATTAGGTTGGCTAGGGGCTTGTCAATTTTATTTATTCTTTCAAAGAACCAACTCTTTTATTCATTGATTCTTTGAATTGTTTTCTTAGTCTCTATTGCATTAATTTCTGCTCTGATCTTTCTAATTTCCTCCCTTCTTTTGGATTTGGGCTTGGCTTGCACTTCTTTTTCTAGATATTTCAGGTGTAGTATCAGGTTTCTTATTTGTGTTCATTCTGTTTTCCTGAGGTGGGAACTCAGCACAATAAATTTTCCTCTGAGGACCACTTTCATTGCATCCCACAGGTTCTGGTAAGTTGTATTTATATTTTCATTTGCTTGTAGATATTGTTTAATTTATTCTTTAATTTCCTCTGTAACCCACTGATTGCTCAAGAGTGTATTATTTAATCTCCATGTGTTTGTGGGGTTTTTGCAGTTACTTTTATCATTAATTTCCACTTTCATGGCACTATGATCTGGTAACACGCATGTGATAATTTCAATTCTTTTGCATTTACTTAAATATGTTCTGTGGGTTAGTATATTGTCTATTTTAGAGAATGTCCCATGTACTGCTGAGAAGAATGTATATTTTGATGTTGTTGGATGGAACGCTCTGTATATGTCTATCAAATCCATTTGTTCACAGGTGTGATTCAGTTCTGTTATTTCTTTGCTGATTTTCTGTCTAGTTGATCTATCCCTTTGTGTCAGTGATGTATTAAGGTTTCCTATTATAATTGTGTTATTGCCCATTTGATTTTTCATTTCTTTTAATACTTGCTTTGTGTAGTTGGCTGCTCTGGAACTTGGTGCATATATATTTAAGATTGTTATCTCTTCCTCTTGCAGTTTTCCCCTAACTAGTATGTAGTGACCTTCTTTGTGTCTTTGCATCATTCTTGGTTTGAAGTTCACATTGTTTGCAAACAGAATAGCTACCCCCACTCTTTTTTGAGTTCCTGTTGTGTGGAGTATTGTTTTCCATCCCTTGACTTTCAGACTATGAGTTTCCTTTTGGGTTAGATGGATTTCTTGTAGACAGCATATGGTTGGATGTTGTTTGTTGATCCATTCTGCCAGTCTGTTTCTTTTAATTGGTGAACTGAGGCCATTTACATTAATGGTTATAACTGTCATATATTGGTTTATTGTTAACATGTTATCTTTCTGATGTTGTATCTTAGCTTTCCATTCTTTTTAATTGTCTGTCTTGCTTAGTGGTTTTTTCCTATGTGTATCTAGAATGTCTTTCAGTATTCTTTGTAGGTTTGGTTTGGTTTGAAGGACAGTTTTGCAAGGTACATCACTCTGGGTTGGAAGTCGTTTTCTTTAAGGATCTAAAAAACTTCACTCAATGCTCTTCTTGACTTCATTGTTTGTGTTGAGAAGTCTGCTGTGATTCTGATAGGTTTTCCTTTATAGATGACCTGTCTTTTCTCTCTAACAGCTTTTAATATTCTGTTCTTATGTTGGATTTCTGGGATAGTGATTATTATATGTCTGGGTGTAGTTTTGTTTTGGTTATGACTATTTGGAGTTCTATATGCCTCACTAATCCATATGTCAGTTTCCATACTCATGTTTGGGAAGTTTTCAGCTATTACTTCTGAAAATAGCTAGCCTCTTGATATCATTTGTGTTGTCCCTTTCTTTTTCTTTTATCCCTATTTATCTTGTTTTTCTTTGCATCATCTTGCAGCTGTTGAATTGTTATTTTCTGATTTCTTATTATTGTTAGAAGATCTTTCCTATCCTGTTCACTAGCTGTAATCTTATCTTTGAGGTCTGAGATTCTATCTTCACTCTCATTGAGGCGGTTTTTGCAACTTTCATTAGTTTTTGATTTCCTGTATATCTCTTTGAATCTGTTTAATGCATTCTGTTTGTCTCTTAAACTGTTCATTCAGGGATTCTATCATTTTGCTTTGTTCCTATAATTTTTTAGCTGTGTCTTCGTTGGATGCATTCAGTGTTTCTTTCACTACTTTTATCATTTCTTCTTTTACCTGTGAGAATATTTCTGATTTGAGTTCCCTCATAGCTTCCTGTACTTGCTTCTTTATTTCATTTGATACATTTCATAAATTTCAGGTATATGTATAGTATTTTCTTCTATGTACATGGCTCCTAGGTTTTCTTGGGGTGAGCTGGAGGTTTAAGATTGCATTTTGGTCTTTTGTTTAGTCATTTTCCTATATTTCCTTGTTTCCAGCAATTTTCCAAAGCTTTCCCTGGATGTGTAGGAATTCACCTCCTGAACCCTCTGCTACTGGGACTCACTTGGCTTTGGCTCCCCTTGTGTGATGGGCCTGGCTCCCCTAGTTGAATGAAGGTCGCTGCGCACAGTCCACTCAAGCCTGTGGAACCTCTGGAGCCTAGTCCAGTGTCCTAAGAGGGCTGGTCAGCACCCACCTGCCGGGATTGATGTTCTCAAACTTTTCTGGGCCTGCCCTGGTGAGCTGCAACTCACCTCGTAGCGTGGCACCGGTTTGACTCCCCCCTCAGTGGGCCTGGCTCTCCTGGTTGAATGAAGGTCTCTGGGCACTGAGAATTTCTTTCTAACATAGGTTTATTTCCTACTTTCTTAAGTTTTTAGGTCGCTTAGAAGTTTGGAAAGCAAACTGTGGTCAAATATACTAAAATAAGTAATAAATCATGACAACATTTTATGAATTCTAGAAAATGCTTTGAGCTCTCATATTTATCATCGGGAAATAAAATTTTGAAAGAATTTAATTCTATGATCTTTTTCAGATCAAAAATTTTTAGACTCTACTTAATGTTGAGTATAATATTCATAGTCTTTTCAGAACAACAAACAACAATATCTTCAAAAAATATCTAAGTGCTGGAGAGCTACCCATCTTTTTCTTCCTTTCTTCCTTCCTTTCTTATTTCTCTCCTTCCTTCTTTCTTTGAACGACTTCATGGAAAAATGTCTCTCTACCTAATGTCTTGAAAGACTCATCAACTATATATTACAAACTAAGAAAGAGTAAAGCTGTTTTTTATGTCTATGTTTGTGTGCTCTTCTGGGGATTAAACTCAGGACCTTGTCTTGAGAACAAGCGTTCTATCACTGACCTACATTCCCAGCTTCTACAGTGTAGAAGTTATCTAGTTATCTAAGGTGTTAACTTCAAAATCCAAAGACTTAATGATGTTACCTGATAGCCTTTACTCTTGAAAGTGACCTGAGGCTGAGGTAAGTCAGCAGGGGGAGCTCTAACATCATTTGGTTTTATTTTAGTTCACTGTAAATTTAATGTCATCACATAAATTGATGGTTGAACGTGGTAACCTTGAAGTAGGATAGCATAGTCTACATATGCTGACTGGATCAAAGGGCCAATGTAACATTAAAATGATATTGAAACTTCTCGACTGTCTTCACAAGGTTTATATTTGGAAAAGTGATACGTGATCATTCATAATCTCCATGAAATATATGAATGGAACATATATACAGACATATATTTCCAAATTAAAGAAACTGAATTGCCAACACATTCGTAATCTTTCAGTGTAACACAAAAATGTATTTCCTCATTTTCAAATATTTTCCCTCTTTTAGTTTGTCAAAATTAATATAGCTTGGTAAAATTTCATTCAGAATTTATTCAAATACAAATGGCCAACAGGTACATGGAAAAAATTTTAATATCTGTGGCCATTCAAGAAATGCAAATTAAAACAACACTGAAATTTCATCTTCAGAAAAAATAGCTACAGTTAAGAAATCAACCAATAACAAATGTCAAGGCAAGAGGGGAAAAAACCCTTTTCCATTTTTGTTAGGCCTATATATTGATACAACCACTATGGAAATAAGTATGCAGATTCTTCAAAAAATTTAAAGTAAGAATTGCATTTGACTCTGCATTCCCCTCTGTTATTTTCCCAAAAGAGTTAAAAGGCATCATACCATAGTGATACATGCACACCATGATTACAGAAGCACAATTCATAATAGCTAAATTTTGAAAACAACCTATATGTCCATCAACAGATTAATGGGTTAAAACATTTTGTCTATATCAATGGAGTGCTATTCTGCCATGAAAAGGATAAATTTGAGTCATTTGTAGAAAAATGGATGCACTTTGAGACTATAATTTTAAGTAAGACACAAGTATAAATACTACAAGGTTTCTCTCACATGAAAAAATTATATATATATTTTGAAATCAAAGACAAATAACAGGCAAAATAATGCTGAAAAGGCGTTGTAATCAGTGTGAATGATGCAACCAAAAGTGTCCCTTGACTTAGTATGATTGTCTTACATGTTTCATATGTTTTTAGGTCTATTAGTTTGGCTTCCAATCTGTATATATGATAATTAAGTTCATAAGGTTTTATGAATTAATTAATCTTATACAAGAAAAATAAAAAGGAGGTAGAGGGGGGAAAAAGCAGGGAATTGAAAAGTATTATGTACATGTACCAACTCCCTATGGTCAATGTAATCATTATGTGTTTCAACCATGTATTAATAAAGGTTAAAAAAAGAATTTATCTAAATATTATTTAAACTACAATATTATTTTCCCAGAATATTATTGTGCAACTGTAGCCACAGATAGGCTAAATGAAAGGTTATAGTCCCAAGAGACAAAAATCTTATGAAACTTATTGTCAGATGAATCCATTATTAACAAGAGGAATACTAAGATGTTCAGAAACTTATTTTTATATTTAAAAAAAATTAAAGCATATTTGACAAATTAGCCCTATTCATTAAAACCAAAGTAGAAAAATAATCTAATTTATCCATATTCTTTTTCTTCTACTGATTCCTAAAATACTAAAATACAATAAGCTTTATACAGGCAGTAAGTTTTCATATTCTTCCTATGGGTTCTCTGAACACACGTGATTTAGAACACGTGATTCACATGGGCAGCCACGTTAAAATGCAGATTCTGATTTGTAAAAAGCCTCTCAGGGTTGGCAGCTGTTGGACTGTAGGCTACTGAAACATACCAAAGAATTACACTGCATCCAATCATAAAAATACAAACACCCTATGCTTCAGATTTCCACCAGCCCTCTCACTTTAATATTTCAAGCCCTGAAAGAAAATAACCTCCAACCCAGAATGATGTATCCTGCAAAACTGTCTCTCAAAATTAATGAAGAGACAAGATGTTTCCCCGACAAAGAGGAACTGGGGGAGTTTGTGACCACCAATCCAACCCTGCAAAGAATACTGAAGGACATTCTAGAGAGAGAGAATAAAATCACCAGGGTTCCAGGAACAATGGCAGAAAGACCTCAGAGAAAGGGGCAGACGGGGGAATGAAGGAGAAAAGTAAACAAGCAACGACAGAAAAATAGCATAGCAAAGCTAAGACAGAGAAGATTGGTTATATCTCTGTTTTATCTTGACTGATTTTGTTTGAATCTGGTATGCTTGAGAGTACCAAGTTTGAGAGTAGAATCAACTACTCTGAAGATGACAAGATTCAATAGGATACCCATTCTGGTTTGATTATTAACTGCCTTTGAAGTCCTATAATGTCTCCAATGTTTAGATTTTATTAATAGTGTAATGCAATGCTAAGTTTAATTATACTATGTTTGACAATATAGATAGTTTTATTAAAAACAACAAGAGACATCATGGTAACTACTGTAGATAACCTAGTATTGTGGTTTTATATGTCCTTCTCATTTCGTGTTTCTGTAGGAATTTGTATTGTTGACTTTTTTTGATTTGTTTCTCCAATACAGAAATGTTAGGTATACATGTAGAGACTTATACATGTGTAGAACTTCTAAGTAGTTTACAAGAATGGATTATAGTTATTGTAAAAAAAAGATAGGAAAAGAAAGTATTCTAAAGGATGTAACTGCATGTATGTTTTAGTATGTGGGATTGATAACCATGTTGCTAAGTTTTTGTTGGATGGATGAACAAAATTGATTGCAGTCTCACTGTTTGGATGTCCACTTTGTATGCTTTACTTTTGTAACTTGAACAACTACTTCTGGGAGAAAAATATGTAATTGTCAACTAGTAATTCCTTACTGGTTACTATTTTTGATTTTTTGTTTTGTTTTGTTTTTGAGGTTTTGTACTATTTCTACCCTCTTTTTCAAATTTTTTTGCTTTAAATAAAAAAAGGAATTGATAACCAAAAGCCCTTTAAATAAAGGGAAAATGGTATATACTGAAAATAATAAGCAGCAGAAGTCTATGGTTAGGACACAAAATTCAATGAGTTAATTCTCAAAAGATTTTTGAGCATGTAATTATTTTCTGCATTTGCTAAAGATAATTGTTTCTCAATAACTTCAACGTCATTGTTTCTTTCGGTAGTGCACCTTAACAAGAAAGTACTGAGGACCAATAGAAAGGAGACTTTTTACCATTCTATATTAAGAAACTGCCATAATTTGGAAAAATTGACTGGTTCTGGTGCAACACTGTATTATGGCTTATATCTGCATGTCCCTCCAAAGCCTCAGGTGGTCAAATATGAGGCTATTCAAATGTGTCTGGGTCAAGGATGTGATGCTAGAAATCATTCATGACTTGATGCTAGGGTTATGTGTGTCAGTGCTGCCTGCCCTAAGGGTGGGCATCCTGCATAAAATGTGAGATAGAAAGAGGAATGCTGTTGTTATCATTTGCCTCTTGCTGATTGGTATTTTCTCCTTGCAATGAACTGTTTCTCCTCTGTGCTGCCCCTCTGCCCTGTCACCCTGCTTTGCAGCAGCCAACTATAAAATGAAACCTCTACAGAATGTAAGCCAAAT
Source organism: Hydrochoerus hydrochaeris (assembly GCA_004027455.1). Lineage (NCBI taxonomy): Eukaryota > Metazoa > Chordata > Mammalia > Rodentia > Hydrochaeridae > Hydrochoerus > Hydrochoerus hydrochaeris. Next base: position 89,949 of record PVLA01001768.1, on the reverse strand, counting down.
AAAGCTTTCCTCCTTTAACTGAATGCCAGGTATTTTGTCTAGCAATGAGAAAAGTAACTAAGACAGTTTGGTAGGGTTTATGTAATGAATTAGGATAGAAATTCCCTAGCTTGGTCAATATTCATGGGATAACTTTCCCACTGCCCCTCAAACTGAAGCTCAATCATCAATATTTGTTATTCTAGTGAAAGCAGATCATTTATGAATGAGGCTGAGCACAGTTTGATGGACATAGAATCTGATAAGCATTGCAGTGTTCTTATTTAGAAAATTGGAACAGTGGTTCCTCTCTTACAAAAGTGAAGTGAAGTTTGAAGATAGTAGTACATAAGGATATTCAGCTCAATGTCTGGTCTTTAATACAAATTAAACATTTAATTGTTAGCTATTCCTAAAGAGATGTCAGAATAATTAGAAAAAGAGATGAGATTACCTTACATTTTAAAATCCTCATTATGTTTCAAATATGTTAAAGTTTTAAAAAATGTATTGGCTTTGATTACCAGTACAAAAATAAATAAATAAATAAATAAATAAATAAATAAATAAATAAATAAAATATATTGGTACATTTAGTCCTCATTACATCTCTGCTTTATACTTTATAATATTACAAATTCATGTTATTCTATATTATAGTAATTATATATTATAAAATAATATAATGCAAGATAGGATACATATCCTCTGTTATCTCTGCTTTATAGATTAGGAAATGAGATATAAAAATGGTATTTAATTTCCCAACTTATTCAGTGCTTTTAACTGTGGGCTATATTTTTCTTTTTCACTCATAGCAACAAATTACCTTAGATAATTTAAGAAGAAAAATGTTATGCAGTGACAGCAGCTGCAGTGTGGGACAGAAAGCCCACTGTTGGCAAGTGTGTGGTAAAACTGCATCATGGCAGGGATTTGTGGCAGAGGAAGCACTCACTTTATGGCTGAAAGCAAAAGAGAGAGGGAGGAGAGGAGTTGCAGCCCAATATTCCTTTCAAGTGCATGGTCCTGATGACCAGAAGAATTGTTATTATTCTCCACTTCTTAAAAGTTTTTATCATCTCCCAATAATACCAAGGGGATATGGATCAAGCTTAACACATGGCACTTCAGGGAACATTGTAGTTCAGAACTATAGTGTAAACCAAAAACTCAATTCAGATTGTCTGACTTTGGATGTACATTGAAATTATAACGTCTTGTTTGTCTCTTTATGAGTAAATCTTCTTAGCATAAGGTTTGTGACTGGTATTAGCCAAGTGCATAGCAGAAATCCATACAATTATGTTAAAAAGTACTGTATTCAAGTATAAAAATAGTATAAAGTGACAATATCTACAATGGTTCAAGTGTGGTTCCAGGCATTGATTTGCTATCATTTAGTAATAGCTGGCAATATTATTTGCTCAGTAATAAGGGGAAATTGTCTCAAAGACATCAGTATGGTTGAGATTCACATCAGAAGTTATAATCATATCAAGCTGAGTGAAAATCTTATACCTCCTAAAATAATTAATTTTAACAGAACCAATAATCAACAATAAAAAGCATTTCTAAAAGTAAAATGCTTTTAAAGCAACATAAAGAAAGTAAAAGAATGAGTATATCTGTAATTACTACATTCAAAATGAATAGATCTCTATCAGTATATTCCACATGAAAAAATGACCAGTGAAGAGGTCATATAGAAGCTGTTCTAAATATAACAGAATTTTCATAATAAATGAAATTCAGCATATTTTTAAAGAAGCAATCGTATTTCTGCTAACTTAAGAACAAAGATTACCATTTTGTTAAAAAATAGTGTAATGTAGAAAAGGTTTGCTAACATGGGAAATTTGTTAGATAAATGTTCCCCAACTGAGGGCCAAGTCATCATCAGCTCTTCTTCTGAGTGAACTTCACAATTTAGGTCCAATTTTCTATTCACTGTAAAATTGAATGACATCAAAATTCTAATATAATTATAAAAATAAATATACATACCACGATCCATTAAGCATTGTGCTAGTTATCAAATATCTGCTTTGGCAGTGAGCTATAATCTTGAACCATTTTCTAAATGTCTAAAACCACCAGTTTTTCTTTCCTTTTTTTAACAAACCAGAAAGATATGACTCTTTTCCTTTTCCAATTCTTGATTTTAGTAAGCATTTCATTAATACTTTTACTGTCTTTATTGTCAGATGTAAGGGTTTTAGTGTATAATAATCATGGTTATTCATGAAATGTGCTTTATTATTTTTATAATTGTGTATATCAAACACATTTTTATATTTCTGTCAAGATTCATTGAACTCCTATTCAAAAGGATGTAAATGAACTGCAAATGTTTCAGTTTACTCTGTCTTGTAGGCAGTTAGAGTGATTGAAAATTATTTCCTCTAAAAGTCTTCCTGAAACTTTGTTAAGTGATAAATTTTATGGATGGGAAAACTAAATTTCAGAATTTAATTGATTTCTCTAAATGACTATAGATGGAACTACATCTGTTTTGCTCTAATGATTTACTTTTTTATATACTTGTCAGTTCTGTCATTAGATATTGCTAATATCATAAGACAAAAGCAGCTCTGAAGTGTTTAGATGCCTAAGAGAGGTGATGCTGCTCTTAAAAATGTCATGAATCAAATTGATTCAAAACAGAAGCATCGTCATCTACATGAAGAAAGCATCTCTCTTTCCTTCTGAACAGGAAATTTAACTGCTGACATTAGAATTTTAAAATTGTAGAATAATGACAAGCAGTGAATATTGAAAGTTTTCCTTTAGAAATTAAATATTAAATGCACTGAATCACCAATCAAAGTTGAAGTCACTTGATTCTCTTTGTAAAATGATAATGATTATGCTGCTCAACTCATAGAACAAAATACTTTAGGGGTAATGAACAGAATAATTTTTTAAAAAGAAAATTAATTAATGAATCATCATTTCAACTGAAAATACTGCATCTTGGGAAATATTCCTTCCATATGTTTTTACATTGTATAAATTGAGAGTAATAATTTTCTATTGCTTTATACAAATCATCTTCCAAAATAACGACTTAGGACATTAAAAATGTATTAATTCTCAGTGGGTGACTCTGACAGATATTTGGGCATGGCATATGTGGGTAGTTTTGTCTTAAATTATGTTGGCCAGAATTACTCTAATGTCATGATATCACTGGGAGAAAGAATTTGTTTCCAAGATTGCTCATTCATATGACTTTCAATGAGGCTTTAATTCCTTATAATATGGTACTTAGCTTCTTCCAGAGTAAATGAAACAAAAAGAGATTAAGATGGAATACTTAGTGTAATTTATGAGTCAGTCCAGGATGGTTCACAACTGTACCATTTCTTAATGATAACATCATTCATTTCTACTCAAAGTAGGAAGGTGAGAGCAGGGTAAAATATCAGGTGATGACCACAGAGTGTCTTATTTGAAGGTGACTACATTATTGGGTTGCAAGGCAAAATATTTTCCTTGCTGTAAACCATGTATAAAATCACTATTTAAAAAAAGAAAAAACATAGTTCTGCATTTACTTCTCAAAAGCACGATATTTTGGCTGGAAAAAAATTTACTTTTTTTGTCATTAATAAATGAATAAATCTTTGAGTCTTATTTTTCTATGAGAAAAAAATGGGAATAAAAACATCCTATTTGCATTTTGGGGTGGAAATGATATTGTTAGTGGACATTGAGATAAGTTGTCAAAAATAAATTTGTTTCTTTAAAGCCTCTAGACTGCTATTAGCATTATTAAAACTAAATAAAACTATCTAAATATGGTGGGGAGCACCTGTAGGCCCAGCATTCTAGAAGGCTGAGGCAGGAGTATTACAAGTTTGAGTCTATATGGACAACTTAATGAATTATTGAGAACCCATCTCAAATTTTTAAAATGTTGGCAGTTGAGGTTGGGATATGGGTCACTGTCAAGGCCCTGGGTTCTAATCTAGCACCACAAAAAAGAGAAATGAAAAAAAATAAGGAAAACTATTATGGCAAACATATGTTAGTGTCATTATTATAATGAGAATTCAACACAGAAAATGTCTAATGTTAAGGACTAACAACATGTCAAAACATGTTTGATAATATCCATATTTCATTCTTTCTATTTTTGACCTTACTGTCCTTCTTATAATTTGGATACCTTAATTTTTTGTCCCAAATAAAATCTGTTACAAATTCTGAACATATAATTTATAAGTAATCTGATTAATACACTAGCATTCATAAGGTATAAAAGCTGTTTACTTTTGTTTGGGTCAGTGGTAACTATATAAGTCTTTAATTTACCCAAATACATATCTACTGTCCAGCAAGAAACATTAGTAAATTATAAAAAGAAAAAGTGACAACATTTATATTATGTGGATAATTTTACCTTCACTTTACATCTATGACCCCACACATCTGCATCTTTTATATTTTGAAAATTTAATTTAAATGTTTCTCTGCAAGCAGCGCTGAAATTTAATTTTAATCTATTTTCTAGAAGTAAAATAACCATTGCTCATCCTCAAGAAGGAATTCCACATGAAAGAAATGACTACAGCCAACATCATAAAGATTCTTGATAGAGAAAAGGAATGCAAGTAACCATTTTTTTCTTTGGAAAAACTGGTGACATTCAAGAAAAGATGGTAGTTTGGAAAGAATGCATGGCCCAATTTTTTTCACATTGATTGTTTCTTTTATGCAGTATTTTCACTTAAATAAATCCCTTCATCTCATTCAAATCTTTATTCTATGGTTATTTTCTTAATGTGGTAGACTTTTACCACCTATTTAAATTCTATTTCTACTCTTCCACAGAAATCTTAGCATTCCCCTACTGAATTTTTATTTTTTCCTTTTTCCATATTATTTGTTTACTGATTTTGCATATTTTCAAGTTTAATATACCTATAATTTGATTATTCCTGCACGCCCCATATGGACATACATTTTGTAGCTTCATTTTTATTTTTAATGCGCACTGTAAATTTCTAGAAATTTTCATTCTCTGGGTGGTTAATGAATGCATTTTGAGTAAATAAATAGTACACATTTTATAGCGACAATGATAGACACTGGTTATTTATAATAATAAACGTTTTTCTGTCATTTTATAGTTGTATTTTGTTATCCCTATGATAGTGACTCTTCTTAGTTTACAGAAATAGCTGAGGTAGTGGAATGAATGTGCAATTTTCTATCACATGAGGCAGTATCTCAAAGCTCAGTGTGATTTGTTTTTTAAGGTGGAGAAATCTGTTAACATTGCAGAATTTCATGTGAAATCTCTAGAATTTCAATTCAGTAAGATATAGAAAGAAATTAAAATTAGCAATCTAAAATAAAAAGCTCATGTCATTTAAATAGAAATAATCACTTGATAACAATTTGGGAAATACTGTGAGCTGCCTACAAAGAATGTATGGTGAACTCTTCCATGGTAAACAATACCTGTACAAAATGTTCAACTAGTAAAAACCTAATGTATTCTGCAATTTATTTAACACAGACTAAAATGCAAAAGATAACTCATTATTTCTTTTTTTTCTAGTACATTTTTTATCTCTCATAGTGATTTATGTTAAGAGATCATCTGATGATTAGCAATAATTCCTACATTAGCTAGAATTCTTTTCTGTCTAGGCTGATTTTCATCAACAAGTAAAATTTAAGTTCTATCTCAGGATTAAACTTTGAAATTATTCCAAAATGGTGATGTTTATACATAGTAATTAAAACTCAGTCATTTATTCCTCAGAGAAGTCCAATGATTTGTAAATTCTATCTAACCATAATCCTGTCAAGATTGCTTTAGCTTTATTGCTATCTATCTCAGTTTATGTAACTGTTTGCAAAGTTATTATGTTCTTCTTTTTAGGCTAAATTCCCTTTTCTTTTCAGCAGTGATTATTGTAACTAATCTTAGCAAGTTACAAAAGGATCTTTCTGTTTCAGAAGACAGTTTGTCATTCTGGGTATGTACAGAATCTATCTATCTATCTATACTCTAAACTTATCCATATATAGAAAAAAATACTCCAAGAAAGGCAAATTTTTTTTTTAAAAAAAGCAATTTTAAGGTGGTATAAGAAAATTATGGAACAAAATACAAAGCCTCCTGGGAGAAACAACTTATATGTCAGAATAAAACAACCTGAAGAGACCCAGATAGAGGGAGATGGATCCTCTTGACACAGGAAGAAATTAAAACATAAAAAAGCTCATCAAATATGTCAGGACTACAACTGAAACAGCTAAAAATTATGGGATACAGCGTTTTCATTCGCAGTGACCTGCCAAGTTTACAATGGCCTGAATCCACACTGGCCAGCAGAGCCGCCCAAACTCATTCCCGCCACCACTCATAGGAAGCACAGCAGCACTGAAGTCAGGGGTAGGTGAGCCCAATGGAGAATGGAGTTGGCAAAGGGATCTTCATTGATCCACAGTCAGTGCTGGGAGTGAGAACCCCCCCGCCATGGGAAGGGTGAGACCAAATGGGCAACATGTTGGAATCTGGCAGAAGGAGCCTGAACTGGGAGTGACAGTGACTTCAGTTGGTTCCTCCCTCCCCAGAGAAGATTCATGAGTTTGCTTGGACTTGGCTGTGCCCCTGGCTGGGACCCATGAGCCGTCCCAAATCGATTTCCTGTGCCTAAGAAGCACTAACGGGGTGAAGGCACTTGAAGTTTGGCTGGCCGGGTGGGGAGGGGCAGGCATAGGCAGCCGCTGCTTGCACCTCAGTGACAAGAGCAGGCAGGAGAGGGCAGAAGTCCCTCACCAGCATGCTTCAGAGGAAATGTGGCCAACAGGGAAAAGGGCTGGGACCTGCACTGCAACCTGTGTGGAGGAAGCCAGGGCCATGGCAGGAGAGAGAGGCAGGAGGAGGCCACTAGCCCAGAATCCTGAGATCACTGATCCAAGTGAAGGAAAAACAAGGGCGACTGAGGGTGCAACATGCAACATCAGACATGGCTTCCATAGACATTAAAAGATATTTTCTGGACATTGTAGATGAGCTCAAAACTGAAATATTAAATCAGGTAAAGCAGGATATGAGTAGAGTAATAAAATAAATACTCTCAGGAAGCATCTCTCAGGATGATACAGATGGAAGAAGGGAGGAACACAATAAAAGGAGAGAAACATTTGATAAAGAATATAAAGAAAATATACATGAAACAGATTCAAAGAGACTACCAGGAAATTAAAAATTCCATTGAAAGCTGGCAAAATGCCTTAAAAGAAACTAAGGATAGACTATCAAAACTTGAAGACAAGTTTGCAATGTGTGAACATGGAAGGAAAGATCTCTTAAAAATAACAAGCAAATAGGCAGTAACAATACAAAGGCTAGAAGATGACAAGAGAATCTACAATTTAAGAATAAGAAATATGAACAAAGAAGCAGGGATACATACAGGCCAATTACAAAGGCTATTCACAGAAATAATTAAGGAAAACTTCCCAAGCATGGGAAAAGAAAATGACATTCAGTTGTGTGAGGCATACAGAACTCCAGCCACCTACAACCAAAACAGATCTACACCCAGACATATAATAATCATGATACCAGAAATTCAATATAAAAACAGAATATTAAAAACTGTCAGAGAAAAGAAACAGATTACCTATAAAGGTAAGCCCATCAGAATCATGGCTGACTTCTCAACACAGACCATCAGATCAAGAAGAACTTGGAGTGAAGTAGTCCAAACCCTGAAAGAAAATAACCTCCAGCTCAGATTGATGTATCCTACAAAACTGTCACTAGAAATTAATGGAGAAACAAGATGCTTCCATGACAAAGAGGAACTGGGAGAGTTTGTGACCACCAATCCAACCCTACAGAGAATACTGAAGGACATTCTAGAGAGAGAGAAAAAAAATACCAGGATTTTAGGGACAGTGGCAGAAAGGCCTCAATGAGTGGGGCAGGCAGGAGAATGAAGGAGAAAACTAAACAAAGGCAAAGAAAAATAGCATAGCAGAAATGAGGAAGAGAAGGATGGCTAGAAACTCTAACATAGATGATGGCCTTGATGCACTATATTGTTAATAGTGCACCAGGATCTAAAACCCACATTACTCACACTACTCTGCTTAGATATATTATATTCTGTTCCAGTCATTCTTCCTGTACTAAATTTGAGAGCACAGACAGTAATCCTGAAAATAACAGGATATAGTATGGTAATCATCCTTAATTTCCTATTGACTTATCGTAATCAAATCTGGTTTGTTGGATCGCTGTTTTGTATTGATAGATTTTATTCAAAGTTGTTATGATTGATAGTATCAAGTCTGAGAGTATAGGCAACTGTGCTTAAGATGACAAAATCCACGAGAATATCCACTCTGGTTTGATTATTCCCTGCCATTGAAGTTTTATACTGTCTACAATATTTTATTTTACTAATATTGTCATTTACTGCTATACTTAATTATACTGCTATATTCAATTATGCCTGATGATATAGGCATTCTATTGAAGATAATAAGAAACAACACAGTAATCATTATCAATCACCTTGTACTGTGATTTTATACGACTTTTTGGTTTCATCTTTTTATAGGAATTTGTTGTTTTGCCTTGCTAAGTTTTGTTTTCCCTCTAATACAGAAAAGATAGAAATACAGGTAGAGATTTATGCACGCATAGCTGTTTACACTCTCACTGTTTGACTATCTACTTTGTATGCTTTAATTTTGTAACTTGAACAACTATTTCTAAGAGGACAATATGTAGTTTATTAACTAGTGATTTCTTATCATTTATCTTTTTTTTTGAAATTTTGTATTAGCATAACCATGTTGCTAAGTTGCTACTGTATCATTGAAGTTCTTTGCAGTCTCACTGTTTGACTATCTACTTTGTATGCACTAATTTTGTAACTTTAACAACTATGTTTAAGAAGACAATATGCAATTTATCAACAAAAAAAATTATGATCAAATTGTTTCAATTTTACATCAAATTCCTTATTTTTAACTTCTTCACTATTTCTCTCATAAACCCTTAGAGCTTTTGAATTAATAAAATTTAAAACAATTGAGTAAAGGATTGATTTTTCCATATTGTCTTGAAAATGAGGGTGAATTTATTTTCTCCTAATGATAAGCATACACTATTGATCAAAGAACAATGGAACAACAGAAGTAGGTCTTTCTAAAAGTAAAGATAGAATTCATTTTCAATTGAAATATTACAAATATATTCCTATATTACCTATAAAGTTAAGCCCATCAGAATCACAACTTATATTACTCTTATATACACTCTAGTTCAGAATATTCGAACAAATATCACAAATATCTCTGTAGTTAGACCTACCTCTAACATGTCATTCTGACATTTCAACATATCTCTGTGACTCTTTCTGTGTAGAAAGGCCATCGCATCAGTTGGCAGATGAATTGTGTAAGCATTTTTTGAGCACATACCACATAGAAATCATATGCCTAATGCTATTAGGTAAAGATAAAAGGGTAGGTAAGAGAAAAAGCCTTACTGTGAGAGCATTCATCAAACTAAGTGACAGAAATAAAATCCATAGTGGTTTCACAGGCTTTTCTTTCACAAAGATAATTATAATTATGTGAAATTTCAAAGGACCCTTGGTCCCATCCTATAATAAAAATAAAATGGTTAGGCTATTTTTTTTCCATCAGAGACCCAAGGACATGAAGTCATCATTAAATTACTGTGTAGTTAATTGACTAATTGTCAATTTGAATGGGGAATGCCCAGCTGAATGATTCTGGGAGTGGAAACCCACTTCAGAGGATCATTGTGGGAATGGTATAAAAGGAGACTGGGGAAGGATTTTGGCTGATTTCCCTAGGAAGAGCTTTGTTCCAGCTGCTTTCCTCTGGAGGAGCTCAGGTGTTGTCTTTCGGAGGAGCTTCTGCGCTCTGCATCGCCATGATGGCTGCTGTTTTGCCTGGAGAATCTCTGATCTTTGCAGTTATTCAGCTTCCAGCCCCTGGCTTTGGGCCCCCAGTATTGGCTTCCAGCCTCCAGCACTGCTCGGCCCTTGGGATTTCCAGTGCGGACTCTTCAGTCTTCCACTGCAAATTCTTTCTGCTTCTAAAAACCATAGTAAGTACAAATTGAAGAGCTTGGGAGACTTTCAATTTAGACTTTTCAGCACTGCTAAAACTTAAGATTTTGTTAATTCTTATGGTTGAGCTAGATGTATTTTTTCCCAAAGAGATGCATGTGAGAATTTTGGAGGTCTGGGATGGAGTACTGTGGCTTATATCTGGATGTTCCTGCTCAGCCTCCTGCAGTCATAGGCAGGGCTTTTGCAAGAGGATTGAGTCATGGAGAAATATAGCTAACTTGCTGTTGGGAGGTGAGGTCTGGTCAGAAGAGGCAGGTCACTGGGTAGTGATGGGAAGGGGTGATTTCCTTCCCAGTTTTGTCCTTTATCTTCTCTTCTTGATCATCATGATTTCCTCCACAGGTCCCTTCCACTAAATCTTTTTGCCTTAGGGAAACAGCCAACTATGACTGAAAATGTGAGCCACAATAAGCTTTCTTTAACTTTATGGTTTGTGACAGTATATTTCAGCAACAAGAAAGTGAATAAAACATAAGTTATTTAAAATAATTATTGTCTATAGTAAGCACACTGAGATTTGTTTGCCTTTGAACATAATATCCTGTCTTTTGATCTGCTCTGTTAACAAAAAGCTTTGTTGATATTAGAGTATATTTACAACTAAGTAAGTATTTCAGACCAGATCACGGAGTATCACAGATACATGTATATTTGAAAAGACTTTGTTATTACTTTTGATAGAAATATGAGTTACTGTAATAGTTAAAATAATCTTTTTATTGTCTTGCTTTTGCTTATTTATTCTAACATGAGTCTAACATACAATAATGTCTTTGGCCTTAAGGAAGTCAAAGATTATTTTTAAAGTATCCCCCTATTTTGTGTTCTATATCCTGACTCTATAAACTCAAAAAGGACTACTCCTTTACTATTGTAACATTTAAGTTCCAAAATTACTTGACCACTTGGTCAAACAGCTGTAGCAACATGGATATGGTTTGTTTTAGCACATATCTTGGATATATAGCTCCATCAAACTAACAAATGGCAGTAATATAAGAACATGTGTTGTAAATGGGCAGTTTAGTAAAGCATTTAACGACAATTTTGCTGGCGTCTGCAGTAAAGGGCACGGGAAGTTCACATATCATCAGGCTTGTGATGCTTTCTTGTAAAACATTTACAATGAGGTGATTAAAAGATCATTTGTGCTTTATGTTTATGTTGTGACTTGTGTTTAGATGTTTCTCAAAAGCCTCATGCAATCATAGATGGGATTTTTTCAGAAGTGGTGGATCTAGAGCATGTGATTAATTCGTGGTGCAAGGCTGGGATTAAGAGTGTGTGATTACTAAATCAGTCCATTGATTGTTTGTACCCACTCTAATTCCAGTAGCTTAGATGGGGTATAAAAGAGAAAGAAAAAAAAAAAAAACCTTCCAAAATCCCTTGCAGGCATGCTTTTACTGTCTTCTGCCTGTCATGAACTGTTTTCTCTCTGCCAAGCCACTCTGTCTTGGAACCAGCCAAAACCCTCTACAAACTGTGAGCTAAATAGACCCTTCCCTGCTGGGCATGGTGGCTCATGCCTGTAATCTCAGCACTTGGGAGGCTGAGGCAGGAGGATCGTTGTGAGTTCAAGACCATCCTGGGCTACAAAGCTCAAGGCCAGCCTGAACTGCATAGAGAGACCCTGTCTCAAAAAAGCCAACAAATAAATAAATAAACCCTTCCCACCTTAACTTTAGGAATCTGGTATTTTGACTCAGCAACAAAAAAGTAAGAAAGTTTGTAGTTTCACCATTTGAAAAAATTTTACAGTAACATTTAGCAGCAAATTAATATGATTCAGAAGGCAACTACATTTAATTCATTGTAATGTATTTTCAAGAGGAGAATAGAAGGTTATTTTATAGTAATGTAATATTTTGAATTCTTTGTTAGCTGAAAAATCAGATTACAACCACTGATCTTAGATGTTCACAGCAAATGGAAGTTTGCATTACTAATGTAAAACGTGTGGGTATTATAAACTATATTTGTAGCTTTATTTGATGTTCTAATAAATAGCTTCTGTGTTAAGTGTATTCTATCCAATCATTTTTTGGAGTAGCACAATTTAAAATATGTAATATATATGATACACTTACCATAACTTCCGAATCATTCACTATTAACATGAACTATAGGTTATAAAATATAATACATAATTAAATCTATCAGATATTAAAATGTAGCCTGATATTTTGTGTATTGTTTTCTTCTTTAAGGGAACAATAAAATTCAAAGCCTCTCTCAGCTGTGTGTCTATGAATTTATGCTGCGTATTAGAATGGGAGCCCTTCCTCAAGGTGGAGACCTAAATGAGATCCCTCAAACATAATGTTCAATTGGAATCATAGGTGAAAGGAGCAACGTGGCTGAAGAAGTGATGTAATTATCAGATGGGAATTTTAATGTGCATAAAAGTAACTATAATAAAAATAAATAATGAACCTTGAGATATGGGCAGTAGCCAGTGTATAAGTCTGGCCTGGAGCCTTATGCCTTTTTTTTTCCTTTAACACTTTGATTAATGAACAGTAAATGAAATACAACTAGAAATACAATAGGTAGATGATTAGAAAATGTTCAAACCCAAAAAGCCTAAAATGAAAATAAACTGTAGTAATAACTATAATAATGAAGATGCAGAAAACAAACAGATATGATGGAGCTAAAATGAAACATATCAATACTTTATGTGCAAATTTTCTTGCAAACACTTTAGATAAAAAACAGTTAGTTTAAAACACTGGGTAAATAAAACACACTTAATTAAAATATTAGATAAATAAGATTAACCTAATTATATATAAGATATTTATTCTGCATATAACAGAATAAGTAAATTAAAAGAAGAAAGATGAAAACAGTTTATGAAATCATTATATAAACAACTGGATTGGTTCTAGTATCAAGAATATTAACCTCTAAAACAAAGACAATTATCCAATATGAAGAAATATATTACACAGATATAAAAGGGCCAGCTTATCAAGAAGACAAACCAATCAGAAAAAACCATGGATATGTAAACAGATCCACAAAAAGCATTTACAAAAGCCTGACAGAAATGAAAGAATCAATAAAATAATAATTTGAGTAGTAGACTTCAAAATTTTTCTGAGACAGAACAGACATGAAATTAGTAAAGACATGGAATTAAGATCAGCCAGATAGATCAGTCATTTATACAAACTCTACCTCTACTACCAACAAATACAATATTCCCCTCTGGTATACCTGGCACATTAATCAAAGCAGACCATATTCTATATAGTGAAACAAGCCATGGCAAATTTAAAATAAGTGCAGTAATAGAAAGCATATATATATATATATATATATATATATATATATATATATATATATATATATTACTGTAGCCAAATACCTGAGAAATGGACTTAAAGAAGCAAAACTTTATTTTGTTTAATAGTTTGAGGTTTCAGTCCAGCTTGAGGTCAGCTGGTCCCATCTCTTTTACAGTTGAACTGAAATAGAAACATCATAACCAAAGTACAGAGGAAAGCTTGTACCTGTGGAAAGCAGGAAGCCAAAAGAAAGAAAAAGATTCATAAAGGAAGAGACCAGGTACAACACATAGTCTCCAAGGTCATGATCCCATGTTCCACTTCTGCAAACAAGGCGCAACCTCCTATCTTCATTACCTTAGAATCTTGTCATCAAATTATGGTGCTGAAGTCCTTACTTCTCTAGGCCCCACCTTAAACATTACTGTAATGGGTACTGTCTTAGTTACTTTTTACTCATTGTTGAGACAAAATACCTGATGCCCAAAGTTAGGGAAGGAAAGGTTTATTTCTTACAGGTTGGAGGTTTCAGTCTGTACTCAGTTGGATCCAAGCAGCAAGGAGGCAGGGCAGGGCCTCCATTCATGGCCAGCTGCAACAGCAAAGCAGGAACCAGCAAGAGAGAGAGACAACTTCTTCCTGCCATACATTACATCATGGCTCCACCCCTGGGTGGGTGAAACACTCACACCACCAATCCGAGTGCTAGACAACAAACCAATCACAAACGCTAGATTTAGTAGAGTCCATCGTTGCATGAGGCTTGGGGACCACTGAAAAACCATGACAGGGATCAATTCCTTAGAACATGGATATTTGAGGGAAATTTCATAATTAATCCATAGCAGTATAATCTCTGGCCATCATGGAAAGAAGAAAAGAAAAGAAAAGAAAAGAAAAGAAAAGAAAAGAAAAGAAAAGAAAAGAAAAGAAAAGAAAAGAAAAGAAGAAAAGAGAGAAATGAGATTATCTCCACATTTGTTAACATTAAAGGACAACACTTTTCCATATAACACATTACTCAATATTAAGGCTTATGGGAAATTAAAAACATTTTTGATCTTAACAGAAAACCACAAGATAGTATGTACTAATTAATCTTAATGGTAAATTTGACAAGACTGAGAGATTCTAGGAGAAGTGACTGAGCCATGCAGACAGTATATCCATCAGTGGATTAATCCACTCATGTTCATAGTTGAGCATGTTGTTAGGTGGCAGTGCACATATGGAGGTATTCCCAAGGACACACCTTTGGAGGTCATAGTTCTCATTGGTGTTCTTCTGAGCTCCACTTCCTGCAGTCACTAAGCTAGTAGCCTTCTTCTCTCATGACTTTTCATCATGATATTCCTCATTCAGAGGCATCAAACCGTGGACTCAAATCCCTGAAGCTGTGGACAAATAAATCTCTCCTATAAACTTCCTGTTTTCTACTAGTAATGGCTTCAGTTTAAATTGGAATGTGAAAGAGCTGACAGATGTAGTGATTGTTTGCTATACTGTTTTACTTGTGAATCATAATTATTATTAGTTCCCCTTTTAAAAATATGTAGACCCTATTTTCTGTTTACCTAAGAATGTCCACAGCAAACAGTATATGCATACTTTCTGTTAATATAATGACATGGTTAGAAAAATAGTCTACTTTGCAGAATTTCCTAGGATGGTTTCAACGTCACATTGCAGAAATAAAGTAGTTGGTTCTATAATTAAAGTTCTAGATGTCCCCAGGTTGAAGAATGTCTTTACCTTTGCAAATGACAAATCTGTGCTCTTAATCTGACACAGATTGAAACAATCGATTACTACTCAGAGAGTATATGTAAAGTATCATATAAATGACTAAGGAATTGGGAAATTGTTAAGAATTCAGAAAGTGTAAGAAAAATTAGAGTTCTTGAGAATCATGTTTCAAAAAAGCAATTACATCAAAATTTGGTTCTTCTGATTGGGACATGACCAAAGTTTAGCAATATGAATTTTATCAGTTGAGAGCCTCTGTATTAGCCATAACTCACTGCAGTAATTAAACATTTCGATAGGAAGCCATTCCGTTAAACTTAAAAAGTCACATACAAATAATGCTTAAAAAAACCCTAATGGTTCCCAAATGATGTTTTATAAATGTTTATTAAATGATTTAGTTGATTAAATAACAAGAAAATATTTAATTTTTTAATAGTGACTGTAATTGCTTTATGAGACCACATAAGTCTTCCTATTTGCTCATCCACTAATCTATTTTTTCAAAAGCAAATATTTGTGATGAGGACATGATGAGAGACCCCAAGTATACAATGTTGACCAACATAGACACCTTTTCCACACTCAGCATATGGTTAATATAGCTGAAGAATACACACGTGTTAGCACCACAAGGCAAACACTACATTATATTAATAGGGCATTTTTCTGGACTAGTTGTCTAGGAGTAAAGAAAGCTATACATGGGAAATGATGAAACCAGTACATCTGAAGGATGTTGGACAAAGGAGCAGAGCCAAAAAAAAAAAAGAGAAATATTCCAGGTGAATGAAGCAATAGCACCTTCATAGAATCTTTTATTTGACAAGTAATATCCAATTATTACTTTTTTCTCA
Organism: Hydrochoerus hydrochaeris; assembly: GCA_004027455.1. Taxonomy (NCBI): domain Eukaryota; kingdom Metazoa; phylum Chordata; class Mammalia; order Rodentia; family Hydrochaeridae; genus Hydrochoerus; species Hydrochoerus hydrochaeris. Next base: position 73,923 of record PVLA01001768.1, on the reverse strand, counting down.
GTTAAAAACAGTTAACAAAAGAATATCATGTTAGAGTATTGTCTTTCAGCAATTTCCAGACATGTCCTATGTCTTGTTGACTTTTCTGTCATTTCTCCAATAAAATACCTGACATTCCAAATTAAGGGGAAAAAAAAGGTTTGTTTAGCTCACAGTTTGTGGAGGTTTCAGTCCATAATCAGCTGGCTCCAAAACAGGGTGGCATGGCACAGGGACAACAGTTCAAAGTGGCAGGAAATAGCAAAAGTAGCAAGAAAAAAGGGGAGAGCAGAACTCTTAAAGTATTTATTAATCTATGCTAATGAACTTGATTCTAACTTTAGTGAGAAAAATGTAAAGTTGAAAACAAACATCACTTGTAGAAAACACGATAAAAAAAAGTAGAAGAAATTAGTTCACTTAGGCATAAGTTTACATCCCAATTAGTCACTGAAGTTCTTTGCAGCAGATTTTGAGCCAAAAAATTTCAGAACAAAAAGATGTGGAAGATCATTTTGTATAGTTGATGAGATTTTTGAGTTTGATTTTCTTGTTTTCCTTTGCTCATTAATTTTAAGCAAAGACCTAATTAAAATAATTGAAAGATATATCAAACTAGTATGAATTTTATTCATTTAATTTGCAGTGTAAAGTAACCTGTAGAAAATTGAAATATATTCTACATTTTATCGCAGAAGGGGACGAGAAATATTTTATCTCATTTCTCGTTTTCATATATTTGATTCATATAGTTTCTCGGTTCTTTTCTACTTCCTGATTAGGGACTAACAGACAAATACTAAGTGTTCTTGGTCATTTTGAATATTTTAAACCAAATTTCTCATTAAAATTTATTATGTGTGTGCAGTTTTTGCTAAAGAATGCTACCCTTTTTTTGTTTTGCCTTTTTTCTCTTTAAATAAAATTTTAACAAAAAGAAAAGAAAAAGAAAGACTACTATGCACAAATTAATATCTACTTTGAAACTACTAGGAAAGCCATTGAAATAAAAATTATTTGAATATAAATTTATTTCAAGGAACAAATACACCTAAAATTTTCCAAGATAGTTATAACGTCTTGGAGACTTTCCTGAGCCAATTTTCAAAACATAGTGGTTTCAAAGTAATTGACTTTCAAAACATTTTTCACTCAGCTCTGAAACTTTATATGTTGTTTACAGTGTCATAATAGCTAGATTGCCAGTGTTTTCTCTAGCAATTTAGAGCATAGCCTTAAGAAAGTTGTCCTTTGTCAATATATTTTCCTGAATTATGACATACAATCTAAATTATTTTCACTCTGAAATGATAAAATGTGGATAAAGTAGCTTAGAAGAGGTGGCACCATTTGACAGCAGTGTGTCAAAGAACCAAAAGACTAAGCAAGTGCTTAACTGTTGTGTGGACCAGCTCACTGCCAGGGCAGTGCTGCAGAAAGCTAAAGCAGTAGGCTGTCCACTGCAAGCACAATAAGGAGCCAAAAGCAGCTTCTCATGACTCACGCGGGGTTTTCTATTTTTATCAGTATCCTATTACTGAAGAGAACACCTTTGCTTATACCCCATTTCTCAGGCAGTATATTGTGACAACCGAATTTTACCTGTTCACTCTTTGTGACTCTCTTTCTTGGAATATTAACAGGCACACAACAACATTATATTTATGATAAGATGATGGCTCTATTATTAAAATAAAAAAGAATGATGTCAATTTGGCAAGAGCTATGAGAGAACCAATTGTTTCCATTGCAGACTTATAGATTACATTAAGTAATTATCTGGGTGACAGATTCTTCTGTGAATTAAACATAAACATATCTCTCCAGGACAATAATTGCTCCATGAATTTTAAAGTTTTGTTTAGTTTTCTTTCTATGATTATGTTTAAAAGATAAGAATCCAAGTGAGAAAACTAAATGTGCTGGGAAACATGACCTTGTACTGTGTGTCTTTGACCACTTATCAATTACAAATGGCATCTTTTTTGCCTTTTTCTCTTGCGTTACTGGCTGCTCAGCTACATTGCAAAAGGAAGAATCAGAATCTGGAAGTAGGGAAGTAATAGAACACAGAAAAGTTCAGAGCTTTACGCTTTCAGTGTTATCTTTTAGGGGATATATGAGGGCATAAAATTCTAAAAACTTAATTCATGTGACAAGGCTTGTAAAATTAAAACAAAACAGTACACCATAAATCCAGCCCTCTGGCAGTGACTGGAGCACAAAGAATTGTACGCAATTTAATCTGATTTAATTACAAGTTTAGGAATGTAATCTTGTAACAAATAGGTCTATAATTGAGAATAAGCTTTAGTCTCCTTCACATAAAGTATTTTATGATACAAAATTATAGACTACCTTTCTCAAGCAACCTTAAATTCATTATATATTTTATTATTGGATAAGGGTCTCTAAAGAAACTCTCAAATATAATATACCTAATTTTGGGGCTGGGGATTTAGCTTAGTGGCATAAGCTCCTGCCTGGCAAGCACAAGGTCATGAATTCGATCCCTGGTACTACAAAAAATATATATGCATATATATATATATATACATATATAATTTTAAGGAATCAAAAATATCTCATAGGAGAGGCTATCATAGATATAACACCTAACTAAAATATGAAATCAGTTTTACCAATTCAAACTCACTTAATTTAGGTCTTTGTCACTGTAAAAGTTCAGAAAATAATGTATCAATTTACGAGAAATTATTTTTATGATTAAATCAGGGTTGCCTGAGGCATTTTGCACTTGCAGATTTTTTTATTTTCACCATCTTTACTTCCTAAATAAAAAGATTCTCAATCAAAATATGTCTTGTTTTTATATACATGGTCACCAAAGACCATGTATATAAATTTTAATTCGTTATCTTATGTTACACATTTTGCATTTGTACTGGTTACTTTCACATTGCTGGGATAAATTTTTGACCCCTGTTACTTGAGGAGAAGGGGTTTACTTTGCATGTAAGTTGAGTGGTGGGTTCAGTCATAGTTTAGGCACGGTGGAAATGCATGGTGGAGTAGAGCAGCTCCTGTCAGAGTTTGCAGGAAGCAGGGAGAACAGGGAGAACCAATGAAAGGAACGCAGTGTAGAGTTCACGGGCCCCATTACCTGTCTCTTCCTTCAGATTGGGCTACAGATATCAAGAGCAGGTTTATCTGTTGAACTTATTAACGTGTCCATCCACTGATAAATATAGATCCTCCTTAATTCAATCGCCTTCCCAAACACCCATGTCTGAAGGCAAGAGACTTTTGGAGGAAATTTCAGCTCAAAATCATAAAAGCATCTTTCCTAACATCAAGAATTTACATATAAGAGGAGGCGATTAAGCTGGCTGTATCGGTGCCTCTCCACATCCTTACAATAAAGGCAACTTTTATGTTATATTTTTTCTTTCTTATTGTGCAAAAAAATCCTATCATTTATGGTACCAAAACCGGGGATAGCAGCATGAGTGGCTCCTGGGGTCCTCCCAGTTTGAGAACCCCTCCTAATTCATGGGCCAGACCGTATCTTGGATTAATTCCCCATTTCCAACACATGAAAGCTGCTCAGCTTGTCACCACCTGCAAACAACACCGGCCTGATTTCCCACAGGTTATTTTCAGAATGGCCGCACAAAGAGAAGACCGATTCAAAACAGACACCAGGCCCCAGAACCTCCCCCGTGGGCCTGCCCTGCCACCGGGAACATCAAGGAGGCCCGCCCAAGACTGAAAACTGCCCTGAACTGCTTCAGCTGGGCCCGCCCTCCCACCTGGAACATCAGAAGATCTCAGCAAGCTTCAGGTAGTGTGAGAAAATTTGGAACTTTGCTCCCAGGTTGTGAACCTTGGACTACAGTGGACTGACTGTATCAGTGTGGTGAGTATACACTTAAAATAGAGGTGTATAGGGGATAAATAGGGCCAGTAGTAAAACCCCCTCCAACTAACTGTAAGACTTTGGTGTGTCCGAAAAGAGCATGTGTGATCCCCTCCTACACATAGAAAACATCAGGCAGAGTGAAAATGACAAAATGAAAAAGCAAAATGCAGTCTCAAACATATAGTTCACCAGAAGCAAGTATAGGAGACCTTGAAATAGAGGACCCCAAAAGTAACACATCAGGTATCTCTGAAAAGATAGTGAGTGAAATAAAAAGAAAAACAACTGCATCAGGCTATAGAAGAAATCAAATTAGAAGTACTCTCCCATGTAAAAAGAGAAATAACTACTTTAGTAAAGGAGTTGTTGCATACAGCTAAAGAAGAACTAGAGAAAAAAGTATATGAGCATGGGAAACTGAAACTTTGAATAAACAATATAGAAAACAAGCAGAATTCATGAAACGAGCTCAAAGAGACATCCAAGAAACAAAAAATTCCATTGAAAGCATGCAAAACTGCCTAAAGGAAGCTGAGGATAGGATTTCAGACCCTGAGGACAGGATCACAGTTAGTGATCAGGAAAGGATAGAACTTTTAAAAATAACAAAGCAGCATGAAATGACAATCCAGAACCTTCATGATGATGCCAAGAGCAACAATATAACAATAATGGGCATTAGCAAAATTACAGGAGTCCAGGCAAATGACATACATAAAGTATTTACAGAAATAATAGCAGAAAATTTCCCAAGCATGGGGAAAGAATCTGATATGCAGATAAATGAGGCATATAGAACACCAAACAGTCACAATCAACCTAAATCCACACCCAGACACATAATAATTAAGATTTCAGCCATACAGCATAAAAACAGAATATTAAAAGCTATCAGAGAAAAGACACAACTCACCTATCAAGGAAAGCTCATTAGATTCATGCCAGACCTTTCAGCACAAACCCTCAAGTCAAGAAGAGCTTGGATTGAGAAATTTCAAGCCCTGAAAGAAAATAACCTTCAACCCAGACTGATGTACCCAGCAAAACTTTCATTCAAATTTAATGGAGAAACAACATACTTCCATGACTAAGAACAAATGAAGAAATTCATGCCCACCAAACCAACCCTAGAAAGAGTACTGAAAGACATACTAGACAGAGATAAAAATGATCACAATCCCCAAAACAACAACAGAAAGAAACCACCAGGTAGGATAAGCAATTAAATAAGAGGAAAAGCAGAAAGAAACAACTGGAACGTAAGATGGCAAAGTCAAGCTAGTACATATCAGTGATATCCATAAATATAAATGGCCTCAATTCACCTATAAAAAGAAATAGATTGACCGAATGGATCAAGAAACAGGATCCCACAATATGCTGTACATAAGAAACACATCTGACCAAAAGGAAACTCATAGATTAAGAGTCAAAGGATAGAAAACAGTATTCCATGAAACAGGAACCCAGAAAAAGCAGGGGTAGCTATTCTATTTGCAGATAACATGAACTTCAAACCTACAATGATTAAAAGAGATAGAGAAGGTCACTACATGTTCATTAGTGGAAAAATTCAAGAGGAAGAACTAACAATTATAAATATATATGTGCCAAATATAGGCACACCCAACTATATAAGATGCAATGAAAACAGTCTTAAGAGGGAAATATATAGCAATAAATTGTCATATCAAGAAAAAAAATGAGCACAAATAAACAACCTACTGCTCCATCTCAAGCTTCTAGAAAAAGAAGAGCAAGCTAAACTCAAAGCTCATAGAAGAGAGGAAATGGCAAAGATTAGAGCAGAAATCAATGCAATTGAAACTAAAAAACAATACAAAGAATTAATGAATCAAAAAGCTGGTTTTTTGAGAGAATCAACAAAATTGACAAAGCCCTAGCTAACCTTATCAAGAGAAAGAAAGAAAAAACCCAAATTCATGCAATAAGAACTGAAAAGGGAGAAATTACTACAGATCCCATGGAAATTCAAAAGATCATGAATTCCTACTTTGAAAATCTCTACTCACATAAAGTGGAAAACACAGAGGAAATGGACAGATTTCTAGAAACATATGAACTACCAAAGCTCAACCAAGAAGATATAGAAATTTTGAACAACCGAATATCAGCTATTGAAATTGAAAATGTAATTAAAAACTTACCAATGAAGAAAAGCCCAGGTCCTGATGGATTCACAGCTGAATTCTACAAGCAATTTAGAGAAGATTTGATGCCAGCACTCCTTAAAATCTTCAATGAAATTTAGAAAAAGTCAGTCTTCCCTAAATCATTCCTGGAGGCAAGTATTACTCTGATACCAAAACCAGAGAAAGATGCCACCAAAAAAGAGAACTATAGGCCAGTCTCACTGATGAACATTGATGCAAAGATTCTCAACAAAATACAGAAAATTATAATGCAGCAAATCATCAATAAGATTATACATCATGACCAAGTGGGGTTCATTCCAGGAATGCAGGGATGGTTTAACATATGCAAATCAATAAATGTAATACACCACATCAATTTAGCCAAAAACAAAAACCACATGGTCATCTCAATAGATGCAGAAAAAGCTTTTGACAAAGTCCAGCACATGTTCATGATAAAAACCTTTCAGAAACTCAGAATACAGGGCGTCTACCTCAACCTTATAAGGCCATCTATGACAAACCAACAGCCAACATTATACTAAATGGACAAAAACTGAAAGCTTTCACCTTTAAATCAGGAACAAGACAAGGATGTACACTCTCACCACTCCTTTTCAATATAGTTCTGGAAACACTAGCCAGGGCAATCAGACAAGAGAGAGAAATAAAAGGAGTAAAGATAGGAAAGGAAGAAGTTAAATTATCACTATTTGCAGATGACATGTTACTCTATATAGAAAACCAAAAAAACTCCATTAAAAGAATCTAGAGGTAATAAACAAGTTCAGCAGTGTAGCTGGATACAAAGTCCATGCTCAAAAATCAATAGTATTCCTGTACACAAACAAAATCTCACTGAGAGAGAAATTATGGAAATATTGCCCTTTACAATAACATGTAAAAAAATGAAATACTTAGGAATCAACCTAACTAAAAATGTGAAAGACCTATATGCTGAAAATAATACTACACTGACAAAGGAGATTGAATAGGATATTAGAAAATGGAAGGACATTCCTTGCTCTTGGTTAGAAAGAACCAACATCGTGAAAATGGCCATACTCCCAAAACTGTTATACAGATTTAATGCAATCCCAATCAAAATACCATTGACATACCTCACAGGTCTAGAGAAACCACTACTAAAATTCCCTTGGAAACAGAAGAAACCTATAATAGCAAAACCAATTCTAGGCAACAAAATCAAGGCAGGAGGCATCTCAATTCCAGACTTGAAACAGTACTATAAAGCCACAGTGATAAAATCAGCATGCTACTGGCAAAGAAATAGACCTGAGGATCAATGGAACAGATTAGAAGATACAAGCACAACTACAAAGACACTCAGCCACCTGATATTTGACAAAGGGGCTAAATATGTCCACTGGAAGAAGGATAGTCTCTTTAATAAATGGTGTTGGAAAAATTGACTCTCTACATGCTGAAGACTGATACTAGATCCATGCATATCACCATGCACATAACTAAAGTCTAAATGGATGAAAGACTTCAATATTAAAACAGAAACACTAAATCTACTGGAAGACAAGGTAGGTAGAAATCTTGGAGTCATAGGGGTAGGCAGAGAATTCATGAACAAAATGAAACTGCACGGGAAACACTTCAAAGAATCAATAAATGGGATCTCATATTATTGAAAAGTTTCTGCACTTCAAAGGAAATCACCAACAGAGTGAAAAGAAAACCAACAGAGTGGGAAAGAATTTTAACCAGCAACCCCTCAGACAAAGTATTTGTGTCCAGAATTTATAAAGAATTGAAAAACATCAAGCCCCCCAAATTCAAAGACCCTCTCCAAAATGGGCATCTGAGATGAACACACAGTTCTCAGAGAAAGATATACAAATGGAAGATAAATACATGAAGAAATGTTCACCATCACTGGTCATTCAAGAAATGCAAATTAAAACAACATTGAGATTCCACCTCACTCCAGAAGGAATAGCTGCCATCAGGAAATCAACTGATTACAAATGTTGGAGAGGCTGCGGGGAAAAAGGAACATTGCTCCACTGTTGGTGGGAATGTAGACTGGTGCAACCATTATGGAAATCTATATGGAGAATTCTCAAAAGACTAGGATTGGAACCCCCATTTAATCCAGTTATTCCCCTTCTGGGTATTTGCCCCAAAGAACTGAAAAGTTCATATCACAGTGATATATGTGCACCCGTGTTCATAGCTGCACAATTTGTGATAACTAAATCCTGGAAACAACCAAGATGCCCATCAACTGCAGAGTGGATGAAAAAGATGTGGCATTTTTATACAATGGAATTTTACTCAGCTATAAAAAAGATGATCTTGAGGCCTTCATAGGCAAATGGAGACAACTTGAGACTATCCTCATTAGTGAAATAAATACTAATCATATTTATAAATATCATGTTGTATCTCTAGTGTAAAAAGTAAATAAGAACAAGTAATAAAACCAAAATGTGTAACTTCTATTGTAAAAAAGAGAGGAAAAGAAAGTGCTCTAAGGGATAGAACTGCATGTATGTTTGAGTGTGTAAAATAGATGACCATATTGCTGAATCTTTGTTGGATCTTTGAGCAGAACTCTTTGTAGTCTCACTGTTTGAATATTTACTATGTACCCTTTACCTTTGTAACTTGAACAACTACATCCACGATGACAGATTATAAATTACTGATTTCTTAGTGGGGCTTTTTCTCATTCTGCTTTTTCTTTCTTGCTCTTAGAGTTCTATATTGTTGCTAACCTTTTTTCTGTTTTGCTTTTTTTTCTTCTCTTTAAATAAAATTTTAAAACTGTATAATTGCTATTGTAAAAAAAGAAGAAATAGGAAGAGCTATAAAAGATATGGCTGCATGTATGTTTGGGTGTGTTGGATTGATAACCATATTTCTAGGTTCTTGTTGGACTGTTGAGTGGATCTGTTTGCACTCTCACTGATTGAGTGTCCACTTTGTGTGTTTTAATTTTGTAACTTGATAACTATTTCTATTTCTATGTAATTTAACAACTAGTGATTTCTTACTGTTTATCTTCTTTTCTTGAAATTCTGTAATATTTCTACCTTTTCCATGTTTTTTTCTCTTTAAATAAAAAAACAGAAAAAATTTACATATAATCTATGTATTATTGAATAATTTATTGAAAATAAACTATACTCAATGACTAACACGATTAGTCCAATACATTTTGTACTCCTGAATACACGCTCAATATATGTTTCTAGAAGGATCAGTGAGTGAATTGATGGAAAATAATTCTGTTCAAGATGACATTCAAAAGGTGCAGTTATCTTTCATTAGTAGAGCATTTGCTTAGCATGAGGCCCTGGTTTAACCCCTGGCACTGTGGCAAACAGCAAGCAATCCTCCCAACCTAAGTGGCACTCAGTTTTATTACCAAATAAACATAGAAACACTTGAATAAGTCTCTAAAGATCTAAATCATTAATTTCTGTCATTTTATTTTGTTTTGTTTTTTATCTTGTTTTGCTTTCAAGATATTAGAATTTTTTATCATTTCTCTTCTGTAGTTGCTATAAAATATTTCTCTACTAAAAATCAAAAAGATATAAATTATGGAAACATCAAATTTCTTCCTTACACTACTAACTTTGCCCAAGATTATACACATTAGTATAATTCTTTGTGTATTGTGAAGGTTTCAGACAATTTGATTAGAAAATACAGAGATTCCACATATGGTTTCTACCTTCCATATACTCACTTACTACTGTCAACTTTCAGTGTTATAATTCATGAACTGATATTGATATACTCTTAGATAAATCAGTAGTTTACATTAGGTTCCACTATTTATGTTTCATAGTTCTAGGAGTTTTGAAAATAGTAAGGTTTATAAATTCATCCTTAAGTTTTCATACATAATACTATTTTCACTCAAAATTCCCTACACTTCACATATTCATACCACTCTTCCTCCTCCAGATCCCCTGACAATCATCTTTTGCTCTCCTTCCAGAGTGGATTTCCAGAAGTCAAATATTTGGAGTCATGTAGTATATAACATCTTCAGTTGAATCTCTTTCATTTGAAAATATGTATTTAAGGCTTCACCATATCTTTCAAGGGATGATAAGTCATTGCTTCTTATCACTGCATAATATTCTGTTGTATGAATATACAGCAACTTGTTTATCAAGTCACATACTAATGGACACTTTCCAGGCTTCAAACTTTTAAATGAAGCTACTATAGGTATTATTGCATAGGTTTTTGGGTGGACTTAAATTTTCAATTTGAATAAATATGAAGGAGTGTCAGTGGCATATTTTATGTAAAAGTACATTTTTCTTTAAAAGAAACTACCTAGAAATGGCTCATTAGTAGCACACTATTTTTAAAAAACCCACACCATTTTTATCCATTCATCTATTGATGTGTATTTGGCAGTTTCCAAAATCTAACTATTATAAATCATGCTGGTATAAATGTGGATATGCATACATTGCTCTGGCATGATGATTTTATTTCTTTCAGGAAACTACCAAGGATAAACATGAGACATTTCTAGGTAAATGGATGTACCTTGAGACCATATTCTTAAGTGAAATAAATCAGACATACATGTTTAAATATCACATTATTACTCTGGTATGAGAAACCAAAAAGGTAAATAAGGATCAAAATGTATAATAACAGACATTGGGAAGTGAAGAAAATGTTCAAATGGGAAGATGAACAAAGGAGGGTAAGTGGGAGTGGAAGGAAGGAAAAAGAGAAGGAAAAATTGGAAAGAAAGAAGGAAGGGAAGAGGTGTGAAGGGATGGGGTGGGATTGAGGAAAAAAGAAGAATCCAGCAATATTATGGAGAGGTACATATTCTCTATGGTGAATGTGATCATTATGTGTGTCTAAAGTATATAAATTAAATTAATTTAAAAAAGAAACTACCGACCCATCTTTAAAAATACCTTTAGCATTTAGCATTGATAGCATCGATCTACTTGATTGCACCACATTCTATGTACCATTTGGTGTTGTGTCTTTTGAATGTTGGTGTTACTGCGATTTCTGTTTCCTCCTTTGTGTTACCTTTTGTATTCATACCTGTGTCTTCACAGAACAAAAGCTTTGGATTTTAATGAAATCCAACATTTTGCTTTTTCTGTCAAGCACTAGTTTTTTGATTTTATATCTAAAAGTCAACTCTAAACCCAAGCTCAACTAAGTTTTGCTTACTATCATCTTCTAAAAGTTTCATAAATTTGGATTTTATACTTAGGACTATGACTGTTCTAATCTTTGTGAAAATGGAAGTTTTATGTTGAGATTCCTCTTTTAACATGTTAATGTTCAGCTTTTTCAATATTATTCTTGAAAAGATTGTTCATTCTCCTTCCTCAATGAATTACTTTTGTTTCATTGTCAAAGATTATTATACTATATTTACATAGGGCTAACTGTTGGAGTTTTGTTCTGCTCCATTGATCCATATGCCATTCCTTTTGCCAGTGCCACATTATTTTTAATTCTCTGGCTTTATGTTAAGTATTTAAATCAAATATTCTTCTTTTCTTTAATATCGTGTTTCCTATTCTGGATCTTTTGCCTGTCCTAATAAAATGTGGAGTCAGTTTGTTGATACACACAAAATATGTCCTTAAAATTTGACTGGCATTGTTTTTACTCTATATGTGAATTTGTAAAGGAATGATATTTTATGGCAAATTGGTATGATGATTTGAATTTAATCTCGCAATTGTGTGTTTCTCTTGGAGAAAAGAATAATGAAAGAAGGAATCATAATCCCTAGTCAGGAAGGATTTTTACATGATTTAATAGGTGTTAGTTAGCTATTATAGTACTGGACAAAATACCCAACATGCATCACTTAGAAGTTTAATTTGGTGCTCACGGTTTCAGTGGATTCACTCCATGGTAAACTGACTCAAAGGCAGCACATAGCTGTGGAAGAGCATGGTAAAACAAGGTGCTGACTTCACGCTGGCCAGGAAGCAGAGTACAAGGGAAGATGACTGTGAGAGACATACCCTGAAAAGGGACCCAGCTCCTTCAGCTGCATCCTCCTCCTCCTCCTAGCAACACATTCAGCTGTAAACATCAGTGAATTAATCCCCTTTGGATTTAGGACTTCATTGATCTTATAACCCCTCCCAGAGTCTCTTAATAGATTCAAGTGGATATTTAAGATCAATTGATACAATATACTTTGTTTTATAGATCAAGTTTATTTTGGGGGGGTATTGGGAATCAAACTCATGACCCTGTGCCCGCCATGCAGGTGCTTACACCAGTGAGCTAAATCCCCAGCCCCTTCTATAGAATAATTTTAAACAGATAAATAAATGAAAAAGCGTGAAGTTTCTGCATATCCTCACCTATCTTCTTGTATCATTAAAACTTACATTTTTTGTTATAAATTTGTTACAATTGATAAAAATGTGTGGATATTATTATATCCAAAATTAACTTAGATTCCTTTGAGTTATATGTAGTGTCATTTCTTTGTTTCAGGACACCACTTGGAGTTCCACATCACATTTAGTTTTCTTTTCTTTTCTTTTCTTTTCTTTTCTTTTTTTTTTTAACTTTTCTTTTCTGTGGCTGTTTTATGTGTTGCTTTTGGCTTTGATGGGTTTGAAAATTTTGAGGAGTTGTGGCCAAGGATTTCATTCTATCATTGGTGTTTCCCTTATGTTTTTCTCATGATAAAATTGGGTTTATGGGTTACTTTTAGGAAAATGAGAAAAATAAAGATTCACTTTTAATATAATATCAAGATTAAGGACTATAAAAAAGGATTAATGATTTTTTATGTTGATCTTCATAATTTGGCTGAGATCGTGCTAGTTGGATTTCTCCAATGCTATGTCGATCTTTTCTAATTCACTGTTTGCTTTGGTTACCTTTTTTCAAACTGTACTCTGTAAAAGGAAGTCAGAAAATACAGTCAACCTACATGTATACAGTAGGATGGTCATGGCATTTGTCATAATTACCTTTCCTAATTCTTTTAGTTTTTAATTAACATATCATAACTGCACATATATTTGGAGTATACTATACTATTTCAACATAGTTATACAAAACATATGGACCAAACAAGGATAATTAGTGTTTGATCAGTTTACTACACAAATAAATCTCAGTTAAATAACCAATGCAGTATTATAAAATTATAAACTTTTTAAAGGTCCATTCAAATTTGAAGTGAAATAAATTTCATGTAATGTATGAAAATACCTTTAACATAGTTTTAGATTCCACAATATAATCTTAAAGAAATTATTACTTGCAGAGCTTTGGAACTGTATTAAAGAAATATATCCACAATTATTAGAAAGGGCAATTAAAAGCCCCTTTATTTTCTAATTCCATAGCTGTGTGGGCTATATTCTCATAACATACATTACTCAAAACAAGTTATCTCAGAATACTGAACACAAAATTGTTACTGTAATCCAGCTTTCATTCCATTCAGATATAGGTTGAAGTTTTTTTAAACTGCAGAAGAATACCATACTATTACTTCGGTTGCTTAAAAAAAAAAAGCCTTTCACAAAAGTTAATTACTTAGGTTGGTATTTTATGATTTTTAAAGTTAGATAATAAATTATTAATATTTTAGTTTTTATTTCAACTATGATAAAGATCAATATGTATAACCCCATAATAATGAAATATCTTTAGGGTCCTTAATAATTTACAATAAAGTCTAAGAAAGACTTCAGTAAAACAAACTATTTTGATTGAAGTTTCAAGAAGATCTGAATCCCTAGGATTTCTTCACAACCTTCAGAGAATGATTAACGTTTTCTTTGAGCACATATTAAAGAGCTATCTATTTCATCCTAGACAAAAAGATACCCCAAACACCTCAATATTACTTCTTGAGACCTTCTTTTTTATTAATAAAACTCCTTCTTAAGAGCTCTAACATCTTCTTCTTTCTTCACTTCTACTTGCTTTTGCTTGCCTGATTGTTCAGTTACTTAGCTATTCTGTCTGTCTGTCTCTCTCTTTCTCTCTCTCCTAAGACAGTTTTTCCACAATGTAACTGTGTAACCTTAGCTGACTTGAACATGGAATAATCCTGCCTCAGTTTCCCTATGTAATTACAGAAATTACAATCAGACTTAATATACTGTTGTTGTTGTTGTTGTTTATGGCAGCTACATCTGTAGATTTAACTACTTTCTACAGCCATCTAATTCTTCTTATAGGATTCTCAGTCTTACCTCTAATTGCCCATTCTTTATTTGAATTTCTATTTTCATACTATTTCTTTATTTTTTTTAGTTTAAAAAATGTTTCTCATTTGAATAAATGGCCAAAAGTATTCTGGGTTGGAAAACAAGTTCTGATTTTTTTTTTTCTTATTTTATGACGCAGATATTGGAGAGCTTCTAGTAGCTCCTTTTCAATTAACAGAATGGCTTTTTCTCTAAGAAACAAATAAAATAATGTAGCATTGTGGATAATCCTTGTTTTTGTATCAGTTACAGATTTATATCAAAACAAGTTTAATGTGCATCACAAATGTATAAGGGAAAACTGCACATGTGAGACATACTACACGTAAAGGACTTAAGAAGACTTAAAGTGGTTGTCTGCAAAATGGCCAACTGCACACTGGAGATTCAGGGGACCCAGGCAAAGGTGACGGGCCTGGAGTTTACTTCAGAATCTGGGGCAAGTCTGTGTTGAAAGCCAAATCTTCTGCACTGGAAAGCTGAAACTTGTATTCTGGAAGCCTGAAGGAACTGGAGACAAATGTCCAAATGCAATGGCAATGACTTAAGCAGTTCGAAAGAGCTAAAGACTTCCTTCTTCTGTAGACTCTAATTCCACCCAAGCTACAAGCATACTGGTTGGAGCACAGAGAAGTAGGGTGGGTCTTTCTTCCTGAGACTGCAACCTCCCTGTGGGCCATCCACAGCCTAAACTGTACCCTACGAATCTGATAGATGTTTCTAATATATTCAGTTAATAATTAGCTCTCTCAATCAACCCCTGATCAACTTGGCAACCAGATATAATCTTAAAACATATTTAGTCTTCAAGTATCATAGTAAGTTTATACTTAGGCCCTACATGACACGAACATCTTCTGTACAAGAGAAAGGCACTAATTCCCTCCCTAACACAGACAACAAATTTTTTCTTTGGGTGATACTTGCTTTTTCCTCTATAATTTCATGGTTAAAAGAGTTTAATATAAATATAGCAATACTTAAGAATTGATACTATCGATATTATGCTGTGAATAGGTCGAAAATAAAAATACCTACTTTATATATGTGTATACAGACAGAAGCATATTAATAAAATAGCTTTAATAGCTATTTGTTACTAGATTTATAACTAAATTTAGCATTTGTAGCTCAATTTTTCTATTACCCCTTCTATGTGTCCTTGGTCTTTGGTGAGCACCCCAATAGGTGTTGGTTCTTGACCTGTACCAGGTCTGAATGTTCTGAACCATTTGTTATGCTGTGTAGTTGGGTTGTGTAGTTTTCCTATTAACAGGGCATGTTAGTGCTAGAAGGTGTACTAACCTTCTCCTGCAGTCTAAACATATTCTTATTTTCCCCCTTTGTGGAATAGTAGTTCAGTTTTCCTTTAGTAATCTGGAAAAATTAACCCCCCCCAGCTTCATTTTTAGCTCATATATTGAGAGACACAAAAATTCAAAATGATCAGGGAAAGTTTTTTCTGTATACATTAACAAGCAAATTAATAAAATAGGAAAGAAAATTAGTCACCATGGGCTCATTGTTTATGATCTTCAAATTCAGGGGAATTGTTGTTTTTCCTGGTACAAGCTTTCACTCCTCTGGAACTAAACCTTCTATACTAGCCCAGTATAACACCAGGAAAACAGGAGGTAAACATTTCGCTAGTAGTTTACTAGGGGTATAGGTAAGTTGTACCATTCCCAATTCTACCCTTGATTTTTTTAGACCAATGAATCTTGGAGGTGGGAGAAACTACCATATTATGGACTCAAAGCACAGACAGACTTCTGGAGAACCTTGCCCCAGTACTGCAAGGTGTTACACCTAGTTGACACTGTAACTGCATCTTACAAAGAACAATTCACCTTCTTCTGGATGGTGAGACACATGGTGTGCTCAGAGGTTTCCATGAGGATAAGCTAATTCCCTTAATTCTTTGGCCATGAAATGTGTTACTTGGTCAGAAGCAATGCTGTGTACATTACCATGACCATGAGTAAGGCATTTTTTAAGTCCACAATTGGTAGTTTTGGTGCAACCATTATGTATAGAGAGGGAAATTGTCAGGCAGAATAAGAGTCTATTCTTTTAAGAAGACAGTGTTGCTCTTTCCATAATGAAAGAAGCCCAACATAATCAAGCTGTCATCAGGTTGCAAACTGACAATTCCAGGAATAGTGTCAAACTGAGGACTCATATTGGTCTCTGCTGCTGGCATATTGGACACAAAGTCATGTCTGTTGCCAGATCAAAGTTATTGAGTGCAAGTCTTTGTATGAGCCCATGCTTAACCTCTATCACTGCTACCATTACCATTTTATTTATGAATTTATTGGACAAAAAAGGCATGACTGAAGGAAAATGTTGACTGCTATTCACAGAATGCATCATCCTATCCACTTGATTATTAAAGTCTTCTGTTGGGGAAACATTTTGGTAAGAATTTCCATGTGACACAAATATTTGTAGGTCCCCCACTCATATGGAGTGGAATATTGTATAACTCTTCCTCAGATGTGTTTGTCATCAGTGTTCTGGTCAGTTCCTTCCAAGTCCTTGATCATTCATACAGACCATTCTCTATATCCAGTTAATAGGTATATAGTCACACATCTGGTCATTATTTTTGTTCAAGTGAAATGGACATCAAGGTACACTGCCCAAAGTTCTGACCATTCTCCTTCAGGAATGCTGTGGAATTAGGCTTTAGTGTTACAGCAGTGTACTTTTGGGCAGTGCCTGTATAAATCGCAGAACCACCTGTAAACCTGACATTGATAATCCCATGAAGCCATTGCTCATGATGGGGAACAGACAGTTGCATGCTAAGAATAGGAGTCAAGGGAGTTTGAACAACTTCTACATGTAACTTATCTGTAATCTCCAGATCTCCTTGGGCTCACTTACATATATACCACTTCCACTTAATTACAGATTGTTACTGTTACATCTAGATTTATGACTTTATAGATCAGATAATATCTATTACATGATAGACAGCTCAAGTTATGTGGCAACCTCAATGGTCAAGTCTTTAGTTTCCACTAAGGATAGTGGCAAGCCAAGAGCTACTTTTCCAAGTGAGAATAGTTTTTTTTTTAGCATATTGACAGTACCTAGAACAAAATCCTGAAAGTTTCTTTTGTGATTTTCCTTTGGGTGCCTGTCACTGTCTCTTAACATCAACCTTACCTGGCACTAGAACCTAAAGTACATTGGATTTGATGAATCATATGGACCCAGTGGCAGAGCAGCCTACAAAGTAGGCTTTGTTGCAGACCTTTTTCTTATTCTTGGTCTATTCCTCACTTAGATGTGTTACTCCAGCCCATTCACCAAAATTTCAAATGCATAACTAATGCAACAATAATAATGTCATTATTTTCTTTTTATAACACAACAGCATAACTAGTAGAGAAGGAAAAATATACTGATATAAAGAGTAGTGCAGTAAAGTTATATGTACCTGTCCGGTACAAGAATGTTTCCAAAAGCTCACACTACATTTTCGCTAGTGTCCAGGATGCCAGTATCTGCAACAGTGACTATCTGGCCACCATATGGTAACATGTAACATCAAGAGGCAGACATGTGAGCAATCAGAGCTTGGTGATGAATTTGAGCAGTACAGTATAAATAAGTACCATATGCCCAATCCCCAAACTGGAGCTAGAATAGACTATGAGTTACTTGAATCACTAGATGTTACTTTTTGCCTCAACTATACTAATTTTGACATGGTTGACATGAGAAAGTATAAAGAATATAGGCTTCTAACTCTTGTAAACACAATAGTAGTAGGTTGTATATTGATTTGAAAATGTAGTTGGACTCTAGTTCATTTGTCTAGAAACTTTTTTAATGAATGTTAATGCAATTATGTGATATTAGAATGGACAATTTTCTATCTGCTGAAATACATATTCATAGATATATCATATGTTTTCCTAGTTTCTTAAGGATTCTGTTTCCTTTCTGCTTTAGGAACTAGATTATTGACTGGCTACTGTGTTTTTCCAGGTGATATTTCATTTTAATAGATTAAAGTATAATAATAGTGATAAAATGAGGTTATAAATTCATAAAGATACTCTCAAACTGACATTCCAGTTTTCTAGTTCCTAATAAAAAGTGTCTTTGTGATTTTGTGTCCTCCAGCATTTTCCAACTTTTTTTTCCATCAAATACTAATATACATTTTAGGCTATTTTAAACTACTTTAACTTGCCAAAATGTGCCAAGTTTTTCCTTAACCTTGAGTTTTTTTTTTAATCTGATGTATTCTTTTACCTTGCTTCTTCACTGCCAGGTAAATATTCCTTCTTTAGTCAAGTATTCTCCAATTATCCTTTCCAATCCAACATGTTCTAAATATCCTTCTCTCAACTCATCTTGAATTAGATGCTGCTCCACTAAAAGATTTAAATTTTTACATGACTCTATTTTATTTCTAATTCTTAAAAAATGACCAATTATAGGTAAACTTCACACAAGAATCTTGATTTTGAGTACAGAGGTTATATATTGTTACACAATTAAAAATAATTTTGTACACTATATAGTAAGATTTTTCATCATCTTGCATAGTGAAATATGGAATAATATAGTTAAAACAATGTCATTTTAGAAAGACATACAATTTTATTAGGAGAATTAATTATTCTGTATTTGATTCAACAGCTTTAAAGTACTCATTGACCTTTCAAATAATATTTGTAATATCACTTATACTTTAGAAAATTTTGTATCATTTCCTTACATATTTACTTAATTATCTCATTTACTGATTTGAAGTATTTTTATATAACTAAAGATACACATTTTGCTAGATTTTATAAACTATTTTAATAGTAGTTTTCTATAAGGCATAATCTATCAAAAAGTAAAAGATTAATTTTATAATCCTCTGTGGGTATGCAGTATACTGGGGACTTGAAGCATTTCAGTATTGGTTCCTACGTGTTCAAAATACTTTTGATGAGTGTAGTTAATTATTTCTTTAATATATCAAAATGAATATTTCAATTCTTGGCAAATGTGACTTGTCTTTAAAACAAAACCTTTCCATCTTATATCCTAATCTAGGATCTCATTTATTATATTCTTTCCCTTTTTTCAGTGTTGAGTATCAAACCAAGTCCTTCATGTATGTTATACAAGCAATCAACCTACAGCACCAGTACTATACATGCTTTTGATTAGCATGACAAACAGTAAAACAAAATGAAAATATATTACTATTAATTTGCTCTTAAATTACTTTTTGACCTTTGTTTCCTCTTTCTCCATCTCTTCACCTACATCAAAGCAATGGGCACCTCTGCTACTCTATTTTACTTCAAGGAAGAAATGTGAATAAAGATGGCAAATATAATTTATTTTCAAGTCCTTTAAATCCTCAAAGGCAATCCTTGTTAGAAATTATAAAAACTTAGAACAAAAGCAATCAGGCTGGGAGGAAGAAAGGCAGAGTGAAAGATGATCCATTTCACTGAAGATCATTCAGCAATACCTACTCTTTTAGGGCATGATACTTCTCTCCTTGGTATATATTTAGAATGAGTAAGTAGGCAAAACTTAGTGAATTCACATATTTATTTTAAATGGGTGAAATAAAGCTATTAGAAAAAGTGTAAAATAGTTATGACAGAAAAAAAACCTGGTTGAAATAACATGTAAAACTGTTACATTCCAAACATAGAAGTCACTGGGTAGAATATTACCCACAGTTTTGCATGGTTTTTACTTAACCTTTCAGTATCATTTCCTGTTCAGTTTCTACCTTACCCACCTCCTCAGATACACTATAAACCGATTACCTTTTTCATATTATGACTTCCCCAACCTTTATGTTCCCTGCCTTCCCCGTTGTTACCAATAAGTTGGCCATGCTCTTAACACTTCATTGCAACACTAATTCAAAGACATCAGTGTTATGAAAAAACCCATGCTTTCATTCATGTTCCTAAGTGTTCCCAGAAACATAAATATGTAAGTACTTATATTTAAGCTAAAACATATGGAGCACATACAGCAGATATACATAATGAAGAGGAACATATTAATTTAAATGTATGAATCTAAAAAATACCCTTTTTACAGATGTCTCCTCATTCAGGTTTGCAAGTCCTGGTGTGACAGTCCTCTGTCACCATTTTAGTACTAAACAGGTATAACTCAGGGCTTTCTGGGTTCGAAGTGCATAGACATTGAGTTTCCTGTCACTTCAGACATGTAAGTAAGTATAAAGTTTGAACAGATTTTTTTTTAAATTTATTTTTGGCCTTTCTGTGATATTCTGATTTATGTATTCACACTCATATCTGAGCTCCTATGTCACTTTCCTAGGGAGATTTCCCTCTCTCTGATAAACATCATAGTTATTTTCTGCAGATCCCATATAACTGCTTTTCTCAGCATCTTTTTACCTACATAATTTTGCTTTCATACTACCTATAAAATTCCAAAATTTACTTATAGATGTATGACTATAATGCAACCTATGTAAGATGAAGATTTTTGATTGTTTTAATGTTCCTTTTCAAATAAAGCAGATGTTCAATAAATGTTTCTTTTTTACATTATTTTTTATTTTTATTTATTTTTAATTTTATTTAAAGAGAAAAAAAAGCAAAAGAGAAAAAAGGGAAGAAACAATACAGAATTTCAAAAAAAAATAAACAGTAAGAAATCACTAGTTGATAAATTACATATTGTCTTAGATATAGTTGTTCAAGTTGCAAAATTAAAGCATAAAAAGTGGACATTCAAACAGTGAGGCTGAAAACAGTTCTGTTCAATGATTCAACAAAAGCTTAGCAATATGGTTATCAATCCAACACACTTAAACATACATGCAGTTATATGTTAAAGAATGATGTGTTTTTTCATTTATTATTTACCTGTTAGCTTATTGTATACATCTCACCATTAGAATTTGAATTCTCTAAGATTTTCCACCATAAATTTAAGGCCTATGACCCATCACTTACAGTCTTTTTCATACAGGCCTGGAGTTTATTTACAGATAGCAAATACAGTAAGTGCTCCATAAGCATGTATAAAATAAGTATTACATTTCTTGGCAAACATTTGGAGATTTTCCAGTTTATCTTCAGAATTTATACTTTTGCTGCCTTCCTCTAAATTAGGACAAATTCATAGCCATGATTTATCTGAAAAATTAAATTTCATTTTTAACTATCTCAATTTCATCTACAAACAATTTTTTTAAAGACAAGTAAAATCATCATACCCCTGGGGACTTATCAAGATGCATAGAAAGAAATATTTTCATGAATTAAGTGATGATATCAGGAACAAGACATGGATGTCCATTGTCACCACTCCTACTCAATATAGTTCTGGAAACATTAGCCAGAGCAATCAGACAAGAGATAAAACAAAAGAGATAAAGATAAGAAATGAAGGCATTGAATTATTATTATTTGCAGATGACATGATTCTCTACATGGAAGACCCCAAAAACTCCACTAAAAAATTTGTAGATTTAATATCCAAATTCAGCAGCATAGGGGGATACAAAGTTAACACTCAAAAATCAATGGAATTCCTGTACAAAAGCAACAAACTCACAAAGAAATTTGTGAAAGCACACCCTTCATGATATCATCCAAAAAAACCAAAATCTTTATGAGTCAATCTAGTGAAAGATGTAAAAGAATTGTACAGTAAAAATTACAGTACCTTAAAAAGGAAATAGAAGATTTCAGAAAACAGAAAGACATTCCCTGTTAATAGGAAGAAAAAACACTGTGAAAATCGCCATTCTCCAAAAATTGTTATATATATTTAATGCAACTCCAATCAAATACTATTAATATACTTTACAGATTTAGTGAAATAGTTCCTAAAATTCATCTGGAACCAAAAGAGACCTAGAACAGCAAAAACAATTGTGGGCAGCAAAGGAAATTAGGAAGCATTAGAATCCCAGTCCTGACATTATATTACAAAGCCACTGTGATTAAAATCAGCATGATACTGGCAAAAAAGAAAAAAAAAAGTCATAGAATCAATGGAACAGAAGATGCAGATGCATCCTCAAACATACTCAGCAACCTTATTTTTGACAAGAGAGACAATAAGTTTCACTGGAAGACAGTCTCTTTAATAAATGGTGCTGTTTAATAAATGGTACTAGAAAAGCTGGTTTTACATATGCTGAAGACTAAAAACTAGACCCGTATTTATCACAGTGTACTAAACTAAAATTAAAATGAATTAAAAAATCTGAATATCAAAACAAAAACACTAAATTTAGTAGAAGGGAAAATAATCAGAAATCTCAAAGACATAGGGTATAGTCAGAGACATCCAGAACAAAACCCAGACTTCAAGGGAAATCATACAAAGTATCAATAAATGGAATATGAATTTATTAAAATCCATTTGCACACAAAGAAATAGATCATCAACAATGAAAAGAAAACCCACCGAGTGGGAAAAAAAATTACAACCAGTTGTGCCACAGATAAAAGACTTATCTATAACACATAAAGATTTGAAAAAAAAATCAGATCCAAAATATTCAAAAACCCAATTCAAAAATGGGTATTTGAGATCAATATGCACTTCTCAGATGAAGAAATACAAATGGCAAAAAATACATGACAAATGTTCAACATCACTAGTCATTCGAGAAATGCAAATTAAAATCACACTGAGAATTTCATCTCGCCCCAGAAAGAATGACTATCATTAAAAAGTCAACAAATACTAGCGAGGCTGTGAGGAAAAAGGAACCCTTCTCTGCTGTTGGTGAGAGTGTAGACTGGTGCAAACACTGTGGAAATCAGTATGCAGATTCCTCAAAAAAACAAGATTAAAGGTACCATTCAAACCAGATATTCTCTTTCTGGATATCTTCTCAGAAAAATAAAAAACATAATATAACAGTGATATATGTGCACTCATGTTTACAGCAGCACAATTTGTAACAGCTGAATTTTGGAAACAATCTAAATGCTTATCAACCAAGGAATGGATAAAAAGATGCCTTTATACAATGTAGTGTTATTTAATCATTTTAAAGAGGATAAACTAGAGACTTTTATAGGTAAATAGATGCAACTGAAGACTATGCTCATAAGTGAAATAAATCAGGCCCATATGTGTAAATATTGCATTGTCTCAGTTGAGTGAGAAACTGAACAAGTAAATAAAATACAAAGTGTACAATAGATATTGTGAATTGGGAAGAAACTGTTCAAAGGAAAAGACAAAAATCTGGTGGGGGAAAGGGGAAAGGAAAAAAGGGAAAAAGAAAAAAAAAATATATATATATATACATATTCACACAAGATAAGGTAGCTATACAGCTAGTTTCTCTTAGTTCATTGAAAAGAAATTTCTGTGCTAATATTGTGTGAACAAGCTATCATGCTTATATCTTGTACTCTGAATAACTGCTAGGAAGACAGCAATACTTAATATATTAACTGTTGCAACTGTGTTACTAACATGTTTTGAAACTCAATTTCATTATGTCTACCTTTTTCTCTTTAAAAATAAAAAAGAAAATATGATCACAATATTTATTCAAAGATATTTAAATTGTGCATGTGCTATTTAGAATGACAATATACATTATGCAATACGTTTTTCAGATACCATAGTATTTTTCTTCTTATTTTTGAATATTAATTTTACAGTATTTTCCAATAATCTTCAGACCTAACTTGGTGTCCTCTCTGCCTGGAATGCTTATGCATTCATTTATTCCATTGAAAAAAGTGTTCTGGCTTCTTATGCCAGGCATAACCTGAAACGTTATTTTGGAGAGATTTTCTCTAACCCCTGTATACAAGAGATTTCAAAACTTTCAGACATAGTAATAACACTGTTCAAAACTATCATAAGTGTTATTTTCACTTTCAGACATTAATGAGGTAGAATAATTGGTTTCATTTTGAAATTTTCATGCATGAATTGGATATACCTTGACCATATCTCCCTTTAACTTCCTTTACTTTACTCTCTGTTCTCCCCTTTATCTTCCTTCTTTCCTCTGGTAAGCTTCCTTCTGCTGCCATGTTGAATCTTTTCTAGATTCTACATTTGAGACAAAAAATATGAGAGTGGTAATGACTGAGTTTGTGTTGTTTTGCTTAACTGATTTCAAGTTTTATCCATTCACCTACAAATTTCATCTTTTTATAAGGCTAACAATATTCCATATGAATATATACCACCTTTTCTTTATCCATAAATCAATTGACAGGCACCTAGCTGTTTTCTATAACTTGACTATTATAAACAGAGCTATGTAAATATAGGTTTGCAGATATTTCCCTATTGTGATGACTTTGATACCTTGTAGGCTGGATCTCATAACAGTTCTATTTTTACATTTTTTAGGAACCTCTAGTACTGATTTCCATAGTGGCTGTATGAATTTATGTTCCCAGTAATAGTATATATTTTCCCTTCATCTTTACCATCATTTACTATGTTTTGTATGCTCTATATAGCCACTCTGAGTGAGGTGAGATGGAATTTTAGTGTAACTTTGAATTGCATTTCTCTGATGGCTAAAGGTGTTTTACATTTTTATATAATTATTGATTATATTTCTTCTGAAAAGTATGTTCACATTTTACCCATTGGGACAGAATTACTTATTCTTTTGGCAATATTTGTCTTCATGTTCTTTTGCATTCTGAATATTAATCTGCTATTTAAAGAATAGCAGTAAAGATTTTCTCCCATTCAGGAGGCTGCTTGCGATCATTATTTCCTATGCTGTCCAACATCATTTTAATTTGCTGTAATTTTTCTTGTGATTCTTACTTTTATTTTCTGAACTACTGGACTCCTATTCAGCAAGTTATTGTCAGTGACTATCTTGAAATATTTCCTATTTATCATCTTCTAGTCGTTTCAAAGTTTCAGATTTTACTGCTGCAATTCTTGTAGCCAGCAATGTCCTGAGAGGGGATGATGGAAGAATATAAAGAAAGACAGAAAAAAACTGGGACCTGGTGAGACCTGACAATGACCTAGTGAGTCAGCAACAATGCAGTATGCTCTGTGTCTTTTTATTTACACACAAGTAAAAGTGAGAGGCAAGCAATGGGGTAAAAAATGCCAGGTCTCAGTGTTTTTGCTGAGAGCACTGAAAGCAAAGCATTCTCGGAATTGTCTGTGCTGTAGCTAACAAGGAGGAGCACCGAGGCCAGACACCAGCCAGACTGGCCTTGCTCCAGGCCCAGCAACTTGTTCACATGGCTCACCTCTGGCTTTCCAGCTTCTCAGGGCTGGCCTTGCTGTATCCCCAAACATGTGGTTGATTTCCAACTCGGCCACTCCCCACCTTTCACATTAGTGTTTCTGATATAGGTTGAGTTGATTTTTTCACAGGCTGAAACATGGGCATCTAGTTTTAATCTTCTATTTGTATCTAGTTTTCCCAGCACTATTAGGTTGATGCACTCTGATATTAGAGACTATTTCAATCAATGTTTAAAATTTGGCTTTTACGACAACTATAACATAATATTCCTATTAGTAATGTTTCTTGTTTTGAATCATAACTGCAGAAAAAAATAAAAACAATGAAAACAAGCAGAAAATATATACATGTGGTGTGTATGTTAAGAGCTTTTAGTCTTAAGTACTGAAGTAGAATATATTTTCTAATGAATTACAATCTTATATAAAAACTTGATAATGACATCATAATCCTTTATCCAAATAAGAAGCTAAAATAGGATCTCTGTGTTAAGAATTAGATCTAAAGTATCTCTCAAGAGTCTCAAGTTGGGTAAGGACAGGTCAAATGGGAAAGGAAAAGGAAAATGTGAATCACCAGTTTCTATTTTTGATTCCTGGCTCTTTCTTCTACTCTTCATCCTCCTTCTTCTCCTCCTTCTCTCTCCCCTTCCCTCACATTCTCTCTACTTCCTGGCTCAGATGCAGTAAGCAGCTTTTTCCATCACTATTTCTCTCTTAAAGTCATGAGAGAAAAAAACATAAATTTTGTCCCAGAAACAAATAAATAAAATAAATATATATGTCAAAGGAGGTGTGGACATTGAATAGATCACTGGTATTAAAAATAAATTAGTACCAGAGATGTGGTAGTGCCATTCTGTCACTGTGTGTGACCATGTAGTATAGAAGCCTTTGGAACAAGCTTATGGGAAGTTTAGAAATGTTTATAAATTCTCACTAGAGAAGGCCTAAAATATTTTAAGCTTAATGAGAGATTCTGGTTGGAGAATATAGGCAGGAAATAGCTAGGATAAGAAAGTTTCATACGGGGGCATAGACTCCAATGGCACTTGGACCAGAGTCATGTATGATACATTCTGACATAACATTTTTCTTAATTTTGACCATGTTATTAGATGTGGCAAGAGGCTAAGATTATGGGTGATATATTAATCTGGAGAAAGAAATTTGGAGAAAGCCCAGTGTTCACACTCTTGACATGAATCTGATGAATGGAAAACTATAAATCCTCCACTTGAGAAGACAGTCCCTAGGATGCCAGCTTATTCAGGTTTTCCAAAGTGATAGACTCCTGAGTTCACTTATTTGAGCTCTTAGAAGCCACTGCAGCCATTGTCCAAGGGATCCTGGCTGCTGTTCAGGCTTATGTGGTGCTGATTTCCCAGATATGTAGAATGAAAGTGTTAAGGGTTCATGAAACTTCCACCCAAATTTCAGAAGAAGACAAGGCAAAATATGTAATAAAGTCTCAGTTCCTGTCAGATGCCCATGGGAAGGTGATGAGTAAGGCCATGAGAAAAACTCAAAGGTGTAGTGAAGACTCCAGGAAGTTGGACATGCCAACAGGTATGATTCATTTGCCGAGGAAAGCTACAGGAAGTAAGCAAAGCCAGCCTGAAGGAGAAAATATACGGGCTACAGCCAGCCATGCCATAAGGATGACACTGCCCATGCTTTTCAAGTCATATCTCATGTCAACCTGTGTCAGTTATTGGACTCAAAGCTAGAAGATTAGTGTTTACTCTGCTGATTTAGCCTTGCTTTGGGCTGATTCCTGTTTTTTCCTATTCTTCCCTTTTGAGTTGGGAAAGTTGATTCTGTACCATTGATATTGGAAGTGTTTAACTTTCTCTGTGATTTTTCTAAGGGCTCTTAGCTAAGAGTTTGCCTTGAGTTTCAGAGAAGACTAGAATTGGATCATTCAACAATGCTGAAACTATTAACACTGATGACTCTTTGGAGATAGCTTTAACAAATTGTGTGTATTTAGATGGACTTGAGGCTTTTGGGGTCCAGAGGTGGAATGTTATGTTTTAGATCTGAAATGTCCCCCACAATTATCATATAAGAAGATGGGGTTTGTACAGAAAGGTTGGGTCACTTGGAACATAATGTAAAATAATATGTTCTTGTCTTGGGCTCCTCCTTTCTCTAACTCATAGTTGCTATGTGGTGGGAAAATTTCCTTCACCATATCATTCTGCGATGCCGTTATTTCCTTGTATTCCGCTGATCATGGCCTGAATTCAGTGACATTGTGAGCCAAAATAAACCTCTTCTCCTTTAAGTTGCAAGTTCAGCCTCTTTTGGCCCAGTGATAGTAAAGTATCTAATTCATTATGGATTTAAATAAAACATTTTATATGAAATATCTTTATAAATACTTAAAGTTTGGCTCTTAAATTGTGAGACTCATTTACCTAAATGATTAAATTATGTGGAAGGAACTTACTAAAGGTACTACTTAATTATTATCAGAGAAAATAATCACATAAAATTCCATATTTTTGAAGAAGGAATAAAAAATAATTGACTTTTGCCAAAAATTTACCAACACTGTATCAATTGAGTTAAAAATGCAGCATGTTTCTGACTGAAATAATATTGCTAAAAAAGTAAAAATACTTCATATAGACTCATTCTATTTCTATTAAGATAAAAAGCTTTGTCTTTACAGTGTCTCATTGAAAATTATTCTTACTTCCACTTTAGCTAACAGAGTTAACCAGAAAATAGGAAATGAAACTGACTTCATGTTGTGTAACCATGCTCTTTTCCCTCAGAGTAGCTATGCAAATCCTGTTGAAAGCAACAGCTCTAAAGACTAAACCATATAAAATCAAGAATAGTTCTTCCTGCCTCAAGGCAATTCTTTATCTACTTCTTTACATACTAACAGTTGGATTGCTCTACAATGTGAGAAAATATCTGATTGAAATAACTGTCGTTTATATATCATGTTCATTTATAACCCTAGTAACCATGATTTGACACCATGAAGTATCAAGAACAAAGATGTCTTATTAATCAAATTTAACTTTATGTCTTGACTTTTGGGAGAATATGAATGATGCAAGTAGATTTTCCTAATTTTTCTTCTAATTTTTATAAGTAAACTTTCAATTTATCCATCTTTTTGTCACATTCATTATATGTGTGTATGAATGAATACAGATGAGTTAGGTAGATAGATAGACAAATGAATTAAGCTCTTACTCCTTTTAAATAAAACCATTTAATCTACAGTGCCTAAGGTCCATAGATAAAATACCTCCTGGTTATCATGCTTCTCCTTCAAGGATGTCTAAATAGTACGTTTTGTAGGTAAGAATTGGAAGAGGACTAGGACACAGGATCACATGTCTTCCAATACAGAGAACTACATTTTATGGCTTTTTCATGCCTGTATTTCCTCTTTGGGTAACTTATATTAACATAAAATATTGTCTTTGTCTTCCAGTGCTGTATTTCAATCTAGTGGGAAGCTATACTATTTCTCTTTTCCTGAATTAATGTGTAAACCAGGTTGTGGGGAAGAGTAAATTCATAAGACAACCTCAAGTAAGACTCAAAGCAATTAAATTTTTGTGTTTGTAATCTTTTGATTCTCTTTGGTGTGTATCAATTTTCTATTTGGTCATGGGAATTTTTTCTTTAAGGCTTCTCCAGTGCTATACATTGGACCTGACACTAAAACAGCAACGATGTACTCATTTATAAAAAAATTTAAAAAATTCTTAATATGTGTTCATAGTACATGATTATATTCATTTCATGGAGTAGGTACATGTACATAACACATCTTAATACTTTTTGCATTTTCCCCCTCTTCTTCCTCCCTTCTTTCTCCATTTTTCGGTCCTTTTTCCTTTTGCAAAAGAATATGTATTCAGTTTTTAAATATATATTGTGTCATTTTACTTAAAATACACTGATTTTGTCTTGAAAAAGTTCTTCTGATTAATTCTCCAATATTAAAACTCATTTTTCATGTGGGCTTTATATCTTTTAACTTATCTAGGATTACTTATGAGAAACATGCCATTATTCAAAGATGTAATCTAATAATATTGTATTTCAATAATTTTTATTTGCTGCCTTGAACACCTGAATATTTTTTGTTCCAATGAACTATTATAAATGAAATTATATAATAGTGACAGTATTTACTCAACAGTAGAAGTGCATTCAAATCTGTTCTCTGATTTAATAACTAGAATAGTTTTCCTCGTCACATAGTATCTAATGGCATCATGCACCACTGGATTTTTACCCTCTACCCCATACATTTCCTATCTGTATTGGTTATGGTTCTAAACAGGAACACAGTAGGTCAGTTAGGTAAACTTCCAGTGATTCACAAAAGTACCTCCATGCTCAGGTGCTAGAAAAACCAGAGGCTGCTCAGTGCAAAGAACTGAAAGCCATGAAAAAAGAGGGACCAAAGGTTCACCAACAGTCCTGAGAGACCAAAGGCCTGGAAGATTCATGGAGATTCACTGACATGAGTCTGAACTGCAAGGCTGAAAACGACTGAGGTCTGAAGTCTGATTTCCACTGGTAATGGCAGCATATGACAATCCTGCTCAAACATTGCTTTTCTTTTCTTTGTTTTTTTAATTTAAGAGAAAAGATACATGGAAAGGAAAGACAAAAAGCAAAAGGCACAAGCAGACAACCACAACAAAGCCAAAGTAGGAACAGTATAGGTTTTCAAAGCAGATGATAGAATTTAACAATGCTTATAATATTGCATATTGTTAACTTCAAAAAGGTTGCTTAGATTACCAGATATAGACATTTAAAACTGATCTAATCACATAAGTATGAATTGCTCTTTTCTAAGAACTAATACAATTGTAGTATAGTCAGCTATCTTATTTGTGTGTGTGTATATATATGATATATATATACCTTATATATATATATCTTTTGTATATTTGTATATATATATATATATATATATATATATATATATAAACAAACAAATTTATATCTTTTTCTATTTCTCTTCCTTCCCTTCCCTCCTTTCCACTATCCCAGTTACTTTTCCTTTTTGAGCAGTTTCTTTTCCTTTCATAATATTTATTGTAGATTTTGAATTGTATTTGTTCTTTCAGTTTGTTATACTAGTGAGACAATATGGTATTTACACATGTGAGTTTGATTTATTGCACTTATGCATGGTCTCAAGTCGCATCCATTTACTTACAAAAGCCTTGATGCAATTTTTTTTATAGCTGAGTAGTAAAAATACCACATTTTTCTTATCCATTCGTTGATTGATGAGCACCTGGGTTGTTTTCAAGATCTGGCTATTACCAATTGTGCTGCTATAAACATGGATGCACATATATCACTGTGGTATGATGTTTTCAGTTCTTCTGGGAAAATGCCCAGAAGCATAACAGCTGGGTCAAATGGAACCTCTAATCCTAACTTTTTGAGGAATCTCCACACTGATTTCCACGAGCCTACACTCCCACCAATAGAGGAGAAGAGTTCCTTTTTCCCCACAGCTACTCCAGCATTTGTTATTGGTTGATTTGTTGAACTTGGCCATTCTTTCTGGAGTCAGATGGAATCTCAGAGTTGTTTTAATTTCCATTTCTCTAATGATCAATGATGTGGAACATTTTTTATATATTTATTTGTCATTTGTATTTTTTCATCTGAGATTTATTTATCTCAGATGCCAAATTTTGGATTGGGTACTTGAACTTTGGAGGCCATATGCTGAAAACTAAAATTATTTATATGGTCTGGATAGAAGTCCTTTGTATAAAGGACAGTAGGCTATGATATTTTTTTAATTTGTGGATTTTCTTTTCACTATCTTGGAGATTTCTTTTGACATGAAAAAACTTTTTAATAAGATGAGGCCCAATACTCATTCATGGTAAAAAACTCTATGGAAAATCAGTAGATGGACTTTACCTTAACCTGATAAAAGCCATCTATGGTTAAACCAACAGCCAATATGTACTGAATGGACAAAAACTGAAAACTTTCAACCTAAAATCAGAAACAAGACAAGGTTGTCCGTTATCAACACTCCTATTCAGTGTAGTGCTGGAAACATTAGCCAGAGCAATTAGACAAGAAGTAAAATGAATAAGATAAGGAAGAAAGAAGTTAAAGTATCATTATTTGCAGATGATATGATACTCTACTGAAAGATTTCTAGATGTAATAGTCAAACTCAGTAATGTAGCTGGATACAAATTCGACACTAAAAAATCAATAGAATTCCCATATAAAAACAACAAACTCACTGAGAGAAAAATAAGAGAAACCACACCCTCCACTATAGTATTGTAAAAACTGAAATACTTAGGAATCAATCTAGCAAAGGAAGTAATAAGTCTATTCACTGAAAATTACATTACTGTGAAAAAAGAAACTGAGAAGGATTTTGGAAAATGGAAAGACATTCCCTGTTCATGGAATGAACACATTGTGAAAATGGCCATTCTTCCAAAATTGCTATACAGATTTAATGCAATTCCAATCAAAATATCATTTGCATGCCTCACAGGTTTAGAGAAATCACTCCTAAATTTCATCTGGACCCAGAAGCGACCTAGAATAGCAAAGGCAATTCTGGGTAACAAAGGCAAGGATGGAGTCATCACAATCCCTGACTTAAAGGTATACTTCAAAGCAACTGTGATAAAATTAGCATTGCACTACAATGAACACATATCTGAAGATCAATGGACTAGATTAGAAAATACAGGCATGAGTACCAACACACTCAGCCATCTCATCCTTGACAAAGGGTCCAAACATGTTCACTGGAAGAATGACAGCCTGTTTAATAAGTGGTGCTGGAAAAACTGACTTTCCATATGCTGAAAACTAAAACTAGACCCATGTCTATCACCACGCACTAAAGTCAAAATGGAGCAAAGATCTAAATACCCCCCACTCTTTTTTGGTACCTGGGATTGAATTTATGACCTTGCACCTGCTAGGCAAGTGCATGTGCCACTGAGCTAAATCCCCAGCCCCTAAAGATTTAAATATTAAAACAGAAACATTAAATCTGCTGGAAAACAAAGTAGGTAGACATCTTTAAGACATAGGGGTCATCAGAGAGTTCATGAGCAAAAAGCTCACTCATTGCTTTTCAGTCCATGCCAAATTGCCATTTTATTCTATCTAAGCCTGAAGTTTATTGAAAGACACCACCCATAATTGATGTGAATCTTTTCTCCTCAGTTTCTTGGCCTACACAACAACAATCTCTGAAATATCACTGAACCAGACCCAGAAGTGCAGTTTACTAATCTGCCAGAGCTGCCTTAATCCAGTGATGCTGACAAATCACAAATCAAACCATGGAGACAAGAGCTCAGAACTCTTCTTATTCCTAGGAGAGCTAGCGTTTCCTAAGAGCTCACTGTGATTGACAGTGTGTTAAGGAAACATTCCACATTAGCATACGCAATTCCCACAATATAACTATTTCATCTACCTACAGCACAGACATGTTGAAAAATTCACAAAACTTGAGAGTAATTGAGCCTGAATTTGATCCAGGCAGTTTTCTAGGCCTTTAAACTTGCATGCTTTAATAGTCTGCATGGATTATTGTAAATACTGCAGGTACAGAGATTTAATACATTCAAATATTTAAAAACTAGATCTTATTTTTAAAGCAATTTTCAGAGAAAATGTAGTATTTTAAAAACATAAACTACTACACAAACATTCTAGCAAAGGCTAATTAAAGCTATCCTATTAAAAGATAGCATGTTGATAGTATAAATTCTCTTAAAAGTCATGGCAATAAAAAGGATAGTTAATGATACATGGACATTGCTTTGGTTTAGATCGAAACATTCCCCAAAGTGCTCAAGTGCTCCTAAGTCGGAGTTTTAGAAGATGACGGGCATAGGAATAATAAAGCTGACTTGCTGTTGAGGGATGGGGTCTGTTTGGAAGAGGTGGGTCACTGGGGGCATGAAGTGGAAGGGGTTATGTCAGAGGCATCAAAGATTCATTTTTATGTATTAGAACCCAAAAGATTTCATGCTATCTCAGTTTGATCCAGATAGGGAAACTTCATCTTTTTAGACTTTATTTTTAATTGGCATAATAATGGTGTATGTTTATGGCATACAGTGTGACAATTATATATATATATATATATATATATATATATATATGCACACACACATATATATATCAAATATTATGACTGTTACAATAGTTATATGAAGTTGATTACCATTTCTGACTTTATAAACACTCATTATTCCTTTGTGTGTGCAGCCTATAAACTCTCCTCATCTAGTTCTTCATCAAAAACTATATTAGGCTGTTGTGAACTGTAGTTCATCTATTGCACCACACAGAACCTGAACTTTTTGTTCCTATCCGATGCTACTTTGGTGCCCATTAACAAACCCACTCTACAGCTGCCTCCCTTCTGCCATTTTTAGTCTTTTATAATCATCATTTTACTTTCTCATGTGAGAGCAATTTTATTACCTTTCATAAATCGGGGAGAACAAGCATGATTTATTGCTCTCTGCCTGGTTTATTTCACTTAAGATAATGTCCCCTGGTTTCATTCATTTTGTTACAAATGACAGAATTTTATGTTTTTTTATGGCTGAATAATATTCATATATATATATGTAATTCTAATATATACATAATTCATATATATATATATATAATTACTTTATGCATTCTTGCACTAGAGATACCATATCCTGGTTATTGTGAATAGTACTACAATAAACATAGGAATTTATATCGTCTCCTCCATTCTGACGGTGCTGGGTATTGAACCTAGGCTCTCACACATGCTAGACAAGCGCCCAACTTCTGGAGTATACATACCCCCAGCCTTGGTATCTCTTTGACTCATCAAAATCTTTCATTTTGATGAATTTACAGAGCACTTTTTACCCAATCCTGCCCACTGACATCAGAGTCTACAAAAACATTTTGTGGTCTTTTAAGGTATCTTTAGAGACGGTACACCTGCAGAGGGGTTATTTGAAATTGGGACTTGGAAACGATATTGCCAGGATCCTGAACCATGAGAAAATAGTCAGGTAACTTAATTCATTTACTTCAGTATTCTTTTCATAAGTTCACAATGTGATAACTGTTTTTACAGTTTAGGTCAAGAAAACCATGTATTATAAAATATTTCACTTTGAAACACAACTGCCATATTGCATAATTACACATTAATTATTATATTCCAATGAAACTATCCTCTTGAGTTTTGGAAAACGGTAAAAATTAAAGATATATTTAAATCAGAGTTTCTCAATACAGGAACATGGAAATTTGGAGCTAATTTCTTGTATGCAGGACTACACTGCATACTGTAGAAATTTTAGCAGAATTCTTGGTTTCTGCCTACTAAATACCAGTGTCATTCTTCTCCAAAATATGTGTATTGGTTAAAAAATGTTTATATAGGTTGCCAAATGCCACTCAGGAAAGAAATTCAACCAAAATAAAGAACTTTTGATCTAAATGTGTACTTCTATACAAACATTCAAACATAGTCTAAAATTATCTCATTAACAAAATGATTGTGTTCATAGTAAAAATTCTCTTAAAAGATTATCAATTAAATGATAGTTAATGATATGTGAGCATTATATATGATGCACTTTTATAAATACATAAATATACAAAATATAAAAAAGTAATAAAATATGCTTTTTTAATAAATTGATGGAAAATTTTGAAAACGCAACAGTTTTATTTTCTTTATATAATCCAGATTCAATTTTACTTTGATTTACAAACCAAATTATATACAATGTTTAGACTATATACTTGTAAGTGTAAATATCTGTTTTCAGTAGGACTATATCAAAGGAATTAATTTATTTAATTCTTACTTATTTATAATATGCATTTACATGTAACCTCTATAACATTTCACACAGAAGATGAATTTTCCTCCAAGATGAGTGATTTGATAAAGATTCACTGAAAAGTTGGCTGTGAATATTTCCCTAGCATTCTGTGTAATAATTTTCTCTCCATTGTGTTCAATATAAATGACACATGAGCAACACCAAACCTCCAGTCTGTTATGTTCTATCATAAAAAATACTCCATTCATTTTGATGATCATTTATCTTTTACAATCCAGGACCCCTTGACCAGATCTTATCCTTAAATTACAACCTCTATTTCTGAAAATCATGTCTTACTCTGCCTTTGTTGTTTAGCACCCTAGCTAGCTAGTCTTACTCTTTATGGAGCTGATATTTCAGATAATGGTTATACTAAATTACTGCTCCACATTTTAACAGGTAGAACTAACCATTTGTGATCTATAGAATATTGCATCAGAAATGGAGTTTCCTTTATTATTAATGCAGATCATTAACAATTAGACTGATTCATTTTTTTTTTTTACTCAGAGATAACTTTATTGGTACATGCTTATAGTACATTATGATCAGTTTCACCATGGGAAGTTGGTACATGTGCATGATATTTCTCAATTTCTTTTTTTAAATTCCTCTTCTCCTACTGTTCACCTTCTCTGCACTTCTCAAAGATATATATATATCATGTACCTTTTATATGTATATGTGTGTATAATTTTATATATGTTTGTAGCACATGATGATCACACCCCTCAAAGGGACTTAATGCATGCACACGGCCCTTCACAGTTCCCCTCCCACATTTTCTATTGGTTTCCTCCTACCCTCTCTGTCTTTACTCCCCTGCCCACGAGCCATACATCCACCTCTCTATTTCCTACAGTTCGTTCCTTACTTCACACTTTATTCATATATTGGGCTTGTCATATAAGGGAGATTGTGCCATGTTTAAGCCTGCATGTCTGATTTACTGCTGATTCTTTAGTCAGGCTGTCAAGACAAGGTTTGAGAAGAGACTGTAAAAAAGCACTTCCTAGGTAATTAATTCACACAGGTGTGCTTCTGTATTTGTTACCTAAGACTAGTGGGCAAGGGCAGCCTCTCCATGCCAGAAACCTACATACTTTCATACAGAATCCACACGGTCTTGGCGTGTATAAACTAGTCAATGCGATTTTGTCAATTATTTATCTTTCTTCTACTTTTCCATATTTAAAATAACTAGCTTTTCAACCCAATTCAGTGATCATGTTGCACAATGAATGATCATGGTACATTGAACGTAGGCTTCTGTTGACCATGAGCAGCAGAAAAAACTAAATTATTTGTAAAGCTGCCAATGCATTAAAATGATAATTTAGATACATGCAGAGCATAAAGCAAAAGTCAAATAGTGCCTTGACAATGCATTTCATCCAACTTTAACAAGAAGCAGCACAAAATTAACTGAAATTACCCCATTTTGGGGAGCAACGTGACAGAAGCCATCTTACCATTCTTTATATTGAAGTTAATGAGGCTAAGAAATTATCTGCCATTACTTCATAATTGCAACCATAAACATTTTCCTTATTATGATATATATATAATACTCTTTTCTGCCCAAAGAATGTATATTCTGTTTTCAAGCTATTTTGCCATGATCGCACTGTAGTTTGGTTAACAATATGGGTACAAGAGTCAGAAAAAAATCTGGTTATGCTTTTTGAACCACTTCTGTTTAATGTGACACTTTAAGAAAGTTTCACAATCTTTCTCACCTTTGATTTCTTCATCATTCTGATGTAAACCTCAGCAATGTCACTGCTGTCTGTGAGGCAAAGGAGGATTTTGAAAAGCCCCCGCTCATCTGGAGATTCATTCATTAATGTCACTCTACTGTATCATCCTCAGAAATCAATTGTGAAAATCTGTTCCAAAATTTTTTCTAAAACTACATCTAATTATGTCATGAAAAAAAATCTTCAAAGATCAGAGGATGTTAATTATATTTTAATTTCTATTGCTGGTCTTGATGATAAATCTTCTCAGATACTGGAAACAACTATTTCCCAAGAAATTCCTACCATCTCTGATACCTTTATTTTATAAATTCTCTGAAGCAAATGCATTTTAGTTCATATAATAGAAAATTTAAATAATAACAGCTTACATATATTTTTTGTCCACATGTCTAGTAAATACTTTTATTTTAAAATAGTATCGCATTTTTCCAGTTAGAAGGTGAATAACAGACAAGTTTAACCTAGAGGCATACTAATATCAGTCTTAAAATCTATTTGATATAAAATTAAATACTAATCTTTTTCCTAAAAAGTAATAATACATAAACCATACAAAAAGGAATATTTGTTTCATGGTATAAGTAGTCCTGTTTCTAGTCTGCAATTCTTTTATTTTTATGGCCTCTAGAAATGAGAGAGAGAGACAGAGGGGGGAGAGAGGGGGGAGAGAGGCAGAGAGGGAGAGAGAGAGAGAGAACAAAAGAAGGCATTAGTTTTGGACCTCGGCACAATCTAGTTTTTTCACAAGTCATTCCAAGCAATTGGCCTTAAAATTCCTTGTGGAGAGTTGTGTCAATCACAACTAAAGTACCAGTAATCTGGGAAAGACAGTTCACAGATTAATATCAAGACTCTCTTATAAAGATCAGAATTCTTAAATGACAAGAAGCATTACCATGCAGATTGGAATATTTTTGTTTATTGACAACTTTTAAAAATTAGTATTACTAGAGTATTATATTTTTTATGTGCTGAGCTATGTTCCTTTAAAATTCATATATTAAAACTCTATATTCTGATACCTTAGAATATGACTTTATTTGCTGGCAGTTTTTAGAGACTTAAATAAAGTTAAGCCATTAGGGAGCCCCCGAATGCTGTTACCATTTTCCTTACAAGAAGAGATGAGGGCACAGGTAGAGACAGAGGAAAGACTACGTGGGAAGGAGAGAAAATGGCTATCTTCAGACCAAGGAAGGAAGATATTTATTTGACTACACTTTGATCTCAATGGTTTTTAATCTCTAGAATCACAAAAAATAAATTTCTGTGGTTTAACCCAGCCAGTCTGTGGTACTTTATTATGCTAGACTTTTCAAAATAACACGGGTTTGATAGATAAATTCCTGGAGATTATTTTTGTACCACGTATACTGAAATTTTAAAAATTGTGATGGAATCATACCACATATAGTTTAACTGCTTGACTGGCATTTCATTATCAAAGAATGCTTTTAAACTTTTATTATAAACCTATCTTCATGCATGTGGTTTTATTTTTAATTGCAGGTTTTTTTTTTATATCTGGCTGTATCATTTTGTTTCTGTTGTTCTAAAACCAAAGTGATATAATGAATAATTTTTATTGAGATTTATTGAGCTTCTGTTACTCTTTTTGAGAATCTGTAAATATTATTAAAGTAAATTCTTACAAGTGCAGTTATTGAATTAGATTGATCACAGAATAAATGCAAGTACCTGCCCTTTAATTTCAGCATATTTGAATTATTTTGAGATATTTAATCATTAATATTCCAGTGATGAGGAAAATATGACCTTTAATCATTGCTCTACTCTGAAATAATTTTGTTACTAGTGAATTTTTCAGAGAAAGTTACTTTAATTCTAGAAGACTTTCCTGTATAATATGTTTCAAACTCACTGTAGTATTCATATAAGGGTATTTTATGCTCATGATTGTCCTCCAAAGTTAAAAATCAGTATTATATTTTCTGACCTGAATATAGGCAAAATGGCATTGAATTCTCAATTTGTAACAAATATTTGACAGATTTGTGAATTTATGAGACTAGAAAATATTTATTGTCAGAGATTGCAAGATGGCAGACCCTGTGGCGGCACGATAAGAGAGCCTCTCTGAGGAAAAAAAAAATAAAAACAACTCAGACCCTGGAATCTGGCAACATGGAGAAAGCCAGACAAAAGGAGAGGAATTCTCATGACCCAGGAAGAAACTGAGGAAAAAGAAAAAGAAAAAAGAAAGAAGAAAAGGAAGCACAGACAGAGGGCTGGAGCTGGGCAAGCCCTGATCACTGTACTAGCACATCTTAAAGTCAGCTGAGATCACGGCCCTGCCAGAGTCGGGGTTGGTGAGCTCCAGACCCTCTGCTGGAGGAAGTGCTGAGACCAGGAATGGAAACAGCCAGTCAAGCTGCACAAACGTTGGTGAGTGATGGGAACTGGAATCCGCAAACTGGGCGGACTGGCTGGGCGACATTTTAGAGTTGGGCAGGGCTGGCTTGAATCAAAACCCAAGGTGGTGTCTGCTGATGACTCCTAGTCCAAAGCAGATTGGTGGGATCTGCTTGGGCAGAGCCATGCCCCTGGTTGAAACCCAATAGCCAGGGACCAGGCTTTTCTGGGCCAGTGGCATCCCCAGGGAACACACAAACTTGTTGAAGCATAAACTGGTTGACTGGTGTAGGGGGAGGACCCAGCTCTCAGCATGCAACTCGCAGATTCACAGTGGCCTGGGGGGTGGTACTTCCCTAGCAAGTGCACTGCAGAAAAACTGTAAGCAATAGGAAAGGCCCAGAGACCTCCACCACCCACCTGTCTGAAGGGGGCCAAAAACATGACAAGACACAGAAAGAACAAAAGGTCCCCAACTGTGGAACCAGGGAAAGTGAGTCCAACAGAGGTAAATGCAGAGGAGGATGAGAGCAACAAACCTGTAAGGTCAGAGACAGCTTCATCAGAAATAAAGAAATACATCCATGACCTCATCGATGAATTTAAATCTGAAATTCTAACTCAGGTGAAGCAAGATATAAGAAGATTAATAAAAGAAGTCCTGGGTAATCCTCAAGGAGACACAAATGAAAGAATAGTGGAACCCAGAGAAAGGAGAGAAGCCTTTGATGAAGAATATAAACAAAACCTAGAATACATGAAACAGATCCAAAGAAAATATCAGGAAATTAAAAACTCCACTGAAAGCTGGCAAATCCTTTTAACAGAAACTAAAGGCAAACTTTCAAAACTTGAAGATAGATTTGCAACATATGATTGTGAAAGGAAGGATCTCTTAAAAATAACAAGGAACCAGGAAGCAACGATACAAAGGCTAGAAGATGACAAGAGGATTTATAACCTAAGAATAAAATATGTGAATGAAGATGCAGCCATAAATACAAATGAAATAAAAAGTCTATTCACAGAAATAATTAAGGAAAACTTCCCAAACATAGGTAATGGAAGTGAAGTTCAGATGAATGAGGAAGGAATACAGAACTCCAGCCAGCTACAACCAATACAGATCTACACCCAGACATATAATAATCAGGATCCCAGAAATCCATCACAAGAACAGAATATTAAAAGCAGTCAGAGAAAAGAAACAGATTACCTATAAAGGAAAACTCATCAAAATGACATGGACTTGTCAATGCAAACCATCAAATCAAGAAGAGCTTGGAGTGAAATCTTCCAAGCCCTGAAAGAAAATAACCTCCAACCCAGAATGATATACCGTGCAAAACTGTCTCTCAAAATTAATGACAGACAACATATTTCCATGAAAAAGAGGAACTGGGGGAGTTTGTGACCATTAATCCAACCCTGCAAAGAATACTGAAGGACATTCTAGAGAGAAAGAAGAAAATCACCAGGGTTCCAGGAATAATGGCAGAAAGGTCTCAGAGAAAGGGGTAGACAGTGGAATGAAGGAGAAAAGTAAACAAATAACAACAGAAAAATAGCATGGCAGAGATAAAACAGAGAAAATTGGTTATATCACTGTTTTATCTTGACTGATTGTATTTGAATCTGGTATGCTTGAGAGTGTTGAGTCTGAGAGTAGGGGCAACTACTCTGAAGATGACAGGATTCAATAGGACACCCATCCTGGTTTGATTATTAACTGCCTTTGAAGTCCTATAATATCTCCAATGTTTAGATTTTATTAATAGTGTAAAGCAATGCTAAGTTTATATTATATTTGATGATACAGACAGTTTTATTGAAAATTACAAGAGACAGCATAGTGACTACTGTAGATCACCTGATGCTGTGTTTTTGTATGTTCTTTTCATTTCGTGTTTCTCTAGGAATTTGTATTGCTGACTTCTTTTGATTTGTTTCTCC
This sequence comes from Hydrochoerus hydrochaeris, assembly GCA_004027455.1. NCBI lineage: Eukaryota > Metazoa > Chordata > Mammalia > Rodentia > Hydrochaeridae > Hydrochoerus > Hydrochoerus hydrochaeris. The sequence goes on along the minus strand of PVLA01001768.1, from coordinate 32,433 downwards.
CTCTAATACAGAAAGGCTAGGTATATGTGTAGAGACTTATATATGTGTAGAACTGCTAAGTGGTTTATGAGAATAGATTATAGTTATTGTAAAGAAAAAAAAGGAAAAGAGAGTATTCTAAAGGATATAACTGCATGTATGTTTGAGTGTGTGGAATTAATAACCATGTTGCTAAAGTTCTAGTTGGATGGATGAGCAAAACTGACTGCAGTCTCACTGTTTGAATGTCCACTTTGTGGATTTTACTTTTGTAACTTGAACAACTGCATCTAACAGGAAATTATGCAATTATCAACTAGTGATTTTTTTACTGGTCACTATTTTTTTTCTGTTTTGTTTTGTTTTGTTTTTGAGATTTTGTATTGTTTCTACCCTCTTTCTGTTTCAAAATTTTTTCTTTAAATAAAAAAATTTTTTTTTAAAAAAGCAAGAGGATGAAAAGAAAGTGCTCTAAAATAGATAACTGTATGTATACTTAAGTGTGTAGGATTGATAACCATGTTACTAAGTTTTTGTTGGATCGGTGAACAGAACTATTTGCAGCCTCACTGTTTGAATGTCCACTTTGTATGCTTTAATTTTGTAACTTGAACAACTATATCCAAGAAGACAATATGTAATGTATCAAGTAGTGATTTCTTACTTTTTTTTTTGAATTCTGTATTTTTTCTACCCTTTTTTCTGTTTTGCCCCCCTCTTTAAATAAAATTTAAAAAAAAATTATTGTCATTTTATTACTACTATAACTATTTGAAATCTAAGTAACAATAATTCATATTTGCCATGACAAGTAAACAGTACAACTTAGTGTGTTGATAAATAAATGCAACTGATATGAAGTACTTGACCACATAAACATGAGAAGCTCCAAGGGTGATAAGATAAGATAAAGATAAGAACTTAAAATTTTTCACTAGTGTTGACTAAAAGTTCTCTCTTTTGCCTATAGGTCTCAAAACAGTAAAAAGTTTTAAAAGTGTGAAGAGAGGGCCATTCATTTCTCTTTTTAATTCAGTCTCTCCTTCAAATCATGGATGACAATTTCTACACTGAATTTTTTTAGGTTGCATATAACATATACAAATGTCTTCATTTGTCTTCAAATGTTAAATTTAGTGTTTAAATTAAAAATGCAATTCCAATTGTAAGAACCATTGAAGACTCAACATTTGAAGTTTGGGAGTACTTGTACCAAACATCATGGTTTGATCAGAATTATGATATCTCATAGCATTTCATGTCTGATCTCATTTTCTTAATGATAAACACAAAGAGTCTATCAATTTTAATGATGTAAAAGAACCAGTAGACACATGAAGTTATAAGACATACAAAAAATTGTTTTGAATTCTTTTAGGTAACCAAAACAGTTTTAACAGATGGATAGGCTAATATACAATGTAGAATTTCAAGAATTATAAGCAATAACAATGATATATTTCATGCCTTTTAAATTTATTAATGTATTATTAATAAAGAAAATATCCCTTAGCCTTAATAGTAAGTTTTACCATGACTACTGTGTTATAATGTTCATTAAAGTACTCATTTTATCCTGAAGAATATAAAGATTTATATGTTTGTTTGTATCAGCTCAAGTATATTATATTCTTGTAAAAAGTTTTGGTTAATAATTTCAAAGCACACAATATGAGACAAACACATTAAATTCATAATACTTTTCCCCAGGAAAAATATTGACTATGAAAACAATGGTAGCAGTAAAGTTGAAAAAAATACTTTAGCACACCCATCAGTAAGTGTTGACATTACCGAATATAAACAGTTTGTAGTCTTTTGCTAAGAAATAGCTGCAGAAAGGAAAAAGTGGAAAGATCCATGCTGATTCAATATGCTGAAAGCATTGACTTGCATTCAATAGAGTCAAACGTGACCCTGAGAGTCAAGCTGAGTGGATTAAATAAGGAATATTACTCTCATAAGTGGGACGCTACATCCTACAATCAACACTGACAATCACATGTCGCAGTTAATGTCAGAACAAGGGTCCTTGATTACTCTTGAGATAAAATTGTTTCAGATTACCCTCCAAAGTTAAAATTGAAGAATAACAAGAATTATTTTAAAAACAGAGGTACTGAACCACTCTGTGATTCACAACGGTAGTATTTTGTTTAAAGTAAGTCTTCCAGAATTAAATATGATATATTGCAGATTTATATATATAAAGATATCTTAAAATATCATTTTTCTTACACACTGGCTCATTGTTTCTCTTGGAATAGTGTTGTATTTTAAAGTGTGTGTTTGTGTGTTACAGATGTATGTTGTGTTACTAAAATTGGCCTTTAGAAATACTTATTTTGTGTTAGATTCTTACACTGACTCATAATCTGACAAACATGCAAGATATGTGTGTTTATCCCCTTCAATAATAAGATTAAGACACATAGGCTCACAGACATCGATTTGGCAGTCTGAGTAGAAATAGCAGTCATTTGTCAAACTGAAAAATTATTTTTCCTCTGTAACATGAAAATATTTAATACTTTGCTAAAAGTCAGAAAGCAAACAAACAATTAAGAATGAAAATCAGAATTTCATATTTGACCATGAGTACTATATACCGAGTCAAGTATGAATGTTAAGGGAAGATTTGTACTGCAAAAAAAACTATTTTCCGTAGTAGTATAGGAATAACACAGCAAATAGGCATGTTTACTGAAGAGCATCTCCATGCATAATTTGAAATATCCACATCAAAATGCATTTTTAAAATATACCATGTATATGCTCATATACGTGTACACAGTGTTTTAATAGAATCACTTTTTCCCTTTGTAATGCAGTTCATCCATACATAGGAAAATCTCCCTGAATAGAATAAATCACAGGTCTGTGTATAAAAAAATTCACTCAGTCGGGAAAAAAAATCAATGCTTCCCGCTTCTGAGGAATGCTAGCATTTCATCAACCACTTATTGAAGGAATAAAGACTACTATAAAACTTCACTATCCATTCATCACTACCCACAGAATGGATTGGTTAAAGCTTGGGCAGTGTGAAATTGCTACATACCCGTCTGTGTACCAATTTATGTTTGAACGACAGAAAAAGTAAGAAAGCTTATTGTAAAATACAAACCAGTTAATAGGATTTTTCTACAATAGAGATCATTTTAGTCATAGAAATATTCATTTAAAAAGTTGATGTCTGTGTAGCCTTGTGTATTTACTTTTGAAGTTTTAGATTTCTGTAAATATTTGCCAAGGATAATGAAAAATATAAAGATAACTTGAAATGGAAATTGTCTTAAATTGCTCACAATATTTACTATGAAATTTTGAATCTTCCAATATCATATTTCTTGAATGATGACACAATGTCACAGAATACAATAAAGAAGAGGAAATACTTATAAGGATTCAGAATGCTAGTAGTATCTTGCACTGTAAAGATTTATGCTAGTAAATATATGAAGTATACAGTGTTGAAAGTAAGCAAGCAACAGAAACATACTTAAAATACATACAGAGAGTGCTAGATGTGTGTACTCAGTGTCTAGCTTAAGGAATTCACTTTCAGATGGAAGAATAGAACTTTGTTCACACTGTTGTACAAATTCCAAGTTACTGTGAAAGCCCAGCATATCTAAACAAACCCCTAACAAGCCCATCATACTTGTTAGATTGACAACTTTGAAAACACATGTACATATACTGTAGAAAATATTTTCATTTTCCTATTTATCTTTTTAAAAGGTCTATAATTCCCTCTCCACTGGCCTTTTCTTTATCCATGCTAAAATTCTGACCATTTATTTATTATCTCCATTTATTTCAGAATATGTAGGTAAATAAGCTGTTCAGTGGAACCAAAATAAGTAGACTGTTACCAGGGTTAAGAAAATACAAAATCAGCTTTATGGTAGCACATGGCCCTAAGACTGCTCTAAAAGAACATGCATGTTTGAACAGAATCACACTTGAGCATGATTTAACAAAAAAAGCTAGATTTTCTTTAGAATAAATTTAAATATATCTTCCTTCTATAATATTTCATAGAGGCTTTTAAATTTTGTAGAAACCTACACATTTAAAATAAAGTACTCAATGGAAATTGACAGATATATTTATATACAGATAAAATGTTGCTTTAATATAAATGCTATGACAAAAGTTACAAAAAGAATGTATTAAATTAATATGTGTGTAAAATATATAACAGAAATTGTATTATTACCCTATGACTTTGATTTCAAATAAAGTAAATAAAATAGGTGCTAAAAACAGATATATGATATGACTGGTTTGATGAAAAGATACATCTTGTATCAAACATAGCAAAATATATTTAACAAGCAAAGTTTAAATTAAGAGATGACAAACAGACAGGGGTGCTGGCCCCCATCTGTAACCCCAGCACTCAGGTGGCTGAGACAGGAAGAATGCCTGAAGTTCGGGGCCAGCCCGAACTACATAGTAAATTGAAAATCAGCTTAAAGTGCATAGTAAGATAGATGCCATTTCAAAAAGTAAATAAATAAACAAAAGGAACAATGCTCATTAAACCAATCCAAATATAAGTTACATTATTGTCTGCTTGCTAGAGTATAATGTAATGTTTGTATTCATATGTTACTGTTGGTAGTGCAGTTTTTAATTTTTTTAGTGAACATGTTGGATTATGCTAAAATAATTGGAGAATAAATTTTAATCTTTTTGATTATTCACTTAGGAAGTTTATCCTAATGGACAAAATATAAATAAGAGAAAAAAATTCACGCATAAAAATGTTTATTGTCCTATTATTTAGTGGAGAAATTTCAAATGTCTATTCATAGGAGAACAACATACTAACATCATGGAAAGTTTTATAGACTTTCAAATATTACATTTGCAGGCAAGTAACGCCATCTGTTTTCTCATCAGTGTGCATCGTGTCAGCTAATTCTTCCACTACTTCTTGAAGTCTTTGAAGAGAAAGCCAGAATTGAGTTGTAAAAAGCAACAGAACACAAATGTTTCAAATTAATGTTTCATTTAATTCACACACCTGCTCCCTAACTCCTCTGATAGGAAAGGTCTTCCCTACATTGCTATCATCTCTCTCCTCTGATTCATCCCTGCTGTTTCTCTGCTCTTAGGGCACATGTCTACTTTTATAGGATGCCAAGATATTTACTTTTCAAAGTACAAAGAATACTACATTAAGTAAATAATTTTCTGTCATTAATGTTAAAGTACTTCTAAAATCTTGCAAATCTATTATGATTGTGTTAAGAGTCTACAAATGATAAATACAAATATATTTAAGATGGGAAAACATTTGAAAACATGAAATTAACAATGGCTGATATTTAAAAACAGTAAATTAACAAATATTAGGATAATTATGAAGGTAAATATAAAAATAATAAAACATCTTTGACAAATATAATGGATAATGTTTTAATATGCTAAATATATACAAGATTCTTACAGATTAAGGAGACTCCCAGGCCCCTCTTCACATGAACAGATGATTCTTAGAAATGTAAATCACTCAAACACATAAAAATTATTCATTCCTATGAACCAAGAAACATATGATCGTGTTGCCAGTTTTAGTAAATCAAATTACCAGATATTTCTGCTGGATGATATTATAGTGTGTTGATACAATGGATTTTTTAAAGTGCTGATTAATAATTACATATCAAAGAATGTCTAATTATGAGCAAGTTTCAAGATGGAATGCTAAGAGTTACTCGCTAGCAGTATCCAATAGTTCATATGTATCCTAAGTTTTAATTTATGTTAGTGATATTAAAATATCTATAAATCATTTCACTTGTCATTTGTACTTATGATGTGCATCAAAGTTAATAATCCCTTCTATTACTTAAATCATTTCCTTTTAAACCTTAATATATTCTTTAAACAACTTTTCATGTACGTAGATATATAAATTCACAACAAATTCAACATGGTATATTATCACTATCATAATAGTTAGAAGTGTTTCGTTGTAAATAAAGAAATAAACCATGATGTGATCATGAAAATACCATTATTATAAAACTGTAACAATCAAGATTCTATGCTCCTGGTAAATTAAAAGACAAATAAATCAAAAGAACTTAATAGAAAGTCCACAAATGTATCCATATAAATATAGGAAACCAATCTTTGACAAAGAAGCAAGGAGAATGCATTGGGGAAACTGCGATATTTGAATCTTTAGTTTTACTTTGATTGATTTAAGCGGTACCTAGCTTATGTGCCTTGATGGGTCATGGAAGCATGGCTTTGAGATTTCACCCGTTTCTTGGCCCTGTCTTCTCTGGGTGCTTCCCAAGTGCTCTATTTCTTGGCTTCCATGAATTGAACCACTTTGCTGTACCTTGGAGTCAGCTGACTACAGCCTGAAACTATTGACACTGTAAGTCATAAATACAAGGTGAGATCAAAACACACGGCAAACAGTTAAACTGATAATACAATGCATTTATTACAATAAAAGACATATTGCTATCAACCCTCTTCAGAATACTCCCTCACACCCCCACACATACTAAAACCTATCACATCGTTTGGTTTTTGCCACTTTCTGAAGCAATTCTATAAATCCTCTTTCATGCATGGCTTCTTGTGGCTGCCTGGTGTCCTGAACCAATAACAAATGTTTATGGCACTTTCTGTCAGATATAAACGTCAACTTGTATCCTCACTCACTTTACTCACCCGGTCTGGCATCTTATAATTTCTGGTTCTCCTGAAAGACAAAATGACCATGAAGTGAGAATTTGTGGCACGTGCTTGTAATCCCAGCATTCAGTGGGCTGAGGCGGGAAGATTGTTGTGAGTTCAAGGCCAGTTTTGGCTACATCGTCATTTCAATAGTAAATTAGCCCTAGTCTATGTCTATGTCTACCTTCCTAAAATTGCTAAACATCAAATTATTTTTCTGAATGTTCTTGCTTTTCAATCAATTTTGAATGAATAACAGATATTTTGATATGTTCTTGAGATTTTAAAATTAAAGGTACTATGCAGTCAGTTTTAAAAATTTGTAGTTTAAACGTTAATAATCAAAAATATTATGTAAAAGTAGCATTTGGATCAAAAAGCCAATAACGAACAAAAATGTGAGTCAAGAGCAAACTGTGTCCAAATTCTTCTGGAGATTTTTCCATTAAACAAGTTTCATAGACCCTCACTTGAACTTAAATTTAAAGGATTAACTATTTTCTCTCCTCTTAAAATCTCAATGCATAATATTATTATTCAACCATACCCAAATTAAATTGACAGTCACATGATATATATTAACAGTTGGTAATCGGTAAGCCTTCTAAAGCTTTTGTGTATATAATTTTAGATTTGTCAGAATATTGAAATGATCTGTAGGCTAATCTGTCTTTCTCACCTCATTCTATTTTAATTATTTACACTATTTGTTCATGTCCTTTTCTAGGTTGATCCTCCCTTTTCTCCTCACTCACCTCTTCACATAGTTTCTGTGCAGAGATTACATGAAAAGGCTCACATATCAAAGTGCTCTGCTACTCCAAAACAGTAACGACTTTATAGAAAACAGCACAGCAAAAGATACCTTTATAGAATTATTAATTTATCTCTGTTTTAAACTGGTAATGCAGTTCTGCACACACAGAGATAATCTCTCACCATTAAAATATTCTTAAATACTATAAACACTATCCCATTCAAAATGCTGAATTTTGAGGTCTAAGTCAAGTGAAGATGAGAAGATGGTATATAATTGTTGCAAACACTCAGATTCTTTTCTCAGGAATGAAATGAAAATTGCATTTGATTTAACAATTGGTAATAAACATATTGTTAAAAAATATGAATATCAGAATTTTTTACACAAAAAAGAGAAGTGGATAGGATTAATTTGAAGGCAAACATGTAAAATGTCCATAAATCAACATAAACCAAGAAATCATGGAAGAAAACTGAAAGAATAATACCAAAAAATGAAGTACTAATCATTTATATTAAAAGACTATTGAATAATAATACTTAAATCTGACAAGACTAACTCATCATTTATGCATTTTAAAAGCAGTTATTTAATATAATATCTATTATTAATAAATAAATAATCAAGAATGATTGCATGTTGTTTAAAGGTCAGCAATTTAAATAATCTAAATTGAAAAATAGCAAAATAAATGTTTGTATTTAAGTAAAAATGTTAAAAATACTGTTAGGAGAGTTAAGTGGACTAAATCGGATGACACAGTTTTGTTGTAGGAAATGAAGAACTTGATTCAATACAAATCTACAAAAGAAGACCAAACTGCAAGAGAAGATTACTGAATCACAATGTCTGCATTGACCTAAACCACTCTTTTTTATTATTCAAAATGAAAATTATATATATATATATATATGTATACATATATATGTACACACACACACAAAGATTTGAAATTGCACATTAGTCTCTCATCTTATTTCTTAACTTTCCATAATTGTCTCATAAAATTTTAATGTTAATATTTATATTTGTGGAGGACATAATGGTATTTATGTAGCATTAGAGACACTTTGCATGGTTTCTCTTTAAACAAGGTTACTTCCTTAAGAAATTTGCCTAAATTGTGAAACTATTTCCAAGGCATGGCAGAGTAAATGTCCATTTAATTTGACATTTTCAGGAACATTGGTTTCCAATTCAAGAATTTTCCAATTAAATTTCATTACATTGATTTCCAAAAAACTTTCCTATGGGACTGGTTTCCAACTCTGGAGCTGGGTTGTGAACCAGGCAGTTTCAGTACATTATAAATATTGGCCAAACTGGTCCAAACACTCTGCAGGCTTTCAGCTACTCTCTCTGTTGTTTCCTTAATGTAAAAACAGTTGATTGATTCACACCTTGAACTTGTTCACAGAAAGCTGTTAGTGTAAAAACAGCCTACAATTATCAGTGCAGTAGAATAAAGCCATATATATGTTTACAAAACCTACTTAGATGCATTAACTTACATGTAACATGACATATATTCCTAAAGTAATGAGTAAAATGTCCTCTTTTAACAACATAATGCTAAATATACATGTGCGATATTTTTATTTGATTACTGAGTTGATATAACTTGTTTATGAATAAGTTGAAGACAATTTTTTTGATTTATTAAGATTTATCTCAACTTTTCGTTTTAGTAATATAAAAATAAAGTATAATTTTTTCCTAGTATTATTCTGGGCATATGTAAAAACAATCATCATATCTGTAAAAAAGTCAAAGATGCTTTTTATCAAAATCATTTTATTTAGTTACATTAAAAATATATCTTGGACTGGGGGTTCAGCTCAGCGGTATAAGTGCCTGCCAGGCAAGCATGAGGTCATGAGTTCAATTCCCAGTACCAAATATATATTAATGTATATGATATTCCCAATAGCACAGGAAGAAATTTTCTATAATATGCTGGTGTCAATTTATAATTTATTCTAGTGTTATATCTTCTATTCACAGAGAAGGCTCTTAGTGACTCAACATTTCATAAGAATTAAAATGCTAGCACAGACAGATATTGTGACACAGGTCTGTAATCCCCACACTATGGGAAGCTTAAACATAAAGGTAATAAATTCAAACTCAGCCTGGCCAGCTGAACAATTCAGTGAAATTCTTTTTCAAAATACAAAAAAAGAAAAGGCTGGGAATGTAGCTCAGTGCAAACATCTTTGTTGCATCCCCAGTACCACCACCACCATCACCAAAAAAGTAATAAGGAAGAACATATAAGATTCTAATACATAACTATGAAAGTAAAACAGCACAGCATAATTATCTAAGGAGTAGTGTGCAAGAAAGGAGAACAACTTTTATTAAAATATGTTTTTAATTTTGTAGAATATTATTATAGCAAGAAAAAGAATACTACATAGGAAAATTAGGAATTTAATTTCATCAATATTAGAGAAGTATAATACAATTTGTTGCTTGGATTTTCCTGTCTCTTATTTGATAGCAAATGCTTGATAAAGAGCTATAAATTCAGTTTCTTTTGATAACTATGCATTACTAATTACAAATAGTTTTCAGATTATAAATGTTCAATTGCTGTCCCATCTTTTTTCCCTTATAAAACTGCTTTTATTGTTAATCTGACTTTATCTGTGTTGCACACTGGAATTAGTGACAATCCTGATGAAGACTTAAGGACCTCCCTCTCTGAGCTCTGGAAATCACACAGTACCCTGATTTCCTTTATGAATGAAATGAGTCATCATCATCTGATACAATCCCAGGCCAAAACCTTGATGTCATGTGGACGGTCCAAAGCAAAGCATATGCGATGGGTGCCTACATAGACATCGGTTTAGTGCTCCTGTTACTTACTTTTCCCCATATATCTTAATTATTCACTCCATTCTGTTTCATTTACCAAAATGATTACCAAGCAAAACACAATATTAAAGGAAACTGATACTTCCATTTCTCTTCCACTGAAAATATGAGATAATATCCAACTTTTGAATACCTTCATATCCTTCTGAAAAAAACCACTTCCACTTTCTGTGCTCTAACTTCTTAACTAAATCCAAATGTAATATTTAAAAAGTAATTCTCAGGAGTACCTGACATACAAGAAAAATATATAATGTCTATTTATGTTTACGTCTAACTTTGTAGAAAAAAGTAACATGTTAGTTGCATCTGAACTTCTTCAAACAACTAATTTTTGTCATGTACAAAATGTGTAACCAACACTTAACAATGAGGGAATAACTTGGAATTTAAAATGGTCCTTTTCAAACATAACTTTATTTTCATTTTCTAATAAGCATTTCCCTAAAACAAAATTGTTTGCACATATTTTTTAAAAAGTTTCATAGACTCAGAAGTTTTGCAATTTAGACAGTTTTAAAGTTTTTTGTTTTGATTTTACCATTCTAAAGACCACAAAGTTTTAACTTGTTTTTCATAAGCATAGAATAGTAAAACTTTTTGAAGTAAACAATTATTATACCATGGAACTTTCCTTATTAAACAGATTTTCTAGAAATTTCTATAGAATATTTCATGAGAAAATAGTTTTTAATAAAAATCAGATCAGTTATACTTTGGTTATGGTATTTCTGCCTAATTTATATTTCTCTTATTATCTTTCCTTGGTTGCCTGTTTTATTTATAGTTTCTCTCAAGAGTAAGATTTTTCTCTTTCCTTTTTTTTTCCTTAAGAAATTGTTTGCAGTGGAAATAAATACCAACCAGGGAGCCTGAAACCAATTAACTACTCTACTTAAGGAAATACAGCTCAGTTTTGAAGCTGAAACAACAATAAAAATGATATCATGATAAAATAAAACAAATTGGTGCATTATACAACCATACAATAACCACATTACTTATTTCTTATGATGTCTTTTGAGACTACAACACAACAGGACAATATTTAATTAGACTAAAAGGGATTGTAACTCAGTGGGTTTTGTATGCATTAAGTGAATCAAATACTGCTAGAAGTATTATGCAAACTCATTTTAATGCTAGATTTTGGATACATAAAATCATTTAATATCCATTATGTATCAGAAGGTACTGTTGTGTTGACACTTCATCATTGACAAGATAATTGCCTACTGGATATGTTGCAGCTTGACTAGAAAAAGACACATATTCAATTTAAATTTCATCTTTAACCATCAATATTTTATACAAACAGCCTACATTTCTACAGTCTAGACTCACTCCCTTATTCCTTTTTTTTGCTTAAAAAAGCATAAATTTTATAAATATATATATTTCTTTTCATGTCAGTTAAATGTAAATGATATTTCTTGACATTTTACTTTTTATTTTATAGAGAATAAAACAACAATATGGAATTTCAAAACAATAGGAAATTAATAATGGTTAATATATTACCATTTTATTATTAATAATGGTTAATATATTACCATTTTATTATTTAATTCTCATCTATTGGAATATTGTTGAGGCTTTTATGCAAATTACATGAAGCATTATTTATCATCTATGATGTCAAGTTCAAGGAGGCAAAGTAATTAATTCATAGTCTCAGATTTTCATTTTGTTAAATTTTGTAGTTTTCTTCCTTCCATTCTATAAATATGATGACAGTAACTGCAAACAAATGTTCTTTTTGGTTTTATTCTCCTTTTTATTTCTTGTAGTTCTAAACCAGTAGAGTGAGACACATCCTTTATCTAGAGCACATTGAAAGTAGGAGGCTAGGACTTTTGAACCACTCTTAATAGCTCTTCTCATAAAACAATGATGTCTCCTTATCAAACGTTTTCCAAAAATCAAACATGCTTAGCTTTTTAAGCCTTTTCCCAATCTTATATCTAAGATCTCTTTGTTTAATATTTTTATTTTAAAAATGCAATCATTTAAAGAACTAGGATTATTGTTTAAAGTGGAAAATTCTACAATTTAATTTTTTGCATTTAATTTAAACTGCAATTTATCTGATTTAAATTAAATTGTGAGACCTCAAAAACTATGAAAAGACTACTAGAGTTAATAAACAAGTTCAGCAGTGTAGCTGGATACAAAATCAATGCTCAAAAATCAATAGCATTCCTGTACACAAACAAAAAACTCACTGAGAGAGAAATTATGGAAATATCACCTTTCATGATAGCATCTAAAAAAATGAAAAACTTAGGAATTAACCTAACTAAGAATGTAAAAGACCTATATGCTGAAAATTATGCTACTCTAAAAAAGGACATTGAAGAGGGTATTAGAAAATGGAAGGATATTCCTTGCTCTTGACTAGGAAGAACCAACACCGTAAAAATGGCCATACTCCCAAAACTGTTATACAGATTCAATGCAATCTAAATCTAAATACCATTGACATACCTCACAGATCTAGAGAAAACACTCCTAAAGTTCATTTGGAAACAGAAGAAACCTAGAATAGCAAAAGCAATTGTGGGCAAGGCAGAAGGCATCTCAATTCCTAACTTGAAATAAATTAACTTGTGATTTTGCATCAATTTTGTATAATTTTTCAATTTCCATTACTAGTTTAACTAGATACATTTAATCAACAACATTATATCACTGATAGAGTAAAGGGATTGTTTGATTCATAAAATGATTTCATGGCTGCCTGTGCAATCGAATCATCACTACTTCAATACAGTTCTATAGTAGTTTGTTTCTGAGTCTAAAAATATATCGTCTCTTTGATACCATTGTACAGAAGATTCTACCAAATATTCTTAGAGATTGAGATTTTGTGCTTTTATTTCAACTACTTGAATTGATTTCAAACTGTAAAGAATAACTCTATGCTTGACTGTAAAGAAGATGTATGACTATACAACATACTAAAATCAGTTGAGGAAAATATTTTATCACTGTCATTGTAAAATTTGTCCTTATGGTTTGTCTATGCTGGATCACTCTATTTTTATTAGTGTTTTTTGTTAGCCTCTTGAAAATCCAAGAATAACCCTCAGACTAGGGTCTCCTTATGAAAATGTATACAATGCTGTTTCTATCTATATGTGTAAATTACACATTTAAACTTCATTTATACTTAATACCTTTGACAGTGGTTAGGCAGTGACCTTTGTACATCTAAATTTTACAGAATACTTACATTTTTCTTGTAAAAAATGCTGTGGCTTAGCCAATTCTGGCATTTCTTTCCGCTGTGAGTCACACGCTGTGCCTCCCCATGCAGTCTGGCAGGATTTTCCCAGACTATTTTTGCTAAAGCGAACTAAGGAAAGGCACACAGTTACTGAAGAGTTTTATCCAAATTACAACTTCATAGACACTGTCGATGAGGCCTTTTACGATTACTGGATAAAGGTACACAACGCAGATCCTCTGTTCAATCTCCTGATGTGCTGTAACATGAGTATAGGAAGACTGCTTCCCATTAGAGAAGAAGAAAATAAGAACTTCTGAAATACAAAATTCTCAGGAGTTGGGCATACTGAAAGTAGATGTTACAGTCTTGTAATTCAGAGATTTTTTTCTTAAACCAAGTCTTTAGAAGAATCTGATCAGATAACACAGTATTCTAACATTGAGTTTCTGAGGGAAAAGTACTCTATTGCCCCTTCTTACAAAACCTTGGTTAGGTAACTTTAGCCCAAATTCTGAACAAATAAGTCAAGTTATTTATGGCCTGCAGAAAAGTTTTTATGAGTTTTACAAAACATAAGTTGTCTTAAATTCAAAAGACAACCTTACAGTAAATTCTGAATAATCTTTTCCAAAAGCATTTTCATTGTGGTTGTCACCACAGAGATATTTGAATTTAATTGATTATTACTTAGTGCCAAAGCAAATGATACCCTTCAAGCCCCAGTTTTAGACCGTGAATGCCTAGACACAAGTTTCTGTCTTCCACACAACACAAGCAAGAATTAAGGGCACCTGAACACATTTCTTTTGGGAAATTTCTATTTGTGCATCTCACAAAACATTTTTCTCTATTGTAGATTTTAAGATATAGCTCTTTACAATCAAATGTCCCTGCTAAGTTTCTAAACTCAAAGTGAATCCCGTATAGAAGGCCGTGAGCATGTTTATTTCAGTATCTACATAGAATATTTTTACAGGGAATTAAAATTTGCCATAAGCATAGAACCAACTTTTGTTTTCATAATGAAAGCAAGTTTTAACGGCTTTTTACAGCACAGTTTAGGAAGAAAGAAGATTGCAAAACTTTAATGGCTCTTTTAAAAAGTTGAGTAAACAACGCGTAATTATTTTGCTGGGAAATGCTGCTAATTAAAACAAAATCATTCTATTAGCACATACACCTGCTGCTACATAAACAGTTCATTTCTTGCTAGAGAACTTAATTCCAGCACAGAGCTGAATCTCCAGCTCATTTCCTTAAGGGATGTCCACTTCAAAATCCTGCCTTGTCTTCACGTATGTGATTACTGACTTGCTCAGAGTAATTGTGACAGGGTACCAAAGGGAATATTCAGTTTACCATGGTGTTTGCCTCTGCAGGCTTTACAGTCCCAGATTTCCTTCGGGTTAGAAAAGGGAAAAAAATGTAGTCTCTTGTCAAAATAATTGGAATTCAGTTATCTTTGATGTGAAACACAGAGTTTTATTAAAGATAAACATAGAAAAATATCAAATAATGCTGCTCCTTTAATCTGCAGTGATACTCACTTGACATTTTAAAAATAATTAAAAGGCCACTTTTTATTGAAATCTTGACTGTATGCAAGGAGTTATTCCCCCACACTTTGCCAAGATTGAGCCTTACTTACGTATTTAAAAAAAAAAAAATTCATGTGCAGTCTGGGTTACTCACAACAAGAACATTAACAAACATAATGAAAGTGACAAAAGTTAAACAGAATATTTATTTCATCCCAAATTCTATAGAAAGCAGGCATGGTGGCACACTTTTGTAATCCTAATACTCAGCAGGCTGAGACAAGAGAATCGTAAGTTTGAGTGCAGTCTGAACTATGAAGGGAGACTCAGTGTCAAAAAAAAAAAATTTTTCTATAGGAAGTCTTTGCAAATACAAACTAATGCATATGTGTTTACTTATTTGTTTCTATTTTTCTGTCAACATAATCATATTCATTTTCATCCATTCCTATAAATGTCAAAAATCACAACCCCACTTCACAATTTATAACCAACCCCTGGCATTGGTGATATTAATAATTTATTCCCTTCCATAATACCTAGCTAGAGTACATATTGGATTTTTTATTACACAGTAAACTACAAATAAAATTACAATTATCACCATTTTGCTGCTTTGTTCACTTAAACAATAGTACCGTATAATGTATAAGAAAAAATCAGACCACGACCAATAACAAAATGAAAAATAAGAGCCCCTTCTCTTAATTCCTGAATGCTAGGGAGCAGATTTTGGTAATTGCAGATTTAAAAATAAAAATTACAAATATTCACAAGTGTACCCTTTTATAATTATTTTTAATCATGTCCTTTTGAATTAGCAAGTAAAAATGCATAGCACTGATGCAATGCCCGAGTAAGCTTAGTCCTCATTATGTATTCCTTAACTAAATGACTGCTTTTTAATAGGCACTTTGTTTTCCTTCAGGTTGTTTTGTCACCAAATTGCTGCAGTGGCCACATGTCTGACATCTATGCATTCAAGTACAACTGATTGCCATTTAACAAAGGAGTAAGGGAAGGCATAGGATATTCAAGTAGTTTCTTCTAGAATCATCCAGCTGCCCAGTTGACTCAGAATAAAAATGAAAGCCTGAATCTAGGTGCTTAACATTAATGAAAGAATTCTTGTAGGCAAAGCTGGATATGATAATGCCTTCAGTGTCCCGTGTTTCCAGAAAGCCAAGAATTATTTAAAATGTTCTAGAAATTATTCTGAATAAAATAATGCTAAGTAATATTTGTGTATAATTCAACATATATCATGTGTCCTTTATATAATTAGAATAAAATGAATGTATCCCTGCCATTTTAACACAAAACCCTAAAATTAAGATTATTTTCTTCAGCAAAGATATTAATGAGTTTATGGAAATACAGATTCAGACCTAGATTTGGGAGAACCTAGATTTGGTTCATGGAAATACAAACATGAATCTAGATTTGGGAGCACCTAGATTTAAGTCTTTAAAATAAGACAGGAGGAATTTATTTCAGAGAAGAAGCCCAAGAATCATAGTTACATGGCAGGAATATGAGTCCTTGGTAGAAATCCTAACAATGATTTCCATCAGTACACAGTGTACTAACAAGGAGACTTTGTAGATGAAGGAACTCTGGTATATATTTTACATTACATGCGTATAAAATTTTTTCTTCTTAAAATATCCTGCAAAAGAGGCAATATTCTACTAACAGTTTGAGAAATAAAATAGTCACAGGAAAAGCAATACAAATAAAATGAGATTTTAGCAATACCTGAAAACCAATAGTACTGTATAAGGAGATAATTAAAAGTAACTGTCTTCCCCCCAGCAAACATCCTGGGAAGTCTTATGAATAGTGTTAAACTTCCTACGGAGCTTGAGAATAAGAACACTTGAAAATTGATTTAATTGAGAAACAAGGTGGCCTGTGCTGACACCTGATTACAAAAAGCTTCAGGGAGAAGTCTAAGGAAACTTACAAAGCAGACAGCAAAACAAGCTGAAGTGATATAGCCAATAAGGAGTATTTGGAAAAACAGAACAAAAGGAGAAATCAGCTACATTTTTCTTCCTTCTCTTGTCTCTACTGATATATTTGATATAATTTCAGGATTGTGAAACTTATGAAAAATAATATAATAACTTCCCACCCACCCATTTTCCAGATTGGTATCTTAACATTTAGTTTAGATGTCTATCCCTCCTTCTCTATCACTCTCATGATATCTGTCTTTAAATAAACACACATATAAAATAAATTTATAAATGTGGTATGTAAATCTTTCTGTAAACAGTTGCTGATTAATTTGCAGATAGGTTATTCATTTTCCTTCTTCTCCATGAAATTTAGTGTATATTTCCTATAAACATAGAATTATTTTATGTAATCAAAGTACAATGACCAAATCAAGAATTTAACATGGATTCTGTATCATTGTCTGATCTTTATTATGGCAAGCTGTGTGTAAAAGATCAGACAATATTTATTTCAGGCTTTAAATATCATATGCTCCTAGAACTATTCAATTCTACCTCTTTAAAGTAAAGGCATCCAGGAATGACCTGTAAATGTCAGTGAGTGCCTGTGTGCAATACAAACATTTATTTTCAAAAACAAGCAGTAGCATGATTTGTCTTATAGGTTATGGTTGCTGAACATTGGTCTAACTTAAACATCTTTTTCAGGTCTTTTGTATGTAATATTGTTTATGGAAAAATCTAGAGTCATGTATTCCTTTTAGTTATAATATCTAATTGATTGTATTTAATCTCAGACTCATTTTTAATGTTTTTGAAATCAGTCGACCAATTATTTCATAGAATGTCTAATTGAATTTATCTGATACCGTGTCTTAAAGATAATCAATTTTGTCCCGAATCCTATACAAAATTGTTGATGAATATTCTCAGTTCATCAGATCACGAGCACAGATCACTAGTTGGAATTGTGTTGCTTTGGTTGCCATTTTGCCTATTTTCTCCAATTTAAACTTCTACTTCATACTTCTCTATTAGTAAATATTTCATTGAGTGCTACTATGACTCAATAAATATTTTATTATTTCTCAAAATTTAATTCATTAGCTCAGAATCTCTTCATGATTTTTACCTGATTAATTATTAGGGTGATCATCAATGTTGATTTTTCTAATTGCATCACTTCGAAATCCATTCAACTGACTTTCTAGTAAGGTTGTAACTGGCTGTCTGTTCAATTTAGGTATAAACTTAAAGATGCTTAATTTATTTTAATATTTATTCCAATGGTCAAATTATTTCATATTTTATACATTAGATCCATTTCATTACTGACTTCTAAGTTCTTTTTAAATGCTCACATCATTCACTGAGCTTTTCCAAACTTTTCAGCACATCAGGAATTTCAGCTTTTCATTTTTCTTTCCAGGTCCAGATCTGGAATCAGTCATTTCTCTAAATATTCTTGGTACTTTTAGGGGAAAATGTTATTTAGAAATCAAAGTGTACAGGTAATATTGCTATAGCTATCAGATTTTAATCACTTCTACATCCTTTCAATAACCTGCAGATTACAACACTCACATACACATGCATGGACTGCAGCATACGCATGGACATGGAAAGACGCTCCCCCACACACATAGTGTCTGTGTTGATGTATCTCTATCCATACACAGAAATATTAAAACCCAGTAGTTCATACTGGCATCTTGAAGTCCAACCCTATCTGTAGGATTTTTCTGTTTCTTCCTTCAATTGAACAGCTTACAGTAGAAATCTGCTTCTTACCTATGATATATTCACCAACTGTTCCAATCCTAGAGTAATGCAGATTTTGGATTAAGAAAACATACCACTGAGAAAGAACTGCTGAAATCTAGTATTTGTTTTAAATTATATTTGTCTTAAGCATGAGGACATGAAGTGCAAAGTACTTTTCTCCTACTTTCCCCAATGTGGTTATATACATTTGTCCTCATTTTTTATTGTTGTTTTGAATTCTCCACCACAGTCTTTGACCGTTGTATCTATTTGTATGTTCCAGAAGGTGTGAAGCATGGTGTGAATACATGAGTCAGTGATGCACTGGAACACTTATCCGGGAAGTGTTGTCTCTTCCCTTCATTCCCCTCCCCTTACCTCACCTGTGATCCGCGGACAACCAATCTCATTCCTCACCAATGATACTTCAAGCAGTTACTTTTGCTTCAGTGAATACATATTTTGAATATTTCAGTTTTTTTCTCCTTCTCACCATGTACATTTGAATATTTGAATTTTTATCTCTCCTTTTCACAATGCAAGTAGACCAATAGAGGTAATTTGTCATATTTACTTTCTTCATTTAGTAACACGAGGTGGAGATCATGGCACATCAAAGATTGTATCGTAGACATCTGCTTTATTTTTTTCATACATACTTAACTTTGGATTTATCACAGTTTCCTTCTCAGATACAGGCAGGTAGATTGTTTGTAGTATTTTGCAATTACTATTATGACTATAAAAAAATAGCTGTGGTGGATTAACTTAATAGTCAACTTGTAACACCTGGCTGAACTTCATCAGCCTGGTGCTGGGTGGGGAAGAACCACCTCTGGACTGTTGCTAAAAACCTAAAAAGAGAACTTAGGGGAAGGAGGTGGGCTGTTGATTCTCCTGGAGAAGCTTGTCACACTGGCTTTCCTAACATAAACTCAGCTGCTATTATCAGAGGTGCTCCGGACCTTGAACCCCGGACCTCACTGTCACTGATGATGGCTGTGTTTATTTTCTGGGGAGCTCTGGTCCTTACTTTGAGGGTTGCTTCCTTGCTTCAGTGCAGATACCTCAGCCTGCTGACACAGACCCTTCATCCCACTGGCACAGATTTTCTAGCTTTCAACTCTGGCTGTTCAGTCTTCCCAGTGTTGATCCTTGATGCAGATTTGCATGAGACATTGTTGTGGGCTCTAGGCCTCCAGCTGAACTCGTGGAGGACATGGCCATGGGTTCTAGGTATTCAGCTGGTCTTCTGAAAGACATTGTTGTGGGATCCAGGCCTTCAGCTGGATTTTTGGGTCTACAGTGAGTGGAGAGATTTCCTGCACTCTTTTGCATCTGACTCTGGGTGAACATTGCAAAATAATCCTATAAATTATATGTGCTGTATTAAATCTATTCCCTTGAAAATCTTGACTACAATAGCTTTCTCCATGTACATTCTCTAGTTTCAAGAGGTAGGGCTTGTGGGTAAATGTTTAGGGTTAAAATTAGAAGGTCAAAACAAACACATATTGCATGCTTTCTTTTGTTATTCTTGACAGAAACCTTGCTTTCTCTTGAGAAAAGTGGTCCCAATCCCTATTCTGCCTATTATGTGCACTATTAGGTATATAACAAAAGTAAAGTACATATTTTTTCACTAAAAGAATTCTTCAGGGTATCAAGGTGTGATCAGTTTTTAGGCAAATAAATCCATCTACAATAAAAACCTTGAAAAAAATGAATTTGTTTATGAGAAAAGTTCCTGAAGAAAAACTAGAATGTGTGCATAAAAAGAACAAAAGTCCAAAGGATGCAAAGTTCTTGAGGATACTAGATACCCAGGCAAGGAAGCTGATTAACATCCTCTGAGTGGACAGAGGAAACATGGAACAAGAAGTTGTCATTTTCAGTTCTACTGGAGACCATGTGAGTGACACTGAAGACAGATGTTCAGATACAACATTCCAAGCACTGGTGAATTTAAATCCTTGCAGAAATTGAATCCAGGCTTCAGTAACAAATTGGTAGTTTGTATAAATGTCTGTTAATTAAGTTAACAACAAATTACAACCTAATTTTGAGCACACTTGAATAGATGTTTGTCTTTTTTTCCTAAGGAAAGCAAAGCATTGTAAAAACTTTATCCAGAGTGAAAAAAAAAATATTGGTTGTTTCTTCCACAAGAATATTTTACAGGTTCATAATGATTCCATCTATTTTTGTGACAGTGGTATGAGTTCAACAGAAATTTCTACCCAGCTTTTAAAAAATAATCAATGACAAGATTTTACTTTTCATCACTTTTAATGCTTAGTTCAGATTCAGAAAGAAATGTGAATAATGCATTAGCTGAAGTGTCACATTTTGGTGAGAAACACCCTGGTGGGACTGCTGTTTATTTTGGCAACTACAAATGGCAAAAAGTTTCTCTCTGACCTTATACCTTTTATTTCTAACAGATATTTGCCCTCTGTTTAAAGGTAGTTCTTTCTTCATTTGAAATAATATTTGAGCCCATTTTGCAATAGTTCATCAGTAAAATTAAATAAATTTTGAATTGTCAAAGCTGAAACTCAAATCAGAAATTATTAATTGAGGAAAGAAAATTACTACATCAAAGTCTGGATGTAAGATATGAACACTCCTTGGGTTGTTCTAGCATTAAAAAATCAAGTTAGATTTCAGCAGTTTTCTATTTAAAAAATTTTTGATTTACAACTGATATGCAGAAAATTGTATGCATTTAAAGTATACTATTTAAGGACTTGGACACATATAAACACCCATTGTATTATCTCTACAGTCAAAGTAATAGACATCTCAAACAGCGTCTAGCATTGCCCTGTGAGACTTTATGGTGTGTGTGTGTGTGTGTGTGTGTGTGAGACAACTATTTTTATTACAGGAGATCTGCCCTCTTAACACATTTTGAAATGCACAAATAATGCATTGCTAGCGACAAACACAGTGATGTGCCGCAGATTTCTAGAGTTTTTCATGTACAGAGCTGAAATTTTGTATCTTTTGACTTCTCCATTTGCTCTACCCACAGAGCCTGGTAATCATTGTTACATTTTTTGTTCCTATGTGTATGACTAATACAGGTTATGTAGAAACATGCAGTAGTTACCTTCTGTGATGGATTTAACATAGTATTATGTTAATACAAGGTTAATACAGGTCATATCAAGCTATCTTTTTTAACAGCCTTAACTGTGTTCATTCCATATAATTCACATTTAAAAAATCTATGCAACTGTCAGTTGATGTTTAGGCTATTTCTATATCTCTTTTTTTAACTTTTTTATTATTTAAAGAGAAAAAAACAGGAAAAGGGTAGAAATATTACAAAATTTCAAAAAAGGAAGATAAACAGTAAGAAATCACTAGTTGATAAATTACATACTGTTCTTTTAGAAATAGTTATTCAAGTTACAAAAATAAAGCACATAAAGTGGACACTCAAGCAGTGAGAGTGCAAACAGATCTGTTCAACAATCCAACAAGAACCTAGAAATATGGTTATCAATCCCACACACCTAAACATACATGCAGCTATATCTTTTATAGCACTTCCTATTTCCTCTTTTTTTATAATAGCAATTATACATTTTTAAAATTTTATTTAAAGAGGAGAAAAAAATACAAAACAGAAAAAAGGTAGCAACAATACAGAATTCTAAAAGAAAGAAAGAAAAAGGAGAATGAGAAAATGCCCCACTAAGAAATCAGTAATTTATAAGTTACATACTGTCATCCTGGATGTAGTTGTTCAAGTTACAAAGGTAAAGGGTACATAGTAAATATTCAAACAGTCAGACTACAAAGAGTTCTGCTCAAAGATCCAACAAACATTCAGCAATATGGTCATCTATTTTACACACTCAAACATACATGCAGTTATATCCCTTAGAGCACTTTCTTTTCCTCTCTTTTTTTACAATAGAAGTTACACATTTTGGTTTTATTACACTTGTAGTTCTTATTGAATTTTACACTAGAGACACAATATGATATTTATAAATATGATTCATATTTATTTCACTAATGAGGATAGTCTCAAGTTGTCTCCATTTGCCTATGAAGGCCTCAAGATCATCCTTTTTATAGCTGATTAATATTCCATTGTATAAAACTGCCACATCTTTTTCATCCACTCTGCAGTTGATGGGCATCTTGGTTGTTTCCAGGATTTAGCTATCACAAGTTGTGCAGCTATGAACATGGGTGCACATATATCACTGTGATATGAACTTTTCAGTTTTTTGGGGAAAATACCCAGGAGGGGAATAGCTGGATTGAATGGGGCTTCCAATCCTAGTCTTCTGAGAATTCTCCATATGGATTTCCATAATGGTTGCACCAGTCTACATTCCCACCAAAAGTGGAGGAGTGTTCCTCTTTTCCCATAGCCTCGCCAACATTTGTTATCAGTTGATTTCTTGATGGCAGCTATTCTTTCCGGAGTAAGGTGGAATCTCAATGTTGTTTTAGTTTGCATTTCTCGAATGACCAGTGATGATGAACATTTCTTCATGTATTTATTTGCCATTTGTATATCTTTCTCTAAGAACCATGTGTTCATTTCAGATGCCCATTTTTGGAGAGGGTCTTAGGGGGCTTGATGTTTTTCAATTCTTTATATATTCTGGACACAAGTCCTTTGTCTGAGGGGTTGCTGGTTAAAATTCTTTCCCACTCTGTTGGTTTTCTTTTCACTCTGTTGGTGATTCCTTTGAAGTGCAGAAACTTTTCAATAATGTGAGATCCCATTTGTTGATTCTTTGAAGTGTTTCCCATGCAGTTTTCATTTTGTTCATGAATTCTCTGCCTACCCCTATGTCTCCAAGACTTCCACCCACCCTGTCTTCCAGTAGATTTGGTGTTCCTGTTTTAATATTGAGGTCTTTGATCCATTTGGATTTTAGTTTTGTGCATGGTGATATGCATGGATCTAGTTTCAGTCTTCGGCATGTAGAGAGCCAATTTTTCCAACACCATTTATTAAAGAGGCTATCCTTCTTCCAGTGGACATATTTAGCCCCTTTGTAAAATATTAGGTGGCTGAGTGTCTTTGTAGTTGTGCTTGCATCTTCTAATCTGCTCCATTGATCCTCAGGTCTATTGAAATTGAAAATGTAATTAAAAACACCAACAAGGAAAAGCCCAGGCCCTGGTGGATTCACAGCTGAATTCTACAAGAAATTTAGAGAAGATTTGATACCAGTACTCCTTAAACTCTTCAATGAAATTGAGAAGAAAGCAATCCTCCCTAAATCATTCCTGGAGGCAAGTATTACTCTGATACCAAAACCAGAGAAAGATGCAACCAAAAAAAGAGAACTATAGGCCAATCTCACTAATGAACATTGATGCAAAGATTCTCAACAAAATCCTGGCAAATAGAATGCAGCAAATCATCAATAAGATTATACATCATGACCAAGTGGGGTTCATTCCAGGAATGCAGGGATGGTTTAACATACGCAAATCAATAAATGTAATACACCACATCAACAGAGCCCAAAACAAAAACCACATGGTCATCTCAATAGATGCAGAAAAATCTTTCAACAAAGTCCAACACATGTTTATGATAAAAACCCTTCAGAAACTCAGAATACACAGCATCTACCCCAGCGTTATAAAGGCCATCTATTACAAACCAACAGCCAACATTATACTAAATGAAAAAAATTAAAGCTTTCACTTTAAAATCAGGAACAAGACAAGGCTGTCCACTATCACCACTCCTTTTCAGCATAGTTCTGGAAACACTAGCCATGGCAATCAGACAAGAGAGAAAAATAAAAGGTTAAAGATAGGAAAGGAAGAAGTTAAATTATCACTATTTGCAGATAACATGATACTCTATATAGAAGACCGAAAAAACTCCATTAAAAGACTACTAGAGGTAATAAACAAGTTCAGCAGTGTAGCTGGATACAGAGTCAATGCTCAAAAATCAATAGCATTCCTGTACACAAACAAAAACTCACTGAGAGAGAAATTATGGAAATATCGCCCTTTACCATAACATGTAAAAAAATGAAACACTTAGGATTCAACCTAACTAAAAATGTAAAAGACCTATATGCTGAAAATTATACTATGCTGAAAAAGGAGATTGAAGAGGATATTAGAAAATTGAAGGGCATTCCTCGCTCTTGGTTAGGAAGAACCAACATTGTGAAAATGGCCATACTCCAAAAACTGTTATACAGATTCAGTGCAATCCCAATCAAAATACCATTGACATACCTCACAGATCTAGAGAAAACACTACTAAAATTCACTTGAAACAGAAGAAACCTAGAATAGCAAAGGCAATTATAGGCAACAAAAGCAAGGCAGGAGGCATCTCAATTCCTGACTTGAAACAGTACTATAAAGCCACAGTGATAAAATCAGCTTGGTATTTCTATATCTTGACTATCATGACTAATGGTACAATTAATATCTCTTTGAGATTTAGGGGTGAAATATTTTGAATATATACCCAAAAGTATGATTTCTAGATACTATGGTACAGTATTTAAGTATTTAAATACTATGGTAGTACAGTATTTAAGTATTTCTGAAATTTCCACATTATTTTTCATGACTAGGACAACATCAACAAAATGCAAGTGTTAAGATTTCTCTAGATCATTTTCAACTCTCATTATCTTTTAACTTGCAACTAACAGCAATTTCTACTCTGTGTGTGTGTGTGTGTGTGTGTGTGTGTGTGTGTGTAGCCTCTGTCCACCTGGGTTACTATAGCAGTTTTCTAGTTTATAAACAACAGAAATGTTCACAATTCTGGAGGCTACCCTTTTCAAGATCAAGGTGAAAACAAATTTGTTGCTGGTGAAGACTTGCTCTTTGCTTAAAAAGTGAAGCATTTCATACTGTCCTCATATGTAAGAGGGCAAAAAGCCTTCCTCAAGCATCTTTGATAAGAACAATAAACTTTTAATTAGGGCAGAACTCTCAAAACATAATCTTCTTTCAAAGTCTCCACTTCCTAACACCATCACATTTCGACACATGGATCAATTCAAGTTGGACTGAAGCTTTAAACATAAGACCCAAAAATTTCAAACTACTGGAAGGAAACAGGGAAAATCTTGAAATTGGTCTTGACAATGATTTCTTACATGTAACACAAAGTTACACACAACAAAAACAGACAAATGAGACCATATCAAACTAAAATCCTCCTATACAGCAAAGGAAAAATCAACAAAATGAAAACAAACTACAGGATGGGAGAAAATATTTGCAATGTCTCTACCTGATAAGGCATTAACTTTGACAATATATGGAAATACTAACTCAAGAAAAAAATAACCTGCTTAAAAATAGGGCAAAATATTTTAAAGGATATTTTTCCAAAGAAAACACAGAAATGGCCAATAGATATAAGACAAAATGCTTAACCTCATAAAATATCAGTAAAATGCAAATCAAACCACAAGGTTTGACTCAGTTTAGACTAAGATACAAAGGCATATATATACTCTGAAATAAGAGCATCATTTTCAAACAATTTATAAAAATATTCTAATTAATTCTGTGGTTTTCCTTAACAATATTGTCATAATAATAGATCAAAAGTACTATTATTTTATACTTGTTAACATTTATTAAGTACTCAGAAAATGGTATCTGTTTTAAATATGTAATTTGCTTAATCCTCTTAAACCTCCCTACATAGCTACTATCATGATCTGTAGTTCACAGGTATGACACATGAGGTGCGAGTGGCTCAGTAACCACTTCATGGATCCAAAGCTAGTGGATGGCAGAACCAATTTTAGTATGATACCGATTTCACATTTGGTGTCTATAGAGGATATCAGCATACCTCATTATTTGATAATAATATCAAACTGATGACAATTTTTAAGTGAAAATAGTACAGCACATCATTAAGTTAGAACAACAGAAGTGTCACTCTCCCAATTCCCCAAATAGAAATAAAATAGTATGGAATTGAAAGACAGAAATACCACTCTTCACAAAATTTATTACAGAAAATTTAGATCTTAGAAATTTCCAAGGGTAACTATGTATATCCCACTTTAAAAATATTTCACATTTTTAGAAGTTGAAATCTTGGTACAAACCAAGCACACAGCCATGTGATATAAAGTATTCTGTTTAGACATAATCGCTGTCAAAAATCCAGATGTATGCACTTAGCTCTCTGATTGACAATAACTTCTCGATGCTCAGTAGTCACATCCAATGTAAGAGACTGCTCTCTTCTCCAACATGCTGCTATTTTCTCTACTCTTGTGAAAAGTGATTGCCAGAACTTGCTCAATTAATCAGGACAGTGTCCAGGTGTTCAGACATGGGTATGTCCTTACCCTTTCCTCTGTATGAAATCCATCATTAATAAGTCTTGTCAAATAAAATCTCCAGCACATCTATTCAGCCTAACTACCAGTATTTATTCTTTATTACCACTTCCTCTCTGGCCTTATCTACTGCTTTTTATCATTGGTCTCCATATCTTCAATTCTGATTTTTTTTTTACCTCAGAGTAGTATAAGTAATTGTTTTTAAAAACTTCTGATAATATCTATTGCTTGCTTTCATATCTTTCCATCTCTCTTAAAGTGAAATCCATAATCTTTTCTAAAAACACAGTCTAACTCCTCAGTGGTTCTTTCTTCATTATTCTTTGTCCTTGATAATTTCTCTAAACTGCAATGGCCACCTTGGCTATTCCAATATTCATCTCAATAGAAGAGCTTTTTATTTGATGTTTTATTCTTATGAATCATTTGTTCTCAAGGTTTTCACCTAAATTGTTGTTGTTGTTGTTGCTGCTTCTTCTTCTTCTTCTTCTTCTTCTTCTTCTTCTTCTTCTTCTTCTTCTTCTTCTTCTTCTTCTTCCAAATATGACTTTCTTAAAAGGTCTTTCATAATGATCTTGTTTAAAATGATTTCCTTTATTTTATTATTAATATATTTCTTAATTCATACTCTAGCTATAAACATAAACTAAAATACAAGCTACAAGACAGAAGGAACATTTCATACTGAATTCAGACTAGTTACTAATGAACAGTGGTTCAGTGAATGAACAAATGGAAATTTTACAACTGCTTTGTGAGTCTTAAGTTACTGAAACTTCATTTTAGGAGTTAAGAAAGTCAAAATTCAGAACATTACATACTTTCCTGAAGGTCATATATCTAGTGAGTCACAATGTTATGATTCAAAAGCATCTCTGCCTGACTCCATAGTGCAGTCTCTACTCATTTAACCATGCATATGCTTAAGTGTGTTCTGCCCCTATAATGAAGGATACAGGGTTGTTATTATTTTCAGACACCCTTAAACTGGGTTTATACTTGAAATGTGAGTTAGGGATGTAGGGGACATTCTGCCAACATGACTTAGTAAGTCATTTGGATACAAGTCTATTAACTCCAGTGTCAATTAGAATATAGAGCGATATAAGATGTTCACCACCTCTCTTCCATCTGAGAAGTGTGTCCTAGAATGGCCAATTTATTTCTCAGATCATTAGTAATCCAGGCAGCTTGGGTCTGCAGATAGCACTGATAGATCTACTTGTCACAGTAACGAGTCACTTTCTTACAGTAGCACAGATTAGAAGGAAAGTGCTTTTCTACTTCATCTCTTAGGAAACAATTTTAGAGGATAAAAATGTATCATTTTAAATTATATATTTTAACATTACAAAACATCATAGTGTTTGGCTAACTATGAAATTTTATTTTTCCTTACTCGTACCAAGGTCATAATGATTTGTCAGTAAGGATTCTGTATAGAAATTCTACTAAAGTGCTGTAAATCCCAGAATTGTCAGAGCATTTTAAATCAACACTAAGAATACAGTAATTCTTTACTGTAAACCTGCTATAGTTTCCCTGTGTTTAATTTTAAAACTTTATTGGGTAAATTCCCTTGAAGTGTTTAGAAAATTATTCATAAATCTATCTTTCAAGATTGGTGAAAACTGGTTACAGAAGATACTTCAGCTATTAAAATGAGTGGATGATCACTCATTTTATATATTTCTTATGTAAAATGGAGTCATATTTGCATATGATGCTTGAAGTCACCCCCAGATTATTTATAGTATGTAATACAAGTTAAATGCTAAAAAATCATTTAAACATTTAGAAAATAGCAACGAGGTAAAAATCTGAGTCAATGAGTGAAAAGAGTAATCGTAAAAATTTTCCACATTTGCTTCCAGTTCTTACTAGTTTACACAGCAGGAATTAAAAGAAGCAAGTCAAGAAACCTACGTTTATCCACCACTCTGTGGATTTAGTTTTCTAATACTGGATAAGAAATACATAAGGTAGGAATTTACTAATGCTTGTAAATTTAAACAATGCTAAACTAAATCACCCTTGTCTGTTTCTTATCTGTGTTCCTTGAAGGCAGAAATGTATTTTAGAGACAGGTTAATTCAGCTTTTTCAACTGCTAGCACCTATAACTAGATATGAACTTTTTGTTAATGAATAAATGAAAACTGTCTCATCTCTTCCAGTTTTGATAAATCTGTATTGGCAAACAGACAGCAAATGTTAATAGAATCAAGTTTAATGTAACAAAGTGAAAGAGAGTGTTGCTTACAATTAACTGAGCAGACATGATCTCCCTGACACTGAGTCTAAATCAAAGGGGTTGCTTTATCAGATTTATGCTGCTGATGGCTCATGGTTGCCTGCAATTGTCCACACTCAGGATAGAACAGCATTGTAGCCCATATCTTATGCTAAAAACTGGCTATAAGGAAGCCAATGAGGTAAAGACATTCAGCTTTTAAATCTAGTCATAATGCTACTTTTCCTAATAGAAGAGAATCTTAGTCGAGATTTAGTGGGTTAAGGCATTTTCTCACCACTAACAGTTGTACTCTCAAGAATTAAAGTTTTTAATGAGTAGACTTAGGTGTGTACTGCATTCCATAACTGTGGCTTAGAGTGTCAGGATAATCGTAGTGTTTGACTTTTTTAAGGTTTCTTCCTTCAAAAACTACATCTAGGGGAGCTTACGTCTGAATGGACATGAGTATTAAAAGAAGTTATAGGCCTCCATTTCACAAGGAGCTAATTTATAAAAAATCAAAAATGAAAGTTTGCAATTCAAAAGTGTTTCATCACATATGTAGTAGAGAAAAACCACTTATTTATAAATTTAAGAAGGAAAAGTCACTGTTGAAATGACTAATGTACTCACTGGCAATGTCTTCCTTTTATACTTCCTAGAAAATAGCAAAATATGAATTGAAATGAGTTATAAAACATCTCATTGCTAAAAAATTATACTTCTGAGATTTGTATGTAAAAGGGTGCTGCTGATACCTAATATGTTTTATTCATGGAAATGTAAAGTAGGTCATAAATGGTGAAGCTTACAAGTATCTTCATGTACTTGCAAAACATAAGTTGAAGTTCATCTCTGAGCGTAGGTTATTGATGAATTTCATCACACACTTGGAAGTATCTTGATGTTTTTAAAATAGAGTTGTAGTGTCTGCCTCCCTAGTTTCCATCTCCTTGTTCAAGAGAGCACTTCCACATATTGTAGGCATTCAATAAACCGTCATCCTACTTGGCCTGACAGGAAGTAAACAGGAGGAGATCAGAAGAGCATCTAACTGCTCTCTAATTTCCTTCTTCAAGTCAAAAAATATGGTAAAATATTTTATTAACTCAGAGTAATGAGAGCACTGATTATTTCTCATCTTTAGATGAGGAAAATACAGTGTTAAAATGTTATATATACAGAAGTTCAATTACAGGCTGATCCAAACTATGGTCCCTGAATCTGTGTAAAAGAGCAGTGTACACTAAAAATTTTCATATGATAACAAATTTCAGTAGACAAGCTTTATAATATATCCCTCAATGATAATAGGATACTTGATATTGGCAAAACTGTATTATGTAAGCAGATCCATAGTTATCATTCATGCTTTGGAATTCATTCAAATAAAATGAGTAAGCCATACGTATGAAGAAACCAAAAAAATACATAAACACTACAAAATTCATGCTCATGCCCCTTGTTATTTTGTTTGTTCTTAGACTAAAATAAAACAAATTGTATAATGTGGATGCAATTAATGAACATTTTATCAATATCCTGAATATAAGTTTCTCATTTGGGATGAGTACAGCTGGGAAGTGAATGTAAAATCAGAGGAGGTAGAAAATGTTATTAATGGAGAAATTGTTTTGCCCTCCAATATTCAGTATGAGAACATTCATGCCTGCTACAGATAATGAAACTTTCTGATTTATGGTCAAGGATGTCTTGAGCAAAATCATGACTTGACTATGACATTAATGCCTTCTATGCTCTAAAAATATTTCAATGTGATCACTGTTCTATAAATGTGAATCTTAATGCTATTACCACTTTACTGTTAAATGAATTGATTTTGGTATTTCCAACAAACCACATTTAAATGCTTTGTGCATTGCTAAAAGTGTCATGATACTGTTTTTTTGAAAGTTATGTTTGAACTGATTATCATATTGAACACTACACATACACAAACACACATACACA
Organism: Hydrochoerus hydrochaeris; assembly: GCA_004027455.1. Taxonomy (NCBI): domain Eukaryota; kingdom Metazoa; phylum Chordata; class Mammalia; order Rodentia; family Hydrochaeridae; genus Hydrochoerus; species Hydrochoerus hydrochaeris. Next base: position 1,054 of record PVLA01001768.1, on the reverse strand, counting down.
CATACAGTTTTTTTTTGTTGTTCAATTATTTTACTTTTTTTGCATATAATCTCATTCACAGCTTTTATATGTCTTGAAATTAATAGCTTTGAAAAGACTCATTTTGGGTAGTATCCTTTCTCCTGTCATTAGTTTTCTTTGTTAGTTCACCCTACTAGGCACTTTAGTTTAGGACACTGTGGTTTATAATACTGTAAATAGTTTTTTGGCATTGAATTTGTATTAACTGTTTTATCTTTTTTCATCATCAGAGACAAACTCCTCTCATTAACATATAAACCATTAAAGATTTTGTCTTTTACTCTTGTATACTTGAACCAAAAGTTCTTTCCAGATTATTTCTGAACATATGAAGGAATCATACCAAAATATTTCTGATAGATTTTATGATATTTTCAGACTATAACATTGGGTAAACTAAGTAAACTTTATACTAGCATGTGATTATATGGTATATGAATAATGCTTAAAATGCCACCTCTGCGTGGGATCAATGTGTACACAATCCTAGCTTACTTCAGACACTAAGAGTAGGGTCTGAATCCACCATCTTCTAGTTCCTCTATTTCACACACCTACAGAACATACCTGTGATGTGTCTATTAATAACTCGATGGACTGATTACCAGTTCCACTCAATAAATTATATAAAGCACACATGTGAAAGTGTGGCGCCCTTTTCTGTCCATGCCGCGTCCTAGTCCATCCACACCTTGTGACAATCGCTTCTCCAGGAAAAGGACGCCGCATGTGGGAATTGGGCGTGGGGATCTTGGAATGTTTTGTACTGATAATTGTAATTTGTGTAGTTCACATGTGTATATTTTTATGTAATGCTCAATATGGAGTCGAGGTTGGAGACTCCAGGGGGGTTGCTGGAGGCCCTCTAGATAACCCCTTTGTGAGGACTGGTTGTGGGGTTTTGCCTTCTGTGAGTAGTGTGAGAGAGTTTATGCGGGAGCTTTGGGTGGGAGAGCTCATGGAGGAGGATTTGCGGGGTTCCTGTGAGACAACTGCCCTGAGACACTGGACAGGCAGCCAAAGACGGGCAACT